>JAMWET010005003.1:75000-154052 GCA_024036415.1 Prochilodus magdalenae
TGCTGGGAAAGATCTTTTCATGCAGCCTTTTGCTGACGTAGAGAGGGAGAGGGAGAAGGAGGGAGGGGAAAGAGATGTTTACGAGTAGAGCTCCACAGAGAAAGAGAGAGAGAGAGAGAGAGAGAGAGAGTGCGAGCTGATTGCCACGTCCAGAAAACCACAGAACAACAGCAGCAGCAGCCCCGGATCATCCTCCTCGCCAGTGCGGCTGTGTCTCGGTATGACCTGCAGCCTGTAGCTCAGCGCGCTCCACGCGTAAACATGACCGGACACACTGCGCTTCTCCTCAGCCTTCTCCTCGTTTTGGAGGTTTCCTCAGCACCAGTCGAAGGTAGGAACCCCTTTGTTCTCTCTCCGCCTCTGTTTAAAAGTTCGAGACGGGAGGGAAGTGCACCAGCTTGCTTTCGTTTGTTCATCAGTTTGTTTTTGTTCATTTGTCCACCGAGCTGAAGTCAGCTCCGTATTCGCCAGCTTCTTTCCCCCTTCCACCTTAAATGGTGCATGGTTCTGTTCCACCTTAATTTCCCCCTTCCACCTTAAATGGTGCATGGTTCTGTTCCACCTTAATTTCCCCCTTCCACCTTAAATGGTGCATGGTCCCGTTCCATCTTACTTTCACCGTTCCAAATTAAACAGTGCATTTTCCCGTTCCACCTTAATTTTCCGGGCCACCTTAATTTTCCCGTTCCACCTTAAATGATGCATGTTCCCTTTTCACCATAGTTTTCCTGTCCCACCTTAAACGGTGCATGGTCCCGTTCCACCTTTAAGCTGTTATCTTCTTTTCGGGATTTTCCCGTTCCACCTTAAATGGTGCAGCAGTTGCATCCTAGTCTGAGGCACGCGCACAGTTTTCCCTACACCTCACTGAGGCCAGTCTGAGTAAACAAGCTGCGGTTCCTTCCTCCTCCACTCTTCCTCTTCAGAAACTTCACCCCACCTTTTCTCTCAGCTGTGGACCAGCACCCTTCAGAAAGAGGGTTCTGTAGTAAAGGCAGTGCTTCTGTATAGAACCTTCAACACTCAGAGAACCATTTTCATGGAGAGATGGTTCCTAAGACCGATGGAGAATGTGTTGTACATGGCTCTATACAGAACCTTTTTGAAAATTGTTCTGTGTACCGCCACACGGGTTCTGCTGTTGCCATAATGTCAAGCTTGCATACAAGAACCACATACAACACGTTCCCCATTAGTCTATCTAGAACCAGAAGTCTTCATGGTTCTATGTTGAACCATTATCCATATACTAAAGAACCCTATGTAAAGTGTATGGTTCTGTTATTGAAAACGGTTCTGCATAGCACCAAAAAGGGTTCTACTGTACTAAAGATATTGTAACAACAGAAGAACCCTTCTAGATACTTGACATCATAACTAGAAAAGTTGCCATGTAGAACGTTTTGGATGCTATATAGAACCTTGTTGGAAATGGTTCTGTTGAGCACTAAAAGGGTGGTTCTGTTGTATCCAAGCTATAGAGAATCTTTGACTTTAATCAAGAACTTCTGAAGAACCGTGTTTTAAAAAAAGTGTATGGTTCTAGATAAAAATTGAAATTGGTTCTGTATAGCACCAAAAAAAGTTCTATTGTATACAGACTTTACACCGTAACTACAGCAACCATTTTATTACACGTTATAATGAACCTTATAAAAAGTGGTTCTAGTGTTGATACGATGTCAAGCTTTTAATAAAGATGGTTCTTCATGGGCTCTTAAGGAAAGTCAGTGGTTCTATATGTATGGTTCTATGTAGAATATTTTTGAGAATGGTTTTCTATAGCACTAAAATGTTCTTTTATTACGTATAAGACATTTTTGACAGTAGTATAAACGTTTTGGTGCTATATAGCACAGCGCTCAAAAAGGTTCTGTATGGAACCCTATGCAAAACAGTCTCAACCCGTCTGTATCACTGTATCACCGTTAAAGAACCATTTTCAAAGATATCTAGATTTTTGTATATACATTATGTTCTCCAACGATCTAAAGAACCATTTCAGCATGCACATAACCATCGACATGGTTCTAAAGAGAACCTTAGGCTTCACTAAAGAACCCTTTAAAGGTCTGTCTTTTTAAGTGTTGGAGAATCCTGTACATCTGTTGCTGCAGCTTAGCTGACACTGTATTTCCAGCCTGCTGTGTTTCCAGTGAGTAAGCATTCTCTCCACGTGTTGATCATTTTGCAGACTGTATTAGGGACTCCAAAGGTGTGGGATACAGAGGAACCCAACAGACGTCCTCTACAGGGAAGATCTGTGTGAACTGGAGCAACGCAACCAGGGACTATGACATCCAGAACCATGCAGATTCAGACACAGGTGAGAACCCTGCTCAGGTGAACCTTAACCCTAACAAGCACCATCTATGTCCAGACACTCCTTCAGATAGTGTAAGGTGGATCCATTGCTGACACAGGTAATTACTGCACCCCTAAACACCATAGAAAAGCATTGGCGATAGAAATCAGAGTAAGGCATCATCCAATACCAAGATAGAGGGGTATGAAGCCCCCCAGCACTGGCTGTGATAGAGCTCCATTAGAATGAGAACTAACCATCCTGACCAGGGCGGGTTACATGTACATCAGTATTCACCCTCTGTCTGATACACTCTCTTAGAGCTCCTATGTCTTTAAGCCCCGCCTCTTAATAAGACCATTGAACTCTAATTGGCCGGTTCACTCACTCTGTTCTGACTGGACAACTCTGCCAGAGCTGCTTTACGTGCTGCCCCCACCCTGCCGTGGCAAGAGTCTGATCCTGAAAGGTGCGCCAAGCTCAGTAAAGTGTTATGGTGGGCGGGCAGTGAGGATTATGTTACGAGATGATGTCACCTTGTGACAGAGGTGAGAGCAGACAGCTGAGAACATTGTTTTTCTTACTCTGCTGTGTACTGGGGGCTTCATAACTTTGCAGAGCGTTCGCATGCACCAACAGCAATGCTAGAATAGCCCAGTTATTGAGATGTGTGGTTCATTGATGCCAAGCAGCTGAGCTTTCAGATTTGCCTAATCCATAAGATGCCATTTTGCTGGGAAGAGCATGCACACACGATTACATATACAATCAGAGGAGGGGAAAAGCACACTCAGCTAGCAGGTCCCTCACTCCCTTGTTGGTATATACAGTAAGGTATTGTGTCTTTCTGCTCAGGTGTCGGGGACCATCATTTCTGCCGCAACCCTGACAGCTCGGACAGGCCCTGGTGCTATGTATCCGGAACAGATGGCCTGCTCCAGAGAGAGGCGTGCGCCATCGAAGCATGCCAAGGTAGCCATTTTAGCAGGGTTCAGCCTTGTCTTCACTGCAGTACACGTCTTCTGTGCACGTACATTGCGCACAGTGTTCAGAGGGACGTTGTTCAGTGTTCAGTATTTACATCTGTGAATGCTTTTGTTGGGTACCGTCACATCTACAGCAGCTCTTATTCCTTTAACCCCCAAAAAGTGGAGATTTCATTACTTTCATTTCACTGTGCTGTTCAGAGGTCATTACGTAAGCACATCCTTAAAGGAGCAGTGTATCACTCTCAGCTTAATGGTCCCTGCATGCCCCAAAGGCTATGAATGTTCCCGTTCCACCTTAAATGGTGCTGTGAAGAAGTTGGATGTCATCACCATAAAAAATACAAAATGAGAAACTGCCATAGGAGAAGCTGAAGTTAGTGCCAGGACGTAAATGCTGGAGTATTTAAGGTGGAACAGGAAAATATGAATGAGAAGCTGGTGAATGAGAAGCTGAGTGTCCATGCCAGAATGTAAATGCTGCACTATTTAAGGTGGAATGGGGAAAATCGGAACAAGAAGCTGGACGTTGGCACCTCTAGGTGAAGGCTGCATCATTTGAGGTGGAACAGGAAAACACCAGTGAGAAGCTGGTGAATAAGAAGCTGATTGTCCATGCTGGAATAAGTGCTGCACTATTTAAGGTGGAATGGAAAGCTCTGAAACGGAAGCCAACAAATTAAGAAGCTGAATGTTAGCACCAGAAGGTAAATGCTGCACTTTTTAAGGTGGAATGGAAAAATACAAACAAGAAGCTGATGAATAAGACATTAACCCGACTGGTAAAATGTTTGATAGCGAGATTTCAGCAATGAAAATGTGTTATTCAAACGGTGCTATCAAAAACACTCTCTACACGCAGCATGTGGTTTGTCTGTTCTTAGCTACTCCAGCTTCATAGCAGCTCTGCAATATAGAGGCCCGCTACTATGTAAAACATGTAGGGCTCATTTTAAGCTAATGAAAACCCAAAGATTTGCAGGTACAGGTCATTATACACTAATGACAACCTAATCCTGGATGTTCTGTTCAGTTTCTACTAATAGAGCCCCGCCTAAATATTACACACTGCTCCTTTAAGTTCATTTACATTGTAATTCTATTACTTCTCGCTTCTCACTTTTTCTGACCATCTGCTTCCGACATAATACATCCTAATAAGTCTTTACGGATGCAGGGCTTTGCTCTTTAGCTACAAAATCCCAAAGTGCTTTAGACAGGAACATAAATCAAACGTGATAGCTCGTGCCTTTTAATGAAGTTTGAGAGTGTCGAGTGATTGACTGGGAGTACCTTGTTCCCACATATCTCACAGCATGTGCCAGCTGTATTTCTCCGCAGTGGCCATAGCAAGGTCCACTCCTCTGTTTGGCTTCACTGCACTCTGAAACTGCTAAGCAGGAAAAACGTCCCCAACGTTGGAGTATGAATATTTTCGGAGGATTGTCTCTCGGAGTAAACACTCGGTGAGCTAGCTCCGCGGGCTTGAGTGGACCTGAACTTGTTTGCAGTCCGACCCTTCAGATAGCGCTTTCCTCAGTGCGCTCTCAGCCCCTTATTTGGCTGTCAGCTAGAGCCGGAGCCTTAGGGTTTACCAAACAAAGCCAAGCTGCTGGATTAATCAGCCGCAGGACAGGCAGAAGAGGCTTTTAAGGACTCTTAGAAGGAGTTCACTAATCTAATGGGAGTTTAGTGGGCCAGTTGGTCAGCCTTTCGTCTGAAACGAATCTGCTTCGTAAGTGCTGCCTTTAGCTTTTTGTCTCCGCCAAGACGGATCAGGTTAAACAGTAACATCAGGCTTGGAGTTCCTGGACGCCATTCAGAGACAAAGACAAAGGCTCACATGCACAAGGAAACTTGTCTAGCAGCTGTGCAGACTGAGCAGGAAGACTTACCCCCTCCTTCTTGCTTCTGATTGGCTGAGAATTTCATGCTCCCCACAGAGACAGCAGTCGGTTGGCTGGTCTGCACGTGACCTTATGCGGTCTGACACCAGTAGAGTTGGTAAACAACTTTTTAAAGAGGTGTGGGGAGACAGAGGAGGGGAGCCCGAGAGGGGGATAAGCTACTGTTGGTTGAGAGGAAGCGAGCGCGGAGTTGTTGATCTGGTTTCTCCCTCGCTGCGAGACTGGTCATGTGCAGCAGGGCCTTTAAAAGCAAATCATCTGCCCTGTTTCTTACAGCAGTTAGCTCAAAGCCACACAAGTGAGATTTGTGTGCATGGCGTTTGCTCTGCCAATCTGGTGATGTTTGTGCTGGGCAGAGCTGATGATATAACATGAATAATGATAATTTGATATTCCACAAGTATTACATGGTACAGTGAGGACCTCTACACTCGCTATATCAGCTCTGCTTATCATATAGGTGCACTTTTGGATCCTCTTTCCATACTGTATTACCCCCCACCCTTCATCCTGGTCTTTAATGGTCAGGACCCCTACAGGACCACCGCAGAGCACATAGTATTATGTGGGTGATGGATCATTCTTAGCACTGCAGGGACACAGACATAGTGCTGTGTTAGTTAGCTGGAGTGTCCACTCACTGTCCACTGTATTAGACACTCCTACCTTGCTGGTCCACCTTGTAGATGGACAGTCAGAGACGATAGCTCATCTGCTGCGGCACAGTGCAGTGTTGGTCATCCTCTAGTCCTTCATCAGTGGCCACAGGGCGCTGGGCACAGGGAGCTGGCCACAGGACACTGACCACAGGACGCTGGCCACAGTACGCTCACAACAGGACGCTCACCACAGAGCGCTGTTGACTGGATAGTTCTGTTTGGTGGATGACCAAGTCGACCACTCTATAAGGCCCAGTGAAACACAGTTAGTGATATTAGTCAGCTAGAAGTAAGACTGAGAAGCCGTTTCAGCTCGTTGTAATTGCATGGCAGGTGAAGTTATTCACATTGGCCTGTATTTGGTGTAACTGTCTGACCACAGTTTAAGTGGTAATGGTGCTGAGTTGTTAGATGCTGGTTGTAGCTGCTGATTTAAATCTATTACCCGAACAGTGCAGCAGATCAACTATGCAGAATACAGTGGTCTGCTCCTCCGGCCGCACAAAGCTGTTTCCACCCAGATGTTCCCGTTCCACCTAAAATGGTGTGGCAGGTGCATTCTGGCACTTGCTATACCTTTAAAGGGGAGAATTCAATAGGAATAGATTACTGAGAGGCTTCTTTTACCCTCATGAAGAAACAGCTTGAATACCCTAATATGGGATGGGTTTATGGGATAGAAATTAATCGTACTCATTATTAATCCAGTAAAACTAAAATAAATAAATAAATAAATAAATACACAATGTTGTTTTAAAACTGGTACGCCAGTGTAGATGATGTATTGCTCAGCCCTTATAATGACGGCTCGACAGGTTCTGAACCTGGTAGGGCTGCATGGTTTGAGTTAGTACTACAGTCGTAAGCTCAACAGACAAAACAGTAGTAATTAGTACCAGCTGGGGCTGCACGAGGATGATGGTGGTGGGGTATAAAGACCTGCGCTGTGTGAATGATGGTATTCAGACATTGAGAGGTGGTGGTACAGTGCAGTTAATGTCTCGTTCCATGTGTGGAAAATTGGAGTCCAGCGCCAAAGGCAAGTAGCTACACGCACGGAAGCGTACGTTCATACAGGTCTGGCTCGTCATACAGGTCTGACCCACCTGCCCAATTCTTTGATGCAAGAGTCTGAACGTTGATTTGGCCTACATCCAAAACCTTGTCAGTCCATGCCAAATCCAACCACAGCTGTTGTTGGTGCTCATAAAGTCTTCCATGCTATTAGGTACGTTCCCTCGAAGGTGACTCGTTTGGTTTGTCCGGTGATCTCATTACTGTGTGTTGTGATGCCTTGTGCAGTATATAGCAGGACATGGTTGCACTTAAACCTGCATTATTATGTTCAGTGCTTTGGATTGCATAAATGCATTGCTTCAAACTGTGAGTGGTAAAGATGCCCACACACCCAGTACACATATACGGTATTTAGCTGACGCTCTTATCCAGAGCAGCTTACAAGGTTAATCAGATTACAGGTAGGCCAATGCAGTGTTAAGAGTCTGGCCCCAGGACTCCTATTGGTGTAGCACAGCATAGATACCCAGACGGGGAAACAAACCCCAGTCTCCCACATGTGGTGGCTCTTTGGCGTTATCCGCTGAGCTACACCAACCACACCAAACACAGAGTGCATGTACATATCAGAGCCTTCTGTTATATCAGCACTGCGTGATCAGTACAGAGTGGTGATGATAATTAACCAATGATAGGCTGTATCTGTCTGACACACGACAGAAGGGCTCAGTGTGAGTCTTACAGTCTGCTTAAACAGAGAAGTTCAGTCTCAGCTTTGTCTCCGGGACCAGACCAGACGTGACCTGAGGCAGTGATGACGACAGACACACCATTGTTTTTTACCAAATCGTACATATCAAGGTCAATGACTTAGATTACCAGTGTTCCTCCTCTAGGACACCAGTAAATGTTTTCCTGGGGAGGACGTTTACCCACCCTCAGTAATTCAGTGCTGTTAAATGGATGGGCCTTCAGCTTTGCTAAAATGAGGATTCAGAAAACTTCTCTAACTCACTCTGTATCTCATGAATCCTGTCTGAATATGTATTCAGGCAAATGATCTTGTGACCCTCAGATGAAAGCTCGGCAGATGCAGTGACTCCAGCGGTTCCGGGCGCTTCCCCAGTTCCCACCTCTGCCAAGACACAGACCTTCGAGCAGGCGGAGGGTGCCGCTGTGCAGCCGGTGATGGGGGTCAGTCAGCGGGTCAGGACTGGACCCAAGAAGAAGAAAGACTTGGGCACTATGGGTAGGTCTTGTGATTGAGATTACTGTTGACCCACAGCCGCCTGTCTCCTGTTATACTGGAGCGTTCCAGTTAAGCCGAGACCAGGTGGCCTGGATCACCGAATGACTTTGTGTACATATTGATTACGGAACTATGCTGATGTTTTTGGAAATTTGTGCAGATTTCTTCTGAAGCTGCAAGTTAAATGATTTGATTTTATAAATCTAAATATATTCAGGCTTTCTGAAGGCTAGCCATGCAGTCCAGGGCTCGTTGGAAAGAGCATGTCATTCTCTATGTTGGCTTCATTGTGGATTTTTACAAGTTGCTTGTTGTAAAGCTTTTAGTTCTGGGATGAGTTGTTTATGTGCTTGGATCAAACTGTAAAAGCATATCGTCGCTGTCCAAAGAAAAACAGGTATCTCCAAAATGGCAACTTTACAGGAGAGGCCAAAAACCACATTTAATTTGAATGGAAGTCAATGGAACCGGACGTTTTTCCAAGCAGTTTTGGGCCATTTCTGTTGGTCCATTCTTCATGAAATTTCCTTACAGTGTAAACAGCAGCTTATGTGATCAAATGAGGCATTAAAGTAAAAATCAACAAAAATGGAGATACATGTTTTTCATTGGACAGCGACGATATCTTGTTGGAATTCCCTGTTAGGGCTTTAAGATGGCTGCTGTTCATATTTAGTTCATTTTTCTAAAATGGTTTTACAGATTTGATGTTGACTCGCGTTTTTGTCTTGCTGCTGTGCTCTCTTTTAGGCTATGTTCTAGCCGTTCTCATGATGGGCATCATCATTCTCCTGGGAGTGGGAATCACAGTGGGCTACTTTTATAAACGGTCAGTACACACACACACACACACACACACACACACACATACACACACACACACATACACACAAACTCACACACCATCAAATTAGCACATTAGTGTGTTAGGCCACTGCAGAAGAGAACAGAGCAGCAAATCAGAATTAAAACACAGACAAAGAGCTTCTTGCGCAATCCACTACAGAAAAAGGGCATGAAGAGACGAGCAGAGTGGAGTGTGCTGTAATTATAGTGGGCTGACCTGGTTTAGTATAATTTCTGAGTACACGGAGTACGTGGTGCTTGATGACAGTTGATTGTCCTGTAGACGATGTTGCTGAGATATGTCGAGTGTTGTGAAATGTTGTTGTATGCTTTGAGCCTTTGTGTGGGGGAGGTGGTGTATAAGAGCTAGAGGGTTGACTGTGGAACAGGCATGAACCCACTTGTGTTTTTCAGGGTAGAGGCTTCCTGGAACGGAATGTCGCAATATGAGAGCAGGCATCACGTGCACTCACGTATACATACACGTACTATAAGGATAGCCGAGGATATTGGAATTATATCGGTATTGGACCTATTGTACTCATTTTTCGCTGCTCATTATTTAATATTTGAGGTCTACTAGAATAGATTTACATACTTCAGTTTTTCCCAAAGCACAGTATTTTTATCATACTGTACATCTGTACTCACCCTCGGTCTGAAATGCTCTGGTAGAGCCCCTGTATCTTGGAGCCCCGCCTTCTAATGAACCCAGTGTGCTCTAATTAGTCAGCTCGCCTCTCTCTTTCTCACTGGTGAAATACCAGAGCGGCATCCAGCATACAATGCTGTTGGTTCTGCTGTATCAGTCTAAAGCACAGTCAGATCCTGAAAATCCTGTAGAACAAGCTGGTAGATCCAGCGTCTCCAGCTAGGCTAAAGCAGGACGTTTCAGCGTATTCCGTTTTTACTGTTTAGCTGTCTGTGTGTTGTGTAAACCTGCATTAAGGGCAATAAGGACTGTTACGTGATGACATCACCTTGTAACAGAGAAAAGAGCAGGAATTCCAATGAAGTGTTTCAGGCAACTGAAAGAAATTGGTTTCTGTGGGACAGAGTTTATCCTCCTTGGCGAGCAGAATGCTTTGGAAAGCAAACGTTTACATTTTCATTTTCACATCATATGACATAAAGGTAGATGTGGTCACAGTTTCTACATATTAGAAATGTTTATGTATCAACATCAGCATTGGAATCAGCCCACAACTCCCATATCAGTGCTGTTCCATTAAAGTGTATCTGCCTCAGAGTTGCCATTGGCCATGTCATTAGAAGTACCTACTAAATGGGTGCACTGTTGGTTACTCATTGTAGACCCCCTGTCCATCAACGGAACGTGACCACCATTGGACTAGAGTTTAAAAAAGAGGAGGAGGTGGTTATCAAACTCTAAATCTAATAATTGTAACCCTAAAGAGCACCTATATCTGATTACCTGCAGCTGTTTCTGATTAAGTAGCTAATGAGTGTGAGTTGGAGGTGTAACTGGCAGCTCTGTGTATGTACCCTTATCAGTTCTGTCCACCGAGTCTGCCTCTCTAATGACAGTGGACATCCTAAGGAACTGCCCAAAGTGACAGAGGGAAAGAGGCCCTCCGGCGATCTATTTTTAGAAGCTTGTATTTCAGTCTGTTGAGTGAGTGAGCAGTAAAGGGGAACCGAGACGGGATGGCACTGACTGCTGAAGCACACAGATAAAGCAGCTCCTCTATTCAATTACTAATCAGCCTTATTAATAAAGGAATTAAAGAAATGGTTTCTCAGAAAAGTTAACTCGCCGCCGGAGCTACACTACTAACAAACACTAGGAACCAGTAGGCACCCAGATCTTTCCAGTAAGTGCATCTCTAAGCCTGCCTAAATCACACCCAGGTCTTCATTAAGGTCTGCATCTTGAGAAAGACGAATGAAGTGTGTGTTTGATTTCGCACTGGATCATTCCTTTAGGAGTGGCAACTGCAAAGCTAGCCTGTGATGGATAGTGTATCCCAGCATTCCACATTGGAATGTGACCGGTGGACACCTGCCCTTGTCCTAGCCTTGGGAAAGAGTACAAGTTCAAGTTCAAGGGGTTTTATTTGTCATTCCAACCATATACAGTGGAGTACAGTACACAGTGAAACGAAATAACGTTCCTCCAGGACCAAGGTGCTACAGGTAACACTAGACTAAACAGTACAATACAGCATAAAGCGCATGTGTGCAGGTGCACAGACTATACACTATAAATACACACGACCATTACAAGACAATAAACAATAAACACAGGGGAGGGGGAACAGTGCAGTCGGCCCCTAAGTAGTGGGAGCCGTAAGGTGTGTATTTGATATTGTAAACATTAGACACTGTAAACACTGTACTTTGAATTTAGCAGTGTGTGTGTGTGTGTGTGTGTGTGCGTATGTGTGTGTGTGTGCGTATGTGTGTGTGTGTGTGTGTGTGTGTATGTGTGTGTATATGTATGTGTGTGTGTGTGTGTGTATATGTGTGTATATGTGTGTGTATTTTGTGTATGTGTGTGTGTGTGTGTGCGTATGTGTGTGCGTGTGTGTATGTGTGTGTATATGTGTGTGTGTGTGTATATGTGTGTGTGTGTGTATGTGTGTGTGTGTGTGTGTGTGTGTGTGTTTTCTCACTGTGTGTGTGTGTGTGTGTGTGTGTGTGTGTGTGCGTATGTGTGTGTGTGTGCGTATGTGTGTGCGTGTGTGTGTGTGTGTATGTGTGTGTGTGTGTGTGTGTGTGTGTGTGTGTGTGTTTTCTCACTGTGTGTGTGTGTGTGTGTGTGTTCAGTTCAGTCACTGATTTGTTGATGTGAAAGAATGTACTAATGAAAGTTTAACTGATGATGAAGTTTTCTCACTGATTTAAAGAAGCTCAGAGTCGCGATAACTGATTTCCTGAATCAGCTGATAAAGCTTTGTGTGGTTAACAATCACCCAGGCCCTCATGGGTTCAGCTAGATCGCGCATTACTGGCTGATTGTGAACTGTGAATTGCCAAATCTGAGCCGTTCTCAATTGTCAAACTTATGAAACGTCAAACGTTTCCTCTTACATTTGAGATATCCACTCATTTGCAGTAAACAGCCAGCCAGGCGTCCGTGCAGAAGCCACCTACTGTGGGGAAAATGTAGCAGCTCAGCTTATATCAACAAAAAACAGGTTGGGTCTTGGATCAGTCAATGCCAGGGGGCCTCTCCACATCTAATGGACACTCTGGCAGGGCACCCGGCCGCTGCCCTTGAAGCTTTGTGTCTTTGTGCTTGTGTGTCAGCTGTGATTATCTTCCTCCGTCATCGTTATCTCTCTGTGTAAGTAGCTCAGTGCTAATGAGCATACTGTGTGTGACAGGCTGTTATGTCACACATACAGAGGCTTTGAGGCAGTCATGGGCGGTTAGGAAACTGCTCGCTGGTTTGATGTCCCGAACTGCCAGGACACGACTGAAGTGCCCTTGAGCAAGGCTCCTTACCCCCCAACTGCTCCCCGGGTGCTGTGGATAGAGCTGCCCACCGCTCCGGGCCCCTCTGATGTGTGTATGTGTGGGTTTCACGTCACAGATGATTAAATGGAGAAGAGAATAAATTCCTCTCTGTGCAAACATCATTGGCAAAATGGTTTAGCCTTGTGTCCTTGGTGTCTGAATTGTGCCCCTAATGATTAGGCCTGGGTGATGGGACAGTGTAATCAGATATTGGTGTTAACTGACCAGCAGTGTGATGACAGTGCTACACAGGCAGGAATTGCTGTGTTGGGATAGAGCATTGGGAGTTTGACTGGACTAATGTAGCTATAAAATAATGTAATCAAAAAGTAATTAAAGATTTATAGGCTTTTACTGTTAACAGTGGATCATCATGGGGCATTAATGAGCCATTAGAGCTGATTTTCTTTCCCTGCTGTCTCTGCTGTTGTGTGACATGCTGTCTCAGGATTGTTCTCACAGTTTAGGGGCCACACGGGCGTCTATAGCTCAGTTCCAGCACACCTCCCCTATATAACGAAGGAAAGCGCCTGTGGATAGAGTGTGGAAATCACCCACTCACTCAAGCACAGTCTAGAGTTTCTTTGCAGGGGCAAGCCTTGAGCAGTGCATTTGCGGTGCATCATTTAAAGAGAGGACGCCACCATGAACCCCCACCAGCAGGAGCTCACAAATACATGTGCCTCCAGTCGCACCCATAAAATGAGATTATGGTTTATTACCCAAGCTTGCTACACAGCATTGCTATGTGCGACATTTCATTGAAATGTGTCTGTTAAATTGATGCTACAAATCGGGTTACATGGGGTTTAATTATATACGGTTTATATACGTATAACCTCCACTGATTTTAAATCTAATATCTGCAAGACGGTCTAGTCAAACCTGAACATGCTCTGCGGTGTTGGGGACTGTAGTGTTTTGCCTAAGCTAATACAAGGCGCCTCTCCCTGCACAGGCTTGGTTACAGCTAACCGATGCTAAAATGAGTCCAGTTTAGAGGATGTCTGAGCGCATGAGTGGGAGCTGGAATCGGACGTGTTCTGTGGCGTGTGTGATGCTCAGTTTTTGCTGTTTCTGATTTAGTTTTCTTCTCTTTCGGTTAACTTCTCCTCCATCACGTGAAAGGTTATTTGTTCTATAGATTATTATAAAGAGGCCTTCTGACTTTACCATCACTTTAAACTGGCTTGAACCGGTTCATCACGTTTTAAACTGGCTTGAATTGGTTCTTAATCAGCAAGTTAAAATGTACTCCTCCGTTTTTTCCCTCGTTTTTTTTTTTTTTCACACAATTTACCACTTAACTCGACACCGGAGCTACACTACTAACGATCACTAGAAACCAATAGGAACCCAGATAGGCATCTCTAAGCATGCTCAAATCACATCCAGGTCTTCATTAAGGTCTACATCTCGAGAAAGACGAATAAATTGTGTATTTGATTTCACACTGGTCAATTTTTTTTTTTTTTTTTTTTTTTTGTCCTTCTGTATTACTATCAGATGGGTACATTGATGGATAAATAGATAGATAAACAGATGATCTATCTATCTATCTATCTATCTATCTATACTCATAATAAAAAAATGGCTGCACCCAGATAGAAACCGGAATTGGTGGGTCGGTTTGACATTGTGAGACATGCAAACGTCTCAATGTGACCAAGCAAAGTCTATTTAAGGTCGTCCTGTTGCACATGCTTTCCATTCTGACTTGTGCTGATGCGTTTGTAGCAGGACTACATGCACGCAGACCGTTACAACGACTGACCTTTACACCATGCCACCGTCACCAAAGACTGCAGTGGGGCCGTGCCAGACTGTCAGAGTGACTCAGAATGGCAGCGGGTCATCTTCAGTGACGAGTCGCTGAAGTTTTTGCTGTTTCTGATTTAGTTTTCTTCTTGTCTGGTTAACTACTCCTCTATCATGTGAAAGGTTATTTGTTCTATACTTATAATCTATCTATCCATCTATCCATCTATCTATCTATCATTGCATATCTAGTTGTATCAGCATCATGGCTACCTTATCATTAAACCACCAAACCCGAGCTGAAAACAAGCATTGCCGTTATCATCGACTTTATTTCTAGGTCTCGCTCAGGCCTAGTGATGATAGACGGAGGAGAGAGTAGGTTGAAGAACATTCCGTCCCTGCATTGCTGTAAATACATGTCTGCATCTGGTTTTCACTGAGCTGATCGTTCCTCAGCTGAAGTTCCTGAATAGAGTCCTTTCAGACTGTGGCCTGTGCTGCGATGAGAGTCTGGGTGAACGAGTTGAAGCTCATTGCTTTGTTAATACAGGGCTCACTGCAGAGAGACCGGCGTATAGAGAGGCGGGATGGTTGTGTAACGCGCTGCAGGCTTGTTCCACACAGCTGAGCTGGAGGAGTGAGGGAGAGGAGAAAGATGGATAGCAAGAAAACAGAAAGACTAGACAACGAAGAAATACTGAGAGAGAGGAGAGCAGTAGCCCAGCGTGTGCTGCCATGAGCGTCTGTCTGTCCACCCTCCATAATTTCCCCGACTGACTCTAATAAACCCAGTGAATGAAGACTATCCATCCTCTCCCTGTCAGCGTGTGAGCCTGCAGCCCAGGTTGGACTTCATTTCTGCATTGGCCCAGTACAGCCTCCCCACGCTATGGCAGATTAATGGTCCAGACTAAAAATACACACCCTCAGCAGCGAGCCAAGTCACAGTCTTATCCTGGAGCCCCTTGCTGCACCCAGTAGAGCTTCTAAATATAAGAGCAGCCGCTTTCTAAAGAGGCTCTCGGAAATAAAATGAGGGCCTGCTTCTTTCATTTAGAGAGCGCTCCGAAAGATTTCAGGAGCGAAATGAGCCCCAGCTGCGCAGGGCGTGTTAAGTAACCGGATTATGTAATAGAAGTCCCCTTGATTCCGCTGGAATTCCGCCCCCTGACTGCAGTTAAACAAATGGAGCCGTTTGAGTTTCTAGGCTAGGAAACTGAAGTAGCTGGAGATAAAAGCTTGTGCTGCCAGGGATCCCATGTAGCGAGGTTTTGTATTTCTGGCAAAATAAAATCCTCTCATTCCGACATTTCAAGCCATTTAATATGCATCTTCATATTTAGTTTGCCGGTGTCGTCGATATAGACATATATACATCAGGTGGCAACATTTACCCTTCTAATGTACTTCAGCATTAATGCAGGAGTGGAAAACCAGATATGCATTAGAGAGTAAGACTACAGAGAGAGCTGGGACGATCATTACAATAAAAATAAAACTGTATTTTCATATTAGTGAGCGTATGGCCTTAGAGCATGACCGTTTAACACCCTTAACAGTTATTAGGAATGATGCACATTGTTAGTTTGTGATGGCTTTGCTGTAACAGTTAAAATCCGTTTCTAAGCAGAGTTAGTGATACATTGAACATAATACACAGTGTGGAGATATTTACTAGATAATAACACATTTGAAGATAAGACTATGGTCTTGTGTATGTATGTTAGATTTATGTATAATATCTAACATATACAGTGGGGTGCGAATGTTTGGGCAGCGTTGTTAATTTTCCTGATTTACCTTTAAAAAGTATTGATTGTTTGGATAAAAAACGTCCGTTAAATATATCATATAGGGGACAAACACGGTGATATTTGAGAAGTGAAATGAAGTTTATATGAATTACAGAAAGTCTGTAATAATTTTCTATACAAAAGTAGGCAGGTGCATAAATTTGGGCACCAAAAAAAAACCTTTAATAGCTCCTACCTTTCGCAGAAATAACAGCCTCTAAACGCTTCCTATAGCTTCTAATGAGATTTTTCTTGGTCTGCCACTTTGAGCCTAGACTTGAACTGTGCCTGTGGTCTTCCATTTTCTCACAATGTTTCTCACAGTGGAGACTGAAAGCTGAAATCTCTGAGATAGCTTTCTGTATCCTTCCCCAAAACCATGGCGGTGAACAGTCTTTGTTTTCAGGTCATTTGAAAGTTGTTTTGAGACTCCCATGCTGCGACTCTTCAGAGAAGATGCAAAGAGGAGAAAAACTTACAATTGCCCCCCTTAAATACTCTTTCTCATAATTGGATTCACCTGTGTATGGAGGTCAAGGGTCACTGAACTTACCAAACCAAATTTGAGTTCCAATAATTAGTTCTAAAGGTTTTGAAATCAATAAAATGACAACAGTGCCCAAATTTATGCACCTGCCTACTTTTGTATAGAAAATTATTACAGACTTTCTGTAATTCATATAAACTTCATTTCACTTCTCAAATATCACTGTGTTTGTCCCCTATATGATATATGTAACGGATGTTTTTTATCCAAACAACCAATACTTTTTAAAGGTAAATCAGGAAAATTAACAAGGCTGCCCAAACTTTCACACCCCACTGTGTATATATATATATATATATATACAGTGGGGTGTGAAAGTTTGGGCAGCCTTGTTAAATATATATAATATTATTAATTAATTAGCAGAAAAAAAAATACAGTATAAGAGCAGTTTGAAAATGCACTCGATGGTGTTTTGGCTGTGTTGGTACAAAAATGGAGACTTTCTGTCCTTGATATGAATTAAAACTGCTTTAGCAAACTGTACTTCCCAGTGACTCTTAGTGAAATAACACTGTTAGCAGAAAGATAAGCCTATAACTGTACATTTTCAAAAATTTTTTAAGCAGAATTAAGATTAAGATACCATTTTGTGCCAATTGTGATTTTCACACAGAGGAATTTGTCTTCCGCATTTAACCCATCCGTGAAGTGAAACACCCACAAACACACTCACTAATGAACACACACACTAGGGGGAAGTGAGCATACCTACCCGGTGCAGTGGGCAGCCCTATCCACGGCGCCCGGGGAGCAGTTGGGGGTTAGGTGCCTTGCTTAAGGGCACCTCAGTCGTTACTGTCAGTTCAGGGAATCGAACCAGCAACCCTCCGGTCACAAGGCTGGTTCCCTAACCTCCAGCCCACGACTGCCCCCAATGTGTAGTATATCTGGTATTAAATACCGTGTGGAGACATATATGTAATTGGGCTGTTTTGGTAAAAAAAATGGAGACTCATTTCTCATTTGACTCATTTGATTTGGATTAGGACTACTTTAGCAGGCCATTCTCATGAAGATAAGCCTATAACCTTACATACTGATGGATTTGCTGTACACCTCAACCTTGGTGTCCATAAAGGATTAGCTGTGTGTTGAGTATTAAACACTGTTGAGGTGTTTTCCAGCTGGTTTAAGTCTCTTTGCATGAAAAATAATACAGTTTAAGAACGGCCCAAAAACACACGCCATGGTGGGACTACAGTCTTATGTATTTTGGACGTTTTTGTGCAAAAATGGACGCTTCGCTTTTTGCCTACTTTAGATTAGACCTGCTTCCGCAGACCATCCTGAGGCACTTTACAGTGACACAGAGAGGTGGGATAACATAACGCTATGTTCAAAAAGATGCTCATACCCTCAGGTAGTGATTCTGCTGTACCAATGGAACTCCATCTCTAAGCAGAATTTGCCATACAGTATACATAATACATGGTGTGGAAACATTTTCAAGGTGGGCCCTATATATATTTTGGCTCTGTTTGAGTGATTAGTGCCTCTGCAGACAGAGTCAGGGGAAACTGATCATTGAACGTTTGGACGCACCAACAGACATGAATGTTTTGGTGTTTGTTGTTGACCCGATTTCGCCTTGTCCTCTGCAGGGGCCGAGACCTGAAGAAGCAGCATGAGCAGCGCGTGTATGAGCGCGAGATGCACCGCATCACTCTCCCCCTCTCTGCCTTCGCCAACCCTACCTGCGAGCTGGTGGATGAGAACACCATCGTTATAACGGCTGAGCCCACCGAGCAGACGCCCACTCAGGACACCGTGGAGGGTGGAGACCCTCTGTTGAACCCAGCGGGGACCCCTGGAGCCTGAGAGGAAGACCATGTGGAAGGCTACAAGCAGCAACGTGACTTCAGGACTCATTTCGGACCAACACTCCAACAGCTACATGCTCTCTATCGCTCTCCTGGTCTTTAAAGCCCTTTCCAGAAAGAAGGGAAGCCATTCAGAAGACGTCCTTTTCTCCTAAACAGGAGTGGAGGATGAATCAGGACACTAATATGGACATGAGAAAGAGGGGATGTGTAAATGTGCATGCGAGAGGTTCCTTTTTGAGAAGAATCGCATCCAGATCTTTCCACCGGCCGGTCCCAAGGTCCACACTTGTTCCATAGTGGGTGGATGCGGGTTGTGGCTTTGCGGGAACAAGCTTCCCCTGATATTTCTTTGATGTGGCGTTTGGGAAAGGGTGGGGTTTAGGGTGCATTTGTGGACGGTGGTCTACTGTTCTGTGCCTGCATGTGAACATGTACACAAGTTCGGAAAAACCCCAAGTGTGGACTTTGGGACAAGGAATGCTTTGCGTTCTCGGCTCAGGCCACAGTCATTCCCCAGTCTTCGTGCACTGGTTAAAGCATGTCGGTCCGTTAGCCAACATCCCATGCGCGGGTTAACCGAGGGTTTGGAGGGAAACTGCGTTCTTTTCCTGTCGTTTTCTGCCGTTATTTTTGTTCCTAATGAGAGAAGAATGGAACAGGCGCAGGCCTTGGTGCCACGCCTTATCCGTATTACTCACTGTCTGAGTGGCTGTAAGGCAGTTAGCAGGCTAATGGCTAATATGCTTTCATAGGCATGCTCAACAATTAGCCCAGTGTTATTCCCTAGCGGTGAGCTTATTTCGTCGGCGGAGAGTGAAGACCGCCACAGCGTCAGGGGGTCCACAGACATCGCCTTAGTGTTGTACTCTTGAATGTATCATAGTCCTTCGATGTCCCTGGGCTTGTGGTGACTGCTGTTTTGGACGTGGATGGAGAAACATCCATGAGACTCTGATAAAGAGGAGGTCAGGACAGGTCGTTCTCCACGGCTCAACACTACGTCCTTCACATCGGTTCGGTATTTGTTGGTGAGGATTGCCTTTAGCCAAAGCACTTCTAGGACTGCTGTGTTTTTGTTGGAAGTGGATGGAAGAATTCAGCAGCTTCATCAACAAGCAGGAGGAAGGTTTGATGGAACTTGACGTGTGAACATTCAATCACAAATCCAGTTCATATCCTCCAGGAGAGAAGAGGAAAAGCCTGTGATCTTGGAACGCTCTGACTTTTTCCTTTCATAAAACTCTATATTTGGACGGTCCTCTGGATCGCTCGTCACTGGGGAGTAATTTGGTGGTTATTTTGGTTGGTTTTGATTTCGCTATGGCCTGGAATTTATATTCTGTTTTCTCCCTGTCTGCACTCTTCCTGATGTACCAGAGTACACCTGCAAATAGTTTTAAAAGAACGTGTATTTTTATGTTTGGCAGATTTTTCCTGCTGTGACTGAAAAAAAAAAAAAACTAAACAGAACTCTGAACTGTGTCGTGTGCTTTGTTCATATGAATGCTGTAACTTTTGCACCATCAAGATATCCCCATATCCTCAGAGGATGGCTACAGCGGAGAACGTAGCGCCTGGGTCCATACCCAGAAGAGCAGTTTAAGACCGAGTTGTGCCCAATACTGACCCCTAGTGGCGGTATTTCTATAATGGGAATTTTTACATTTTTTTACATTTAAGGTATTTAGCAGACGCTCTTATCCAGAGCGACAGTGCTTAGTGCTCCGTTGGATAATATTCCAGCTAGTAGAGGAAGTTTAGAGCCTAAAACTCACCACGAGCTCAGACACTGCCCGAACAGGGGGCCAGTGCTGGTACCTAGAGATTAATACACAGACATAGAGCAAGTAAACCATTACCTGTCAGCCCCAGCCCAGTGCTCATTCCTATAGAGGAGAAAAGGTCGTTATAAGTGCAACACAGTACACACAACTTACACCTCTACTAGAGCTCACTCACTTAAGTGCATTACGAAGAGATGGGTCTTCAGTCTGCATTTGAAGACCCCGAGAGACTCCGCTGTTCTGACACCCAGTGGGAGTTCATTCCACCATCTGGGAGCCAGGACAGGGAAGAGGGAATAAAACACTCAGAGACTAGAAACCAAAGCGGTATCAGCATCTTTTAACTCATTTAGCATTTATTTATGAAACACTAGTGTAAGATAATACACACTGTAGTGGTTACGATTTGTACACATCAGTACCTCAACGATAATGCTAGAGGAAAATAACCAACATAAACACATGGGCTTTTCACATTCTACAATCAACAAAACCCCCATTATCCCAAACCTGTCATACAAAATTAATCATAAACCTTTATACAATTCTTACACCATTCTCAGACGCAAAGTCCAACTCCAGTTTTGTGAGAGTCGTGATCAACGTGAGGGCGGCATTCTGTGCTACTCACCAAACATCATCATCATCATCATTAGTATCGTGGGGTTCAGCTGCTTTGATAAACTATTTACATCGGGAATCTAAAGCTCTGTGTAATAACAGGCTTAGGATGAAGATTGTTCAGTAACCGAAGGCCTACCTACACTGGGGACTTTAAGACACATGCATAAGCTGTAAATGATTTACGTATTTAATAAAAACCATAATTCCGTATTTATGAAGAGCTGATCGCTGCTGTGGGAACAAAAGCCCGTAGGGGTCCGTTTTGTTGTGTTACAGTTTTTGGTCTAATTTGAAAACGCCTGCTGCATTTCACATCATGTGCGGATTCCATACTGAACGGACCGACGGAAATGGCCCAGAATGGCTTGGAAAAAAGTCTGGTTCCATAGACTTACATGTAAAGCAATGTACGTTTTTTCCTCCTCCTGTAAAGTTATCGTTTTGGAGGTACCAGGTTCTGTTCCAACAGCAACAGTATTTGATCATGTGATTAACGTCTTCACCTGAGGGCCCTCGACGGCCATCTGTTCTGTTCATAAACCACCATTGCCAAATTATGATCTATTTTAGCACAATAGAAGTGATGCAGGAAAATCTATATTACAATGTTCGGCTTCGATACGAGGGCCTCAAAATCTTTCACAGAACCCATTTCATAGACGTTCCATGAAAAGATGCTCTGTAACAAGTGTTAGAAAACGATCTGACTCTTCAGTACACACCTCATATCACAACCCCGAAAGAATTCTGCTCCCAAACTTTCAAGTATAGCTTTTTAAATGTTATATGCATGTGTTCTGAGGTCCCCCTGTAAAAGGCTTTGATCATTTAAGAACCTATAAATATATTTATAGAACAATTCAGAGAGAAACGGAGAAATATTAGTCTCTCAAACTCCTCAGAGTTTGAGTTTGCCTCTCCACTGAGGAGAAAAAAGCAAATCCAGTTTTTTTCCTAAGCATATTTGTGTGCACATATAAACATCCAGCAGGGGGCAGCATGGTCGAGCAATTCTGAACTCGAGAACGGGCTGCGACATGCTGAAGTACGCAGTTACTAAGCATCAACTGATCTAGTGAACTCTCTTAGGCACACTGTTAAGTCTTGGCAGTTAGATGTCTAAAAAAACAAACAAAAAATAAACAGCTTTAAAAATGCTACACCATTGTCCAGACACACCCAACGCTCAGACAGCGAGATAAGACCTTTGAGTTAAAGCTAGCAGCTGCATGTCGTTCAGGAGATTCATTTATACAGGTTTATCATGACGCCTCCAGTTGCAGGCACTCCGCGAATAGAATGGCACAGGTGATGCCAAAAATCCCAAACTAGTCTGTTACGTAAGGATACAAACACCTTACCCTCCGGGAAAGAAGTAGGAAAGGAAGACAAAGGAGCTGGAGACCACTGAAATGTGAATGCTCCCTCATTAGAAACCTGCGTCCTAGAATGCCCTCAAAACCTCTCAAAGCCAAGCCGAACGCTGCACACTCGGCGTCCCGAGCACTGCGATCGCTTTCCGCAGCATTTCCACAGCTCCAGTTATGTAAACTCATCCGTGAATGTAATTACGAAGAAAAGGGTTAGTCCAGCTCCTTTTGGTCACTGCCTCCAGCAGTCTTTGTGCAGGCTCTCAATGAGCAGGGGTCATGCAGAGTCCACAAAAGGTCAGTACCCCATGGGCTATGTGCCGTTGTTTTCCAGGGTGGGCCGTTCTGGGGCCCGTGTGGTGGGGCTGGGGTTGGGTGAGAGGTCATCCCTGTTTGGGCCGTGAGTCCTCCACAGGTTCTGCTGCAGTTCATCCAGCTCGGCCGGCAGAGGGATGCCCAGCTCTTGGTTCAGTGCCAAGGCCTCGAACCAGTCCTCCAGCTTCTCGAATGCTGGTCTGAGGACACAGGAGAGGAGGGACAGGGTCAGATACAGCTGGACAATAGCTGATCACACGTTAGTCACTGCTACAATTAAGGATGCACTAATTACGACTGCACCCATCAGCTCACGTTGTTATACACTTGATTTGTACATTCATGTCTATTCAAAAGGCTCATTACCATAGCAGTAAGCAGCAATGTACACAGTGGAGTCACATTATTATGACCACTTCCTACTTTTAACAGTAGCTCATTAAGGAAGGATACGTTTTCGTGGCATTCTCTGGACCCATTCAATCATGTGGAAGGCATTCTCAATGCCGATGGTCTTCCCTTCCAGCAAGACAACGCGACACGCCACACAGCTAGCAAGGTTCGGCTTTTGGAAGAGCATGACTTCCAAGCACTACTCTGGCCCCCTAAACACAATTGAGTATCTGTGGGACCACCTCGATCATCATGTTCACTCTATGGATCCATCCAGGACCTTACTGAGTCACTCCCAGCCCGTATAACTGCTGTGTGTGCCGGTCATAATAATGTGACTCAACTGTGTAAAAGCAAGGCAGAACTACTCTGCCCTGCTCTTATTCATGACACACCAATTCGACCTATTAACACGTCCTTACTGAGTGGTCAGGACTCTTGCTAGAGCAGAGGAAACTAACATGCTGGGCTGGGGGGTGTATGGGGGGTGTCCAGCAGGATTGGGAGCTGCTGAGTTTTGAGGACTCCTGCTTTGCATCATCTATCCAAATCCAGCCATGAGGCCAGGTGGGGTTTATGTTTCCACAAACACCTCCGGAGCACATGCCCAGCGCAAAAGCGGCAAATGAGGGAGAACAATCAGGGTGTTAACCTGTAACTTTCCTTCCGGTGTAGGAGAACACCGTCTTCCATCAACCACCACTGACTAACCTGAAGCAGGATTAGCACGCTGGTTATAACAGGGAACATTTGGGAGCCAGTGAGTACGAGACAAGTGGAGTAAACATGAGCAAAGTCATTAGCTCCACTGGGCGTGGACAGGATTTGCTGTGGTCTGTGGAGCATGTTTTTCTCGACAGGCTCGGTGGCTTTAGTGTGGCAAAGAATAGCATGTTTACTGAAGTGAGAGATAGAGAGAGATAAAGAGGGATTTACAGAGCGAGAGAGAGAGGGATTTCCCTACGATGTCCTGCTCGACAAAGCACATTGGAATTCGGCTTGTATCACTTCCTTGCATCTCCTAATATCCCCTCTATCTGAAGTCAAAACAGCAACTCGCATGACAGGTGTCCTGATAAACAACCTCAAAGGAGCGCATCCAGCCATCCAATATGCGGAACCAAAGCTGGCTCCTCCTAGGACACTCAAGCTGGTCTGGGATCTGCTCCTTCCCCAAAACATTAATCAAGGAGTCTGGTGTATATATATATATATATGTGTGTGTGTGTGTGTGTGTGTGTGTGTGTGTGTGTGTGTGTGTGTGTGTGTATATATATATATATATATATACACACATATATACACATTTATATACACATATACATATATATACACATATATTTATACACACACATATATAGACACACATATATACACACACACACACACACACACACACACACACACATTTATATATATATATATATATATATATATATATATATACAGTGGGGAAAATAAGTATTTAGTCAGTCACCAATTGTGCAAGTTGTCCCACTTAAAAAGATGAGAGAGGCCTGTAATTGACATCATAGGTAGACCTCAACTATGAGAGACAAAATGTGGAAAAAAATTGAGAAAGTGATTTTGTCTGATTTTTAAAGAATTTATTTGCAAATAATGGTGGAAAATAAGTATTTGGTCAATAACAAACAAGCAAGATTTCTGGCTGTCACAGACCTGTAACTTCTTTTTTAAGAGGCTCCTCTTTCCCCCACTCATTACCTGTATTAATGGCACCTGTTTGAAGTCGTTAACAGTATAAAAGACACCTGCCTACAACCTCAAACACTCACACTCCAAACTCCACTATGGTGAAGACGAAAGAGCTGTCGGAGGACACCAGAAACCGAATTGTAGACCTGCACCAGGCTGGGAAGACTGAATCTGCAATAGGCAAGCAGCTTGATGTGAAGAAATCTACTGTGGGAGCAATAATCAGAAAATGGAAGACCTACAAGACCACTACTAATCTCCCTCGATCTGGGGCTCCACGCAAAATCTCAGCCCGTGGGGTCAAAATGATCACAAGAACGGTAAGGAAAAATCCCAGAACCACAAGGGGGGATCTAGTGAATGACCTGCAGGAAGCTGGGACCAACGTTACAAAGGCTACCATCAGCAACACACTACGACGGCAGGGACTCAGATCTTGCAGTGCCAGACGTGTCCCCCTGCTTAAGCCAGTCCATATCCAGGCACGTCTGAAGTTTGCTAGAGAGCATTTGGATGTTCCAGAAGAGTATTGGGAGAATGTCATATGGTCAGATGAAACCAAAGTAGAACTATTTGGTAAAAACACAACTCGTCGTGTTTGGAGGAAAGTGAATGCGGAGTTGCATCCAAAGAACACCATACCAACTGTGAAGCATGGGGGTGGCAACATCATGCTTTGGGGCTGTTTCTCTGCAAAGGGACCAGGACGACTGGTCCGTGTACATGAAAGAATGAATGGGGCCATGTATTGTGAGATTTTGGGTGCAAACCTCCTTCCATCAGCAAGGGCAATGAAGATGAAACGTGGCTGGGTCTTTCAGCATGACAATGATCCCAAGCACACTGCCAGGGCAACAAAGGAGTGGCTTCGTAAGAAACATTTCAAAGTCCTGGAGTGGCCTAGCCAGTCTCCCGATCTCAACCCCATCGAAAACCTTTGGAGGGAGTTGAAAGTCCGTGTTGCCCGCCGACAGCCCCAAAACATCACTGCTCTAGAGGAGATCTGCATGGAGGAATGGGCCAACATACCAGCAACAGTGTGTGCCAACCTTGTGAAGACTTACAGAAAACGTTTGACCTCTGTCATTGCCAACAAAGGATATACAACAAAGTATTGAGATGAACTTTTGTTATTGACCAAATACTTATTTTCCACCATTATTTGCAAATAAATTCTTTAAAAATCAGACAAAATGACTTTCTCAATTTTTTTCCACATTTTGTCTCTCATAGTTGAGGTCTACCTATGATGTCAATTACAGGCCTCTCTCATCTTTTTAAGTGGGACAACTTGCACAATTGGTGACTGACTAAATACTTATTTTCCCCACTGTATATATACACACTAGATTTTAAAAACTCAGTGTGTAAAGTGACTCAGAGTGAATGTAAAGTATATAAGAAAACATTGGGGAATCACCAAAAGCCTTAAAATCTGAAAAAATCTTTAAAGGTGTTACTTTATAAAATTATTTATTTAAAAAATAATAACTTTTTAGTAATAAGGGATAATTTGGTGTTCAGCAAAAACACTACACAAAAATGAAGGTCATTAAATGTTTTCCTTTCTCCGTCTTCCTCTATCCCTCTCTCCTCCAGCACAGATTCAGACAGTTTGTACAGAGAGTTCCCCATCACAGATTTAATACCACTTAAAAAAACAGTGTCCCATAACCGGACAGAATAAAGCAGAACAGAAGCTGACAGGAAAGACCCGGATGGCATACAGGCCACCTTCAGCCCCAGTTTATGAAAGGCCGAATAAATACGTGAACAAATAAAAAGTGCAAAGGGCAGATAAATTAAAAGCTATGTGCTCCCAGGCTGGACTACGCTGCGGCGGTTAACCGGAACTACTCAGGATGGAAACAAGGAAGGGAATTTCTAACCACCTGAAAGTTACCCTCATTACACGACATACAAAGTACACTTAAACCATATATCCCAGCAACGTGACCTTTAACCCACTCATCACCCGACCCCTGTATCGCTCACTACGGTTCATTAGGCTGAATGTTCCGTAAAGCTTATCTAACCTACATCAGAACATATTTTCACAAGCGCCGAGTCGAATCCGGTGAACACCAGCAGGAAAATGATTAAGCTGCACTGGACTAATGCCCCCCAGCAGCGGAAGTACCATGCCCTTTCTACTGAGTGGGGTCTCTGATCAGCTCTTCTTGAGAGCTACTGAAAGGCTGAACTCACCGGCTGTCAGTAAAGAGGTCACAGCAGGCCACGGCCAGGGGGAAGAAAGCGGGCGGGCAGTCTTCAGGAAGGAACTTCTCTATGAACTTGCCCACATTGAGGCCAAAGTCCAGCGTCCGAGGCAAACACTCCGGATCTGCATACACCTGCCCAATGATCTGGAGCCAAAAATACAGAGGAGACAGAGTCAACGATACGAACCATAGGCAAACACACACAGAGGACGTCTATAAGGGTAAAACAAGCCCAGCTGACACTCGGTGATTTGCATAAATTCCTTTTGTAATAATCACAGCATTCAAAACAGGAAGAGAGCTTACCTCGCAGAGCACAATGCCGAAGGAGAACACGTCCACCTTCTCATCGTAGCGCTTACCTGTTAAACACAAAGCGGCACTTTCAGTAAGAGAGACTCACAAACGCCAGCTTTTGTATATTACGGACTATTAAATGGGATGATTTGGCCAATAATGGACATGTAGAATGGACAGAGTGAGAGAAAGCACGTGAAGCCATCCTGGAACCTGGATTTGCTCTGTATTTTGCTCTTTATGTAGAGTTATGTGTATGTCATGCAGTGTCATACTGCATGGTTGGGGTAGCTCAGTGGGTAACACGACTACTCAGGGTACCACCTCTACATGTGGGAGACTGGGGTTCGAATCCCAGTCTGGGTAACTATGCTGTGCTACACCAATAAGAGTCCTTGGGCAACACTACATTGGCCTACCTGTAATCATTAACCTTGTAAGTCGCTCTGGAGAAGAGCGTCAGCTAAATGCCATACATGTAAATGTTAGAAACAGCATAAGCCAGTCTATCTGAGTGGAAGTCCGCAGATCTGACAGGGTTTCCTGATAATGACAATGCTAAGGAGTTAGTCATTCAGAGCGGTTTGATTTACAATGGCTCACTGTGGAGGAACGTCCAGATTGGACCCAGGGCTTTCAGTGTGTGAGGAATATATACAGTTTCCTATCCCACATGCATCGTTAATGTTTAATATAATGTATAACAGTATACCAGTGTAACATAATAATCAACATGACACTGGTGAGACAGCGATGAAACAAAAACAGGTTTTCTGTAGGTACGGTTTTGCCTTGCTGGTCCTTTTCCCTAACCCTGGTCCTGGAAGCACCCTGGCCTGGGCATTTTTGTGATTTACCTGCTTTAACACACCCCCTGTAAATGAAACGGTTTGTTATTGAGCTGATTAGGTGAATCAGGTGTGTTGGGAGAAGAGAAAGCACTGGTCTGTGCAGGGCAGGGTGACTCCAGGACCAGGGTCGAGAAACACTCTTCACATTCACCATCAGCAACTTTCTGTGGGATCAACTCCTCAGACGTCTGGTTACCATCACCATCACTGTAAATAAGTCTCTGCTTACATCTCAGCATTAACATTTTGGTGGAATTCCCCTCAACAACTCAAAGTTGGAGGCAAACGTTTGCTGGTTTAGGTATGCAGGGTGCACAGTGCTAACTGCTGGACCTTCCATTAACTAGTGCAAACAGAATCTGGACAGCGAAACTTGTCTCGTCTGATTGACTACATTTGAGTGAAGGACAGAATCCTGTATACTCGACACTAATCTAAGATTTTATACTGATGTAAAACACTGTGTGTGGTACATTTGCTCGTGGATCAACCAGGTTAGAGTTTTAATATGTTCTGGATATGAGTAAATATTAGCCCCCCTCACCGTTTAGCATCTCTGGGGCCATCCAGTAAGGGTTGCCCACGACTGTGTAGCGCTTTTTCCGGTCAATGCGGCGGAATATCCTCTTCTTGTTAGTGGGCTTGTCAGGTGGCGGCTGCTTTACCTTGTCCTCCATGATGAGTCGGGACAGACCGAAATCTGCCACCACCACTGTGTTGTCCTAAAAGGGTCAAATGTCAAAACAGGTGTTAACAACAGTGGGCACCACAGTAGCATAAAGAGCATAGCAGCTTTTCAAGAAGTTTAATCTTTACATTAGCTGACTCTAGCAAATCTCTGGCAGATTTAATTAATAATGGCTTTCAGGTAATTATCATGCAACAAAACTCTTCATTCGATTTGATTTAATTATATTAGTATATTATTATTATTATCAGAATTATTCTCAAAATAATAATACACTAACTACACAAGTCACTGGATGACCATTTACCCAGCAATGCAATATAAACTAAATTATACGCCAACTAGATTCCTGGATTATTGAATATGGGCTGATACAGAATACCAGTATCTACACTAACACTATTTAACCAAACCCGCACACTTCAGTGTCACTGCTGGACTGAGAAAAATCCATCAACCATAAACATCCACCCAACAATTCACTTATCCATATTCAGCCTCATGTGTCCTCTGACGAAAGCTTAGAGGATGACCAACACAAATAGATGAGCTACCGTCTGTGACTCTACATCTACAAGGTGGAGCAGGAAGGTAGGAGTGTCTAATAGAGTGGACAGTGAGTGGACACAGTGGTTACACACTCCAGCAGCACTGCTGTGTCTGATCCACTCACACCAGCACCACACACACTAACAAACCACCACCACATCAGTGTCACTGCAGTGCCGAGAATAATCAATCAATCACTCTATCACTATCTATCTATCTATCTATCTATCTATCGCTCTATCACCATCACTCTATCTCTCACTCTCTCACTATCACTCTATGACTCTATCTATCTATATCACTCTATGACTCTATCTATCTATATCACTCTATGACTCTATCTATCTATATCACTCTATGACTCTATCTATCTATATCACTCTATGGCTATCTATCTATTACTCTATGACTATCTATATCACTTTATGACTCTATCTATCTATCACTCTATGACTATCTATCTATCACTCTATCTATCAATCACTCTATCTATCAATCACTCTATCTATCAATCACTCTATCTATCAATCACTCTATCTATCAATCACTCTATGACTATCTATCAATCACTCTATCTATCTATCACTATCTATCTCTCACTCTATCTATCTATCACTCTATGTGGAGCTGATAAGGCAGACAGTGAGTGCAGATGAGAGAAGTGTCTGGTCAGTGCATACACAGTATGTGATGTTAGGTTTGACCACTGCTGACGTAACCACGCATCAGTGCCTTTACATTGGGCAGCTGATTGTACCGCAGGCATATTTTAGTCCTCTCCGAGTTAAAAATAGTCTTCGGCGAGTGAGTCTGACCACATAGTTTCCGTATCAGGCACTTTCCCAAGAAGTATGAGATTCGTGAATGATTCACTCGGTGTGTGTTTTTTTCAGACTCAGATTTCTCCCACTGTGCCTCGCACATCCAGCACGCTACTGATACTTCCCAGCACGCTAACTGAGCATCGGCTCCTCTGCCTTTCAGCACAGCTCCGAACCTCCCGAGACCGCAGCCTCTCTTTCTCTCCGAGTTCTTGCATAACTTGTTTTTGTTTTTCACCTTCTCGGTCTCTGCCTGTGCTGACAAGAAGGCTAAACTGCTCCTCCCTCAGCCAATGAGCACTGGGGACGGGACAGCCAATCCTCCGGCAGTAGGACAACAACACGATTTCAACACCATCAAGGCCCTTTCTCTAACTCCAGACAGCTACTACTGCGGATCACACTGAGCTGAATGCAAATGGAATGAACGTGGTGTGAGTGGGCGAGTGTGAATCAGCGGGATTAAAAAGAGAGCAGCAGGGCGACGAGTCACATACCAGTTTCACCAGGCAGTTGTGCGAGTTGAGATCTCTGTGGATGATGCTCATCGAGTGCAGATATGCCTGGAAGGAACAGAGATCAGTGTTTCTATGTAAGTGGGACACGAGAAGACATTCTTAGAAAGTATGATACGCATCACAGCAGCTCTTCTTAGGAGAGCAAACAAGTTGGAACAGAATAATCCAGGAGAGCAGATGTAGAGGAGGAGATGGTCCTGATGTAATGAAAACAAGTGGTATAAATACACTACTGATGTAAGATTATGGCACAAGGGGACAACAGATTACACTGGTTTATCTGTATTACTGTACCCTGGCTGTTTACTGCTCTCTATAGGTGGTCTGTTATTTTGTCCTCCACATCTCTCTTTATGATACCCACAGTGATTCATCTAGACGTACTGATGATACCCAGGCTAGACTCACAAAAGCATACTGTAATACATTACTAAGATAACACGTCATTATGCTGTCCAACTATATTATAAAGAGGGAAGGACGGCGACAAGACCGTACAGTAAATTACTACAGCCAGTGGGTGGTCCCTCGCTGGGTGCCTGCTAACTCGCACGCCATAGCAACCTTGAAGGTCTAGAGTGGTAACTTACTGTATTTGTTCTGAGGAATAAATAACAATGGACTCTTTTCATTGATCTCTCGACAATGTTTAACACACCATGTTATACACCATTATGTCTCCTGAGGTATTCCGGGTAGTTGCTACACTATGAAGGAACAATTGGGTTCACCTTTTTTCTTACAGCGCCACCCTGACCATGTTATACACCATTATGTCTCCTGAGGTATCCCGGGTAGTTGCTAGACTATGAAGGAACAATTGGGTTAACCTGTTTCCTACAGCGCCACCCTGAGGCAGACCACTATTGCATCCCTACTTAGTAAAGAATACCATAAACAGATGTTTATGCATTATGGCCAACTGGCTCCTCCCTGAATTTACATCAGAGCATCAATCTTTCCCTAAAGTAAGTTTATTGTCAGTGACCACCCTATGTTTTGATTTTGAGACATTCAGGGGGTCCAAGAGATTAAATGGGAGGTCCCTCCATTTTACATCTCGACTACGACATTAGCTTTTAAGTCTTGTACAGTGATGTGTTAAGTTCTTAAACTCCAAGGAAGTATAGATGGTTTATTGGTTTCATAGCTACACAGCTTTCATATTGGTTTCACAGTAGTCACTACATGATGTATATGGCTTACATGGTATATGGCAGCCTGGCCAACGCAGCAGACAGCACTGTAGAGTTGTTAGTAAAGTTAGTGAAGCAGGTAGTGGAGGACCAACTAGCTGTTCTCCAAGCTCTGGCTTCCAGGGAGCATGCATTTGTGGGGACGAGAGTGTAGCTGGCTCGCTAACTAACCGTAGGCTAGTGTAGTAACTCTTGAGTGAGTGGGACACAGACACTGGTGTGTTGTACGTTTAAATTTTTATAGTATAAGGGGGAGGGGTGCTGCTAAGTGTGCTTCCAGTTTGCCTGTGAAAATGACAGGACGCCTTGGAGACACCCTGAAGCTATGGGATTCTCCTCTAGTAACTTAAGACATATCTTGCTAGACGGGTATGGAAGGAAGGGAGGTTCAAAACAGCACAAACTGGAGCACACGGTAAAGGCGGAGACTAAACAAGGCCAGTGGGAAAGCTGCATTTAGCTGTAAACCAGCTTCTAAAGTATATATACATTTACTCTGCTTGTCTGAGAAGTAGACCACCAATCAGGTTGAGTGAATCAAGCTCACCACTCACCATTCCAGAGGCAATGCCCTTGGCAAAGCTAACCCTCTGCATCCATGGGAACGGGTCCTGAGGAATGATAGAGAAAGAGAGAGAATGAATAGGTGGCTTTACAAACTGTAAACAATGACCCCCTGCATCATGTGACTGCTCTGTGCCTCTCTAAAGCAATAACAGCCTGCCATTACATAATCACCCCGACCCTCCTGACTAAACACAGGTGAAGCTGAACCTGAGCTCATATGTGAATGCACCGATGTGGAGTGTCTGGGCACAGAACTGCTACGGTCACCACCTTGTTGTTGTGGATGTCGACGCCGAGGGCCGAGGCTTTCTTATACTGCTGTAATGCAGCTCAGACCTTCATAGCTCACACACATAGACTCTCAAAATCAATCAGTGATATTACAAATTAATTGATTATATGAAACCACTCTGGTCCGCCAGAGAAGACACGCACACTCACACACACAGCATGTCTTTGGACTTTGGGAGGCGATCGGAACACCCACACATATATATATATATACATACATATATACAAACATATATATGTATGAGAGAGAGAGAGAGAGAGAGAGAGAGAGAGAGAGAGAGAGAGGGAGAGGGAGAGAGAGAGCGCGAGACAGACAGAGAGAGAGAGACAGACAGAGAGAGCGAGAGAGACAGAGAGAGAACGAGAGAGAGAGAGAGTGTGTGTGTGAGAGTGAGAGAGAGAGGGAGAGAGAGAGAGGAGAGAGGGAGAGAGAGAGAGAGAGAGAGACAGAGAGAGAGCGAGAGGGAGAGAGAGGGAGAGAGAGGGAGAGAGAGAGAGAGCGAGAGAGACAGAGTGTGTGTGAGAGAGTGTGAGAGAGAGATTGTGAGAGAGAGAGAGAGAGAGAGACAGGGAGAGAGAGGGAGAGGGAGAGAGAGACAGAGAGGGAGAGGGAGAGAGAGACAGAGAGGGAGAGGGAGAGAGAGACAGAGTGTGAGAGAGAGAGAGAGAGAGAGAGAGAGAGAGAGAGAGAGAGAGCGAGAGAGAGAGAGAGAGAGAGAGAGAGAGAGAGAGCGAGAGAGACAGAAAGCGAGAGAGACAGAGAGAGAGCGAGAGAGAAAGAGAGAGAGTGTGTGAGAGAGAGAGAGTGTGTGAGAGAGAGAAAGTGAGAGAGAGAGACAGGGAGAGAGAGGGAGAGAGAGACAGAGTGTGAGAGAGAGAGAGAGCGAGCGAGCGAGCGAGCGAGAGAGAGAGAGAGCGCAAGAGAGAGCGAGAGAGAGAGAAAGAGAGAGAGAGAGAGTGAGAGAGCACTACCTGTGTGCTGACCTTCTACCCACACAGCATAATGCTGGTCCGCATCTGCTGGCCATGTGGTGGAGCCAGCCACAGTGGGAGGTCAGCAAAACAACCTCTCTTTTGAACCCTCTCACCTGGAAACACTTTCTCCTCTCTCCCTGCATTCCTTCCTTACTCTCCCAATGCATGCATCGCTCTCCCTCTCTCACACTGTTCTGTACCTTCACATTTCTCCATCTGCAGAGTTTACCTCGGGACATTAGAGCGAGTCACACACACACCGCCTGGCTGAGAACCAGGCTTTCCTGCAGCCGCCACCACCACAAGCACTTTGACTGAGAACGAAGGAAGCAGAGAAGGAGGAGAGGTGATTTATCCGTCTGGACATACCATGTCCCTAATGAAGTCCTTCAGGGTTCCTCCCTCGATGAACTCCGTGATCAGGTTTAGCCGCTTGTCTTTGTACAGCACGCCAATGAACTTGAGGACGTTCGGGTGATCTAGACTTCGCATCACTTTCACCTGGAGGGAGATTGTGAGAGGGGCAGATGATGTATTTGAGCTGAGGGCCGGTACTACCGGTTTGAATAGGTACACATTAATTCAAGCCATCAAATTCAGAGTCGTCCTACTGCAGTAGCACTCTCTTGATTTCATATTGATTCAAGCTAGAGGAGCACTCTAACCACATTAGCTGTTCACCACACTGTGAAAACAGGAACTGACTGTTTGGTTACAAACCCACAAGAATCCTCCAGAGAGCTTAAGCTCAGCTAATCCAGCAAAATCACAGCGGACCCCACCAGTCCAGCTAAACATTAGCAGAGAGTGTAGCCTCACCTCTTTCAGGAAGGTTTTCTGGGTCTCCTCGTCACACCGGATGAGTTCCTTCATTACCATCACCTCCCCCGTGGCCTTATGTGTGACCTGTTCAACAACAAACCACCATTAACCATTCTGATTTAGCCCAGTTCTCATTTATAGCCACAGGTACTGCATGGGTGTGGTCCCTGTGCTGGAGCAGCGCTGATCAGTCTACTTTTAAAAAAGTAGACTGATCAGTAGGTTGGTGTAGCTCAGCGGATAACACCACTACCCGCCAAGTAGCCACCACCACACGTGGGAGACTGGGGTTCGAATCCCGGTCTGGGTGATGCTGTGCTACACCAATAAGAGTCCTTGGGCAAGACTCCTAACACTACATTGGCCTACCTGTAATGTCAGCTAAATGCCAGAAATGTAAATGTAAAAAGGCTCATATTATGAAAAACTCACTCCTCTCGTGCTTGTGCACATAGGTTTCGGTATCGGGACTGCTTACTAGCCCACAACCTGTGAAATAAGATAACCCAGCCAGCCTTTTGTAGGCTGCCTAGATCAGAAAACATGGGATTCCACAAGCCGTCTGAACGTGGCTGCCCTTGCTACGACTTCCTAGCGCCCCTACCCGAGTGTTGCCGTCCCAGAGGTGCTAGCATTAAGGCGAAGCTAAGAGCTAACGTGGGAACTGTTCTGTCGCAAGCTGAACCTGAGTGGATCAAGTTTATTTTTGGGGCCTACAGCTATAGTCTAAAACCTGTATGTGTGTGCTGAAGTCAGCTCTTTACATGATCCTAGCACACCAGGCTACCTGCCCAGCTTCTTGTTTGAAGTTTCCCTTTCCACCTTAAATGGTGCAGCAGGTACGTACAGACCTACACACAAAACAGGCTCCTGGGTCAGTACAATTCAGTACTGTATTAGGTATTTAGAACACTGGCTGTTCTAAATAGGGGAGCAGGGAACCGTGGTGCTTGATGTTTATGGTGTTTGGATCAAAGCATATTACAGACCCTGCTTAGACCCCAGAGAGACTGTGCTAACGCGAGGAAAAAAGGGGAACAGTGGGTCACCTTTAAACCAAACACCCACATCCAGAGAGGTGCACATTCAACATGCTGGAGTCATTCAGCCTTTGGAGACAGCTAAACTAAATCAAACAGCCGTCCGCACAGACTGCTGGGTCCCACTGACTCTGCTCCATCTATCTAGTCCGTTGATGACAGGACCTCTGGTAGTTTGTGCTAGCACATAGCACAGCAAGGGGAGCAAGGGGAGTAAGGGGAATCCTAAACAGACAGACCTTGATGGCCTGGCCGAAGAAGCCCTTGCCCAGCACTTCCCCGTGGATGAGGTCACATGGGCGGAAGATGCGGTGGGAGCAGCTGGAGGAGGAGCGGAGCGACTCAGAGCGGCCAATGTCACGAGCCAGAGCTGGGAGATCCTTTGGAGAGCCAGGACCCGGAGATTTACAGATGCTGTTGCTGCGCCTGCGAATTGATATTCAAAATAAGTCATCAGTTCTATGAACATCCCTCCCCGCTCAACCCTCCCCGCTCAACCCTCCCCGCTCAACCCCTCTCACTCAACCCCTCTCATCATCTAGACCACTTATCCCCTTTGGTCAGCAGGCCTGCTGGAGCCCATTGTTTACTTTTCTTATCTAATGACCAGAGTTAATGAACTAACTCAGCCAAAGCTCACTGCGCCCTAAAACACCTGTCCCGTTTGTAAATCAAGCTCTGGTGAACCTACCTGAGCGATCTCCTCTTCAGCGTCCCCTCATCAGCATCCGTTCTCTCGATCACCTCATCTGACGGAGATGACAGACGCAGGCGAGATGAGGCCGGGACACCCAGACGGTTGTTGGTGGAGCCCAGACGAAGTCGGTCCAGTCGCTGCCTGACCGGATCATACTCTATCAGAAGTTGCAGCGTCTGACTGGTCCGATGGACGAGGTCCTCCACCTAGATGAGCCAATCAGAGACGAAGGTTTATTCCAAGGTTCGGGATCAGTGTTGGATATGTTAGATGGAATGCTAGCCGTGTATTACACCAAAAGGCAGCATTGCTTTCAACCAGAGCTACAGGTTTACTGGGACACATGAACTTCCTGACACCCACATCTCTCATCTAAGCTTCATCTGAGCTTCAGCCATTGTTGTGTTTACTGTTCCTTTCATTGGCTACCTGTTCTTAAATGATCTAAGGGAAGCAGCACCTCCAACCTGATTTACAGGAGGTTGGAATATGGCGTCAGGGTACCAGTGCTACTTCTTCATTCTTCGAGAGGTCATGATGGACTGATTCAACTACATGCTACAGTGACCCACTAACACCTCTTCTGGTACGAAGTGGTATTACGTGACAGGATGACCCTAAGATAGCTGGTTAGCATGCTAACATCAGTAGGGATCCGCACTGTACACAGACGTCCTGCAAACTGTAGCTTTCTGGAATACCAGTGATCCCAAAGCCAGTAGTAGCTCTTGAACTGCGCTCCTAAGAGTGCAAGCAAGCATACTGGACTTTGCTCGCTCTGGGTGGGTAGGACCAAATTAAACTGCAGTCTGTCTTGAGGGTTATAGAAGGTCATCATCTACACAATCCCACGGCCTGTGGCATTTAGCTGGTGTGGTTCCTCTGGAGGCTTAAATTTAACTCAGCCTGTCTTCATACTTCACCTGCAAACATTGAAAAGTCACTAGCCAACGTGTGTCACAATAGTCTGAAAGTTCCTAAACAGGTTCTCTCGAATTCCTGAGGGCCTGCCTCCTGGGCCAAGCTCATTTAATGATGAATGCCTTGTTTATAAATGGCCTGAGCTCGCAGACAACACAGCGGAGCGGTCACAGAGGCTCAAGCAGCTTGTATTATCATCAGACCAAATCAAAAGAACAGTCTACAGGAGAGCAAGCAGCACACAAAAGCCTTCCACCATGAAGGAGTTCGCTCACAACATCATAAAGTCATTTATATTAGAATTATTATTATTATACTGCTGCTTTATTTATTCATGTGTGATGAATGAGATCTACCCAAGATAAACATTAAGAGATCTCACTTCACAGCTCCTTTACAGCACTTCCATAACAAGCGCTGAACAGTCCAATCTGCACTCTAAACGAGCTCACATGACCCGAAAGAGAAAGGCACCGTGCCTCCAACAACCAGTGGAGCCAATAAGATACTGTCGGCGTTTGATCAACGCATTGCCATGCACCTGAGCAGTCAGATCATGGAGAACTCTGGGTCTGCACGAGATCTCTGCTTTCCAACCGGCCAATGAGCTCGCTGAACAAAAAGGAACATGAAGTAAACCTCATGCTGGGGCTTATTTCAGTCTCCTCCCCTGAAAATATGAACAGCCATCATACAGAATATGTAAATCCAGCTGACCAATAATGTCAACAGAGTTTCCCCGTTTGTATGTGTGTATGTTTATTGTATGAGTTTTAACCTAAAGGCAGTTTAAGCAGGGTATGGTGAAGGGGTGAGGGGAGGGCTTCTGGGTAATATTATTATTATTATTTATAATGTTTATATTGTTATATATCGTTCTGTTCATCTGTCTTATTTTTTGTACTAAGTACCTTGCTATCCCTTTGCTGCTGTAACATTGAATTTCCCCACTGTGGGACTAATAAAGAATCATCTTATTGTATCTGATCTAATAACAAATATATATATATATTTGATGCTTATATGTCTATTATAAACTGTTCATAAATAAATAAACAAAAACATAAAAAAATACAGAAATCCTTCACTTCACTGTCAAGGATGTATTCGGTTTACAGACTTAAGCATTTTGTTCCAGTTTTGCATCCGGTGTGCCAAATGCTGCTTGCATTTGTTTAAAAAAAATGCAAAAAGAAAAAATAAATAAATAAATAAAATAAACTGCTTCTGCACTTGAATAGAATCGCCTGAATAAAAAATGCATTAACAAACAGAGAGACTCAGATAAATAGATGGTTCAATCTAACCCAACGAGAATGTACAGGATGTAGTGAACAAAAAGTACAGACTTTCTTTAAGAACGTAGGGAGTAAAAGTATCAGGTGACCGATATCTTAAAAACGACTTCAGTACACCAACGAAGTATACGAGGGGGTTATAGAAGGTCATCATCTATACGAACCCACATCCTGGGGCATCCTGTGGTACTTTCAAACATTAAGTCACTAGCCAACCAAATCCTTCATTTCGGCACGCATGTATTTGGTTTACGGACTCCAAAAGCGGTTTGTTGCCGTTATGCGCCCGGCTGTGCTAAATGCCGCTTGATTAATTTCGGTACCACACTCTGTTTTCACACATGGGCAGACTGCAAACGTGCTCAACAAGTCTTCTGCATATCGTCGCTGTCCAAAGAAAAACAGGTATCTCCAAAATGGCAACTTTACAGGAGAGGCCAAAAACCTCATTCGACTTTAATGCAAGTCAATGAACCAGACGTCCTTCCGAGCACTTCTGGGCCATTCCAGTTGGTCCATTCATCATGCAAATCTCACAAAGTGTAAACGCCAGCGGCTTTTTTCAAATGATGCATAAAAGTCAAAATGGAAAAAAATGGAGGTACATGTTTTTCGTTGGACAGCAATGATATCTTAGACAGTGGTACACTAACAGCAAGCCCTTGTCCTTAAAGCTGATATGAATGAAACCTTGTGACTAGGGATTTAAATTGAGGTGGTGCTGACTCATCGCTGATGACATCATTAATAAATCCACAGGAGGCAGGGACGCTCATCCACAAGCGACTTTAAAAACCTGACTTTAAACACCAGTGAAGAAGCCAAACTCTGTAAGCAGGACAGCATGACGGGTCCTTTCCCTGAGTCCTGGATCGCATTGCCCGCCTTTAGGGAACCACAGACATAGACCCCTGGAATTTGGCAACTTCGTATTTGACCCAGGATCCCTAGACAGACTTGTCAAGACACTCTGCAAAAATAAGAGTTCACAGGATGTCATGCCTTCTCTCCAACACCACATGACTTTTCAGCCTAGTCCTCAGTGAAACAGACCAACTGATGCTCCGTATCTGAGGCCTGCAGCAGATCACAAGGGGAATGTGAGAAAGAAACCTGCACAGGGCAGCCGAGCGTGACGTGCCCTTTTCAGGAAACTGGGGATACAGACCCCAAAATCCCCAGGCTACTTACCTGAAGTCAACTAGTCTACGCATCCCTGATTTGTGACCTGCGTGCAACGTAACTAATGTGGTGGCAGATTTTAACAGCGAACCAGAATGCACAGCATTACCGATGCCCAGAACCAAAAGAATCCGTGAGTGAATCCGTGAGTGTGTGAGTAAGTCCGTGAGTGAGTGAGTGAGTGCGTGCGTGCGTGCGTGAGTAAGTCCATGAGTGAGTAAGTGAGCGGGTCCGTGAGTGAGTCTGTGCGTGAGTCCGTGAGTGAGTCCGTGAGTGAGTGAGTCCGTGAGTGAGTCTGTGCGTGAGTCCGTGAGTGAGTGAGCGAGTGAGTCCGTGAGTGAATCCGTGAGTGAGTCTGTGAGTGAGTGAGTGGGTGAGTGAGTCCGTGCGTGAGTCCGTGAGTGAGTCTGTGAGTGAGTGAGTGGGTGAGTGAGTCTGTGCGTGAGTCCGTGAGTGAGTCCGTGAGTGAGTCTGTGCGTGAGTCCGTGAGTGAGTCTGTGAGTGAGTGAGTCCGTGAGTGAGTCTGTGCGTGAGTCCGTGAGTGAGTCTGTGCGTGAGTCCGTGAGTGAGTCTGTGAGTGAGTCCGTGAGTGAATCCGTGAGTGAGTCTGTGCGTGAGTCCGTGAGTGAGTCTGTGCGTGAGTCCGTGAGTGAGTCTGTGCGTGAGTCCGTGAGTGAGTCTGTGCGTGAGTCCGTGAGTGAGTCTGTGCGTGAGTCCGTGAGTGAGTCTGTGCGTGAGTCCGTGAGTGAGTCTGTGCGTGAGTCCGTGAGTGAGTCTGTGCGTGAGTCCGTGAGTGAGTCTGTGCGTGAGTCCGTGAGTGAGTCTGTGAGTGAGTCCGTGAGTGAATCCGTGAGTGAGTCTGTGCGTGAGTCCGTGAGTGAGTCTGTGAGTGAGTGAGTGGGTGAGTGAGTCCGTGCGTGAGTGAGTCTGTGAGTGAGTGAGTGGGTGAGTGAGTCTGTGCGTGAGTCCGTGCGTGCGTAAGTTCTAAGCCATAATGTTCTTGGTAAAGGTTCCCCGATCTGAAGCGCATCTGCTTAGCTACAAAATACAGTCATAATCTATTTTAATTTCCAATCTCTCTTTATCCCTTCAAATCATACAGGCTGGTTTCTGTCCCTGCGCTAAAGGCGTATGTTTTGAAAGACTGCAAAATGCCGAGCCACAGGGAAAAGCAGTGCAGGCTGTAACACCGCTTTTAACTTCAGTGTGAATGGGTGGGGCTACGCTGCTCTAGGCTGCATATGTAAATAGTTTGGTTTCTGCGACATCGTAAAAACAACGAATTCAAAACAAACTGGTTCTGCGGGCAGGCTTAATGATCTCAGCCGTACGGACGGCAGACTGAACAGTACGCTTGGCCCTGTTCACATACTACATTAAACTCTCTTGCCTCAAAAAAGAGAGAAGAGAAATTTCAGCTTGCCATGACACAGGCCCTTTAATAACGAGAGCTAAAGCAAATCACCATCCAGATGTAGCCAGGCAGCGATGTTAAGCAGGAACATTAACACCTACGATCGATTCAGGTCTCAGGGCACTGGTTAGAAAGAAAACAGGCTGCAGACCTCATTAAAGCCCTGTGGTTAAAACCTTCTTTTGTCTGTCTAATTCCATTAAAGCACAGACGTAACATGACTTGAGTCCGAGGACTGCAGACAGTATCTCTCTCACGAGAAACGGTGGGAACCAAATTGAATTTGTGAATGCATGAAGAGAATGCCAAGTATTTCGACCTGAGTGACACGCCACTCTAGACCTGGAAGCAGACCAGGCCGTCTCTCTGCCTCCCTTTCAAACAAACACACACCCTCTTTCAAGTGCGAATACGCGTGACCAGCCTGACTCAAGAAGACCTGAACATTTAAAGGGCCAATATCACGGAAAACGGAGGTAAAGAAGCGACTTATAATCTCACACAAGCTGCCATTCATACTCCAACCAACAGGGGGCAACACGGCCAGTAGACCCTTCCTTTGATTGGCTGTTCATAAATGATCTAACCAGGTTCAGGACCTTCAACATCACTGACAGTGGGTTAGAATGTGCGGTCGGGGCAGCAGTGCTGCTGCTTCTTTGGACTGACTAGACATGACTCTACAGTGACTCACTATCGCCTCCTGAGGTGCAAAGTGGCATTACAAGACAGGACGGAGCGGAACTAGATGGTTAGTGTGCTAACTATAGTAGACATCTCTAACACAATGTCACAGACACGCTGTCAAAACGTAGTTTTTAATATTCTGCTAATAATTTTAGTTCATTTTGGAACGTTTAAGTTAAAAACTCGTACAAATTGCTTCATTAACGCAGCACGTAGACAGCGGTAACCAGACTGCACACCTGTCCTGTTTTTACATGCACTGCTCCTGTGAGGTCACAAACATCTGTGCATTTACACATGGCCACCTATTCAGCCAAAGCTGTTTAACTCCACCCCTTCACACTAAAGCTAGTGCTACAGTGCCTTTAAATAAGCCAATCAGAACACAGATATACATCGATATCTGCCTTAAAGGCACAATATCAAACAGCCTGTTCCATGCTAATGCTGCGTTCACATGTGTGCGGTAGACTGACAGCAGCAAATCGTATTCCATTGTGTTCAATGAGCAGCAACATGGCGCTGCGGAGCGCAGCAGTAAGCAGGACGCTACGCCAAGAGAGACTTGGTGTTGTTTGGGTGCCATGACCACCGAACGTGTCGTCGTTGAATTTCAGACTAGCTCAGGATTACATAACAGAAACAGTACAGAGCGTCCTCCTGCCTTTCTCCACCGGCCTACACTGCCAAAGCTCTCCTCTGATCATCATCATCATCATCATCATCATCATCAATGACAGTCTCTTCAGTGCAGACATGTGAACCCAGCATTGGGATAAAGGAGGTTGGGTCATGTCATGTGTGAAAATGAACCAGGACAGTTTCTTGTCGGACGTGGGCATTAGCATTGAAGGCAGCTCAGCCTTTACATTTCCTGACTTTTGAGCAATCAGCAAAGCTGCTGTATCAGGCCACATCACGCCAGACTAACCTCTGAGCCAAGTCTGAGTGGAATGCAAACGGGAACATAAACGGGAATCGGCGTTCGTCGGGAAAAGCACACTTTGAACAGCCCAATCATACGTCAAGCGTTTAGAGTTTCAGCAACTGGCAGCATCCACAGCCCTTGATGTTTTGGCTGGGACTGCGCTACCCTGTGAAAGCTATTAGCTGGTGTGAGGATTTTGACACTGTGGGCAGCCATGCAGCTTAGTGGATGCTCTCCATTCCAGCATAATCACCGTAAATTCTTTCCTAGCTGGCGTCCTCCCTATAGCCTTCGACACATTGGAGTGCTAGCACGCTGGCACGCTAGCTCATATCCTCCAGCTTCAGCAGCTGATGCTCTCTATTCCAGCCTGAACACCTTTACCTTATTTCTAGCTGCTGTACTATTCAGCCTTTGACAGGTTGTACTGCTAGCATGCTAACTCGCCTCCTCGTCCAGTGACATTCATAAACCTCCCTAGGCACACAAGTCTTCTAGCACGGTAGCATGCTACCTCATCTGCTCCACCTTCAGCATGCCATTCCAGCACAATGACCTTACCTTCATTCCTAGCTACAGTCCTACCCAGCGTAGCGTACAAGAGAATGCTAGCATACTAGCATGCTAACTCACCTCTTCCTCCATCAGCGTTCCCACAGGAAGGCCATTGATCTCCAGGATGCGGTCTCCGACGTGGATGGCATCTCGAACCTCCGGGCTAATCAGCATCCCTCTGACCCTGGGTGAGCAGGTAAGTACTTTGAGAACGGTAACACTCAACCAGGTGGCCACACATAGCAACGCACACGCTAAGAATGTTTACCTAAACAACCCGGGACAGGCTTGGCAGGTTAGCCGTTTACTACTGCAACATCACCATAACAGAACATGCCTTAAGACATCTTGAGGTCATAAAAGCCCAGAACGCTGCCTGGTAGATTACAACACAGTAAAACCGTATGCCATCAAATCTAACTGCTGGAGGAACAGATACAACACAATTGTTAGTACACATTCATCTTGACTCGTATTCCAGCCACAGAACAGAGCAACCCTGCAATTACAGTTACGCAACGCATTACTGCTAGCACTGTGTGTCTATGGCAAGGGCCACGTCTGTGCTGTGGTTGGGTTCTGTGATGAATGACAGAACATGAATTCCCTCAATGTGCTATTACAATTCATCAGATGTTTAATATATTGAGCCTGTCATGAGCAAAAATATCTCCAGAAGAAACTTACAGGACCAGAAGGGAAGCACTCTTTATATCTGAGGATATAAGTCCGCTTAAACTGGGCCTTTCCTTACGATCCGTACACACAGCGACACAGCCTGTCCTGACAAGTGCTCCAGAGTAATGATGGTCACAGGGCTTTATGCCACAAGCTTCCATTTCTCTATATGGCACCAGTTTATTAGCTGCCATCCACTCAGTCATCCGACCATGTGACCATCCCTCCGTCAATCCAGTCATTCAGTCATTAATCCAGTCGACATCATTCATCATCTTTAGAACTGACAATCCATCATCCATCTGTCCTCTCATCCCTACTGTCATCTACTGATCCGTTTGGTCATCCATCAATCCATCCTGTCATCCCATCATCCACGCAACTAACAATCCATCCAAACAACTGACTATGCAGCCATCCTGACATCTATCTGGTTATCCATCCATCAATCCATTCATCCTGTCATCTATCCAGCCATCTGATCACTCGGTCACCGTTCATCCATTCACTCGGTCACCGTTCATCCATTCACTCGGTCACCGTTCATCCATTCACTCGGTCATCATGCATCCCATTCACTCGTTCATCATTCATCCATTCATTCGGTCATCCTATCATCCATTCACTCGGTCATCATTCATCTATCACTCAGTCATCACTCATCCCATTTACTCAGTCATCATTCATCCCATTCACTCGGTCATCATTCATCCCATTCACTCGGTCATCATTCATCCCATTCACTCGGTCATCATTCATCCCATTCACTCGGTCACCATTCATCCATTCACTCGGTCATCATTTATCCCATTCATTCAGTCATCCATCCATTCATTCGGTCATCCATTCACCCATTCATCCATTTACCCTGGCACCATTCATCCCATTTATTCAGTCATCCATTTCGGTCATCCTATCATCCATTCACTCGGTCATCATCAAATTCATAAACATGAACTAAAATGCCATGTGGGTTAATTTGCAGTAATTACACACATCGTTTCACCATAATTGTTTTGTGCAACATTTCAGTTCCTTACTTTTAACATACAGGTGAGAAACATATCAACACATTCGGCACATTTATGTTTTATAATATGTTAAATAAACGACGAGCCTGCATTAAAGCTTCGCATACATCTGTAAGAAGCACCTGGCTGTTTAGCACACGTCACATTAATTACATAATCTCACAAAACACCTCAGCTATATAAACTTTCTGATTTAAAGTTAAACTCTGCATATGGAGATGTGGGCTGCACCAAACAGTCAGTTATGATTAAAGCTAAACAGACGAGTTCAGAGTTTATCAGTGTGTGCTGGAGGGTGAGAGAGGAGCACTCACTCTTTGACCTGAACGCTGGCTGTGGAGCTGCTGCAGTCCCTCAGCACGCTGACCGTGAAGCCTCTTTTTCCGTTTGCTGCGGCTGGCATGGACACCAGAGTGACTGTGTGAGGCAGAGAGTCTGGAGACGAGTCAGCCAAGCAGCGCCTCTCCAGCATCGGAGCCAGAACCTCCTGCTTATAGCATTTACCACTGTACACACAACACAAAGGGAGAGGAGTAACCCCAATGAACCTGTCACACATCAATCATCATAATTTCAGCCCCATAGGATTAGCAGTCGCCTCTAATCATTTTGCAAAATATTAATATTGCCGTCAAACGTGCTTGTCAAAAGTGGTATTTACGGAATTCTCTCACGGAATTCCACAGGATTAGTGAAAGGAAAGGTCATATACCAGACCAGTGTGTTATATGACTGATATTTTGACCCTGATGAAAACATGGCAGATAAACCGGTAATCATTACACACTTCGTTGGTCATGGCATCGCCAAGATTCAAACCCTCTGTCCTCCGTCAACACGGAAAACCACAGGCTGTACATCACTGTGTAGTCCAGTAGAACACACCTTGCTGTTAACCGTCAGCCATACTGCCTGAACCACTGCAACTCAACACTAATAGATCTAAGCCTGATCTTCAGCATCACCATCTCTCACTTCAACACAACAGCCTTTTCCCTTAAAGAGAACTAAAGAAAAACGTAATAAGTCATTACCAGAAACAGAAACTCGGGGAAGCTCCGCCCCAGCGCTACAATATATGCATAATATTTAATAAGGATTTGTGAACACTCACTGTTCAGAGTCGACAGTGGACGATTGTATAAGTCATATAAAAGTATCGGGGTATGAAGTTCAACAATATCGATACAGAATTAGATTACCAAATAATACCAGTTTTTTTTTTCTTTTTTTAGTCAGGCCCTAATAAACAGAATTCTATAACAACAAAAACAACAACAACAACAATAATAATAATAACAACAATAATAGCAATAGTAATAATAATAGCAATAATAACAACTACTACAACAACAATAATTTACTATTACAATAATTATTTTCATTATTACAACAAAAAATATTATTATTGCTATTAATACTATTAATAATAATAATAATAATAATAATAATCGTAATAATTTATTAACTATTTTAATAATTATTTTCATTATTACAACAAAAACAACAACAATTATTATTACTGATATTGTTATTATTATTATTATTATTATTATTATTACAATAATAATAATTATTATTATTGTTTTTGTTGTAATAATGAAAATAATAAGAAGAATTGTGACTCAGTAGATTAGAGCATTTCACATTACTCTCTGAGTGGTAATATTATCATTAATAATAATAATAATAATAATAATAATAATTATTATTATTATTATAGTAATAGTAATAATGGAAATAAAAGTGATAATAAAATAATAACAATGATAATAATAATAATAATAGTAGTAGTAATAATAATAACAATAATAATAATAATAATAATAATAATAACAACAACAACAACAACAACAACAACAACAACAACAATAATAATAATACCACTCAGAGAATAATGTGAAATGCTCTAATCTACTGAGTCACAATTCTTCACAGCTGAAGTTGAGGATTTACTAGAAGAAACAGTGATGATTACGCTGCTGGATTCTGAGACATTGTGTTACGACTGTTTTGCCTTACTGTATTTTGAAACCCTCCCATATCAGAGAGGTAAACGCACTGCACTGTAAAGCACAAACTCAACATAACTGTAGTATGTATGTAATATGTGTAAATATGCGCAGCTGTTTATCTGAGTTGTAAATATCGAGACCCCTGGTTCCTATTACCCCCACTATACCATGTACAATGAACCATTTCTCACCAAGCCGCTTTAAATTGTGACTGAGCTGGTGGAATAACCTTACTGATGTCAGACAGAGAACGAGCAGCAGATCAGGCTGTCTGTGGCCATGTAAGCGGCTGAGCAGTTATTCCAACTGAAAAATGATATTCTCAGGCTGCTAGAGGAGCTTAAAGGAATTCCTCAGCGTTTCATCCTAATCTGCTGCATCTGAAGCGCACGGTCACATACCATACCGGATTGTTTTGATGCTGTTCCCCGCGTTCCTAAAATACCATAACAACCACCCGCAGCTTAAAATAGACGTCTACATTTAGAGTCAGTGTTCCTGAAGCATGCCAAAATGCTTGTCCATAGTAATCCCGTGTGTGCTTCACACACAGGTGTACAGCCATTAGGCTCAGACTGCTGGAGAATTCCTTTAACTGGGAAGAGAAAAACAGAGGGAGAGAAACAAGAGTGAATGAACGCAGCATGTTCTCACCAGTAGAGTTTGGAGCGCTCCACCAAGGCGTAGGTGTCCCGCTCCTCGATCACCACCCTACAGCTGAGGCACACGAAACACTCCGGATGGTACTTGTACTCTCCGGCCACCTGAGGACACAGGCACAGTTGGGTCCGGGTCAGTGTCTTCCCATAGCAAGACCCAGGCTGGAAAACGCACTATTCCCAGCAGAGTCGCTCTTCGCAAAGCCAGTGTCCCTCTGTGGTCGGTATATGCTGCCCTGCTGTGAAAGCCTTCAGTAGGTGTTATCCATTCTCTTGCGGATGAGACAGTATTCCGAAGGCTCCGAGTGTGTATTCCCAGTGAAAGTCTAACTGTGCTCTCCACAAGGTTTGCCTGGGTTCTGTCATTAATGCTCAGCCTTACTCGTTCTCCCTCACCTGCTTGTGTCTGGGCCTGTCTATTGTCAGTGAGGTAATGCAATGAGCACCTCCCTGCTGTCTGGATCATTACACACCAACCAGCATCTCCCTCCCTCGATCCCTCCCTCCGTACCTCCCGCCCTCTCACACACAGACACGCACAAACTTTCAATTCTCTTTCAAGACATTCCTCGTTCGCAGGCTCACGGCACTCCCGGTTTCCTTATTGTACATATAACACTCGTCCTTCTTTCCCCATTCCAGCCAACAAGTCTTTCAGACCGTTTATAAACATACACTGTATCCATTCGGGTCCAAATTCTCCATTTATAATGGTCCATTCATCATAAAACGTCCATGCAATATACATCATATTCATAATAGAGGTGACACGCACACACGCATACATGCGCACTGTACATACGGTGTATATATTATGTAAGTGGATTAGGTTCTCTCTCAGAGACAGAAATCTGAAAGGCATATGGAGGTTTGGTGGTTTTGTGCAGTCGCTTGAGTGAATGTTGGGGAAGGAGCTTTTGTCTTGAGGTCTCAGCTGTTACTTGCTGAAAGGTCTCTGAGGACACAACCCTGCATAGACTAAGCCTTTTGGGAATGTGAGGTTTTGGCTATGACCGTAACAATAAGAGTGACAGAATAATAGAAGGGATGAACCCTCACTTCCTCTTTTTCACATCAGGAACAAAAAGTCTCACATTTACATCATGCATACACACCTCCCTTTGACGAAATAAGAATAGTAACGCTTATTTCCTGAATCTGAAAGAATGAGACACACAGTAAAGACCTAAGTCACTTACACAAGTTACCTAATAACATGACACCCAAGACAAGTCACCTAAAACAGGGCGCTTAATGCACCGCACTTAAAGCTGATGCTTAAAACAAGTAACCTAAAACAAAGAAACCCAAAACATGTTTAAAACAAGTTACCTAAAACATGTTCCTTAAAACAAGTCACTTAAAATAATCCCTAAGGCAAGTTACCTAAAATAAGACACCTAAAACATTACTTAAAACAAGACACTTATAAACAAGTTCCCTAAAACATTACTTTAAAAAAAAAAAAACTAAAACACGTCACCTAAAATATATTACTTAAAATAAGTTACCTAAAACAAGTGACCTAAAACAAGGCAAGCTACAACAAGCTTCCTAAAACTTTACTTTACAAATCACCTAAAACATTTTACTTAAAACAAGACACTTATAAACAAGGTCCCTAAAACATTACTTAATAAAAACCCTAAAACAAGTCACCTAAAATATATTACTTAAAACAAGTCACTTAAAACAGGTCCCTAAAACAAGTCACTAAAAATAACCCCTAACTAAAACATCTTACCTAAAACAAGACACCTATAAACAAGTTCCCTGAAACATTACTTAAAAAAAAAAACACCTAAAATACCCCACCTGAAATATATTACTTAAAATAAGTTACCTAAAACATGTACCTTAAAACAAGTGACTTAAAATAACACCTAAGGCAAGCTACCTAAAACAAGACACCTAAAACTTTACTTAAAACAAGACACCTGAAACCAATCACCTAAAACATTTTACTTAAAACAAGACACTTATAAACAAGTTCTCTAAAACATTACTTTAAAAAAAAAAACAACAACCTAAAACACGTCACCTAAAATATATTACTTAAAACAAGTCACTTAAAACAGGTCCCTAAAACAAGTCACTTAAAATAACCCCCAAGGCTGGCTACCTAGAAACAAGTTCCTTAAAACATTTCTTAAAAAAAGTCACCTAAAACACGTCACTTAAAATATATTACTTAAAACAAGTCACTTAAAACAGGTCCCTAAAACAAGTCACTTAAAATAACCCCCAAGGCTGGCTACCTAGAAACAAGTTCCTTAAAACCTTTCTTAAAAAAAGTCACCTAAAACACATCACTTAAAATATATTACTTAAAACAAGTCACTTAAAACAGGTCCCTAAAACAAGTCACTTAAAATAACCCCCCTAAGGCTGGCTACCTAGAAACAAGCTCCTTAAAACATTTCTTAAAAAAAGTCACCTAAAACACGTCACTTAAAATATATTACTTAAAACAGGTCCCTAAAACAAGCCACTTAAAATAACCCCCAAGGCTGGCTACCTAGAAACAAGTTCCTTAAAACATTTCTTAAAAAAAGTCACCTAAAACACGTCACTTAAAATATATTACTTAAATCAAGTCACTTACAAAACAAGCTCCCTAAAACTTTACTTAAAACAAGATTGTTTTGTTGATTGTTTCATTTCTGTTGAGCACTCAGATATGCATTCCCTGTATGAAAAGTGCCACATATAAATGTACAGCTAACATTATAGATGAGAACCATACACCACTAAAATGAGTTTTTAAACTATTCACTTAATAAGAGCATCTAAAGTATGCTTACCTCCTCCAACCACTCAAGCCAGTGTGCTGTTTCAGAGCAGATGTGTTACAGTCCTGTATCACCTTCAGTGTTTTCCACCTCCTCAGATATCCAATCTAACATTTTCCACCGACACTGGCCCACTACCAACGCCTCGAATCGGACTGTCCATCTCTAATACAAGCACGAAGAAACTTCTCAACAACATGCTGATAACGTCCACGTTCATGCAGATCAGTTCCAATTACAGCCAGCTGAGCGACAGATTAGCACCTCACTGAACACCCGGACCACATTCTTGTACACACTTCAAATGCTAAGTTTGCACCTCAGCATCCGGCAAACCGAGCCGAGGTCACGATGTCTCGCCAAATGGCGCAACACAACACCGCTAAAATCTGATGTAGCCCAATACATTACACAGCTGCCTCTGTTATGGAGTCTGACAGGAAGATGCAGTTCATCATCCGCACAGGCTATTAATTACCAGCCCCCTCATACATTCTGCTCCCGCAAGCTGCCCGGACAGACACGGAATGAGCTCGCAATGTCTCGCCAAGACACACATGCAGAGGTTTAATTCACTCTAAACCACAAAAACAGATTAGCAGAGATGGTTATGGAGCTGTCTATCACCCGCTTAATGGTTCCCCCCAGGCCTGAGAACCATTCCGCTCCTCTGCCGGTTCATCCACGTAGAGTCTACAATCACCTCGGGTGAGGATGCTGGTATCAGGAATCATACACCCATCACCAAAAGACTAGCTGGGCTGCACCCAGAACGAATCAGCCGTCGGGAATAAAACTTGGTCGGTAGGTTTGACGTTGTGAGACGTGCGAATGAGTTCCACACACATGTGACGTAAGCAAGGACGGGTCTAATCGCTGTAGCTGACTGACCCAACAGTCACGATTCCAGAAATTCAGTGAGCAGTGATGTCCTCCATGAGTCCATGAACCGTTACGACGGTTCCACTTAGCACCACGTCAACGTCACCAAACACTGTAAGGATGTCGGGCCAGACTGTGATGGAGTCACTCCGAATGGCAACAGGTCATCTTCAATGATGATCCCCACTTTTGTCTTGGTGGAGACGACCAACGAAGCCATGTGTGGAGGCACCGTGGTCGGCACCAAGCTGAACAGTTTGTTGTCACGTGTCATATGTCTGGAAGGCCTGGCGTCACTCCAGCTCCACCCTTACCGCACCATCTGCAGGAACTGTGTGAGAGTATTCAAGCTGCATGGGATGGATTATCACAGGACACCATTAGGAACCTCTACACCTCCATACCGAGACAGCTGGCATGTGGGGTTAGCAAACATGGCAGCCAGACGCCCTACTGAGAGACAGACTTCTGTATGTGTAGCTCAGTAAATATTCCCCCACCTTTATCTTCCTTCCCAACAGCACTGCAATCCCGCACCCTCTGGGTGCAGCTATTCTTTTGATGAGGAGTGTAGGTGCCATGGTTTGTAGCCTGGTTAAGCCAATCAGACTTCCTCTGGAACCTGACCTCCTCAGATCGTGAAGCTCATTTGGATATACAAGAACACAGAAGTGCTTTTGGGGAAACCATAGTGATCACACTTCCCATACGGGCAGAAGCTACAAAGGCTTCGTTTGTGTAGCAGTGTGTTAATCTCGAGATTGCCTTACTGTTCTCTCAACACGCCGACACTCTGAATGACCCCTGAGTAAGGATGTCTCAGACCCTTCGTGCTTGGGCGACTCAGTAACAGTGATGACAGGCACGTGTGTGTGCATGCTATTTCCCAGCACTGGTCTGCAGCGGCGCCTCCCTCCCCTTAGGCCCCCCGACAGATAAGACTACTGAAGTGTGAGCCAAAGTGCTGTCCTTTCATCTCTATGGCTGCTTTTGTCACCTAGTCACACTAAGAAGTGGCACTAAACAAGGGATTCTGTAGAAAGTGCGGATTCGGAAGTTTCCATCTATCCGGCTTTTATAGCCAGATTATTAAATCAGTCAGATTATTATGACCACCTCCTATAACCAATGATGGCAGCGCGTAGCGCATTCTCTGGGCCCACTCATTCATGTGGAAGGCACTCTCCACGAATCTGGATATGAATCCATCCCTGCAGATCACGTACACCCTCTGATGGGATCTTGCGACATGTCACATGGCTGGAAATGTCCAGCATTGGTTGGAAGAGCATGACCAACACCATGTCCTCCATGAGTCCATGAACCGTTACGACGGTTTCACTTAACACCACCTCAAACACCACCAAACACTGTAAGGGTGTCAGACTGTCGTGGAGTGACTCCGAATGGCAGACGACCAACCAATCTGGGTGTGGAGGCACCGTGGTCAGAGCCAAGAGGAACAGTTTGTTGTCACGTTTCATATGTCCGGAAGGCCTGGTGTTACTCCACCTCCACCCCTACCGCACCATCTGTAGGAACTGTGTGAGAGTATTCAAGCTGCATGGGATGGATTATCACAGGACACCATTAGGAACCTCTACGACTCCATACCGAGACAGCTGGCATGTGGGGTTAGCAAAAATGGCAGCCAGACTCCATACTGAGAGACAGACTTCTGTATGTGTAGCTCAATAAATATTCCCCATGTCAGTCTAAATTTATCATCATTTATTGTCCCTGGTAATTTTTATCTTCCTTCTCAACAGCAATTTCCAAGTACCACCCTGGCCTCCTAATTCCCCAGACTTGAATCTAATTGAGCGTCTGTGGGACCACCCTGATCGCTCCATGGATCCCTCCCCACACACCCTCCTGCAGCTAGGGGATGCACTGCGGTCAGCATGGCTCTGGATACTTGGGACGACCTACCAGGACCTTACTGAGTCACTCCCAGCCTGTCTAGCTGCTATCCATGCTGCATACAGTGGTTACTCTGGATATTAGCTATGGTCATAATAATGTGACTCTACTGACTTTTGCCGAATGTGGGCTCAATGCTGCTGATGCAGAATTTAAACTACATAGCTACATGATGCCTTGACTCTACTTGCTGGGTAATTACTGGATAATTACTAGGTCATCATCAGCTATCTATTACTTCTCCTTTCGGGAAAGTGAAACTGGCAGTTGTTCCTGGTTTGCCGGCTGCATGTCTGGGCCATGGGCGCTGGCGGCCAGTCCTTGAAAGCTTAGAGGGCTGAAGGCTCTGTACATGCCATTCCTTCTTTCTTGAAGGCTAGGTAACACAATGATACACAGAGTGGGCTCTGCCAGTGATGACTTAGCATGCACATGTTTGTTCACTCTCAATCTGGTTCAAAAGTGCCCGTGTCAAGTTCCATGCCAGGCTTGGCAGACGTACTCTAACACTGCGTGAACGATACAAACACAGGAACACTAAGCGTCGAAAAGCTGAACCGAAGCTGTGCTTTGTAGAGCCCTGGTTTTACACTTCAGCCACAAGCTGGTTTGTTGGGGTCAAGCGTGCGCTCCAGCCACAAGCTAACACGCTAGCCACAACACAGCTATGACACAACACAATAGAATCTGTTGTACTAGATCAAAACAACAGAAGTTGAGCTTCTAGAAGTTCATGTAAACAAAGCGGGATGTCATCACAGGATCCGTTTAGGGATGCACCGTTATGGGAGTTGTGGGCTCGCGCTGAGGTTCAGGATTTTTATAGTACATATTTGCGGATGCTGATTCATAAACAAAGCAGTGGCCACCAGTTGTACCAGCTGAAAATATTTCTCAGGTGTGAGGTCAGTCATAACCGTTATACTGACGTGCAGATAAGGTGATGTCAAAACATTTGGCCTCCTTAACCAAAGCGCTGAGTCAGGGATGTGTGCAGACATGCAGTAGACCCTTGATGACCTAGTGCTATCTATTCCAATGTATCTAAAGTAGCCTAACACCAGCCTAACCCCAGCCTAACCTCAGCTTAACCTCAGCTTAACCTCAGCCCAACCCCTGCCTAACCCAGACACCAGAGCGATTGTTGCAATTCTGTTTCCTTTCGTGTACTGCATAGAGTGGTGCCCAACTCGGTTCAAACTCCAGCACTGGCTGACTGTTAGAGACGCAAACATTAGACAAGCACTCCGTTGCTGTCCACCGAAAAACATGCATCTCCATTTTTGCTGACTTTTAATTTTATGAATCCTTTGAACAAAGCAGCAGCTGCTCACACTGATGAGGAACAGACCAGTACAAATGGCCCAAACCGTCTGGTTCCATTGACGTACACTAAAATTAAATTAGGTTTTTGTAAACATTGCCATTTTGGGAAAACCTTAAATGGAGCCTCCACCTTAAATGGAGCAACAATCACATTTCTCCACCTCTACAGATACCTGAACATAACTGCTGCACCGTATGAAGTAGAACAGACACTCCTAACAAAAAGCTACGCCAGCTACCTTAGATGGGTAAACAACATTCAGCTCCATGTTTGGCAGTTTGCAGAGGTAATGCCGAAACACAGTATCGACATAGGCTTACCTCTGTACTGCTGAGTACAGTACAATTAAATAAGCGAAATAAATCATCATCCAACACCACGTAAAACCTCCATGAGTATGAATAACAGCTGTGATTGGATTTGGCTTCAACTGGACAAGTTTCTGGATGTAGGCCACATCAGTGTCCAGCCACTCCTCCATCAAAGAATTGTGCAGCTGGGTCACATTTGGTGGATGCCTACCCTGGCGTTTTACTGGTCGTTCCAGGTAGCCCCACAGATTTTCACAAGGAGTCAAATCTGGTGTAACCAGTGTAAATGTGGGAATGCCCATGGATGTCCATTATGCCATACCAGTTACATTTGCAGCCCTGTGAATGCCCGAACAGTTATCATGGACTACAGGGAATGTCATGTTCCTCATTAAGATGAGCAAAAGGTAAAACCTGGTTGTCCAGCAGCTCAGTGTAGACACTGGGGTTCAAACTTAGTCCCACCTCAACCTAAGAACCCATTTCCATTTCCACTGTAACACCCCCCAGAACATCAGGGGTGGCTCATCTTTTGTCCCGGTGTGGTAGCTAGCACTAAACTAGGGTTAGGGTTAGTGAGAATGACGATTCATTAGCTACTAGGGCTGCACGATATATCGTTTAAGCATCGTCATTGCGACGTGCACTTGCGCAATAGTCACATCGCAGGACGTGCGATGTCACTGAACGAACACGACATGCTACAATGTTTTTGCTGCTTTACACAATAAGAAGAATTACACTGTTCTTAGTTTTCATACCAGAGGAAGATTATGTCTGCCCAATATCATTTAATTTGCTCCAATATTGTTTTTTTTTGCTATTTGTTGCTAGTGACATTTAGTTCCTGCGTGCACAATGAAGCATCCAATCATCTCCCACCACCCCCAAAACCCCGACCACCTCCCCCCACTCCGGGGAATGTATACCTGATATTTTTTTGTGGTTTTGGTTTAATGATGTTTACAACTTCAAAAAAGATTCGATTGTTAAATATGTTACATTCCTAACGTGTACCCTTTATTTAGGGTAAGAAACGTGCATTATTATCATTTACTTCTCATGACTTTTGACCAAATCTGGTGAAAAGTGCTGCATTGTTTAATATCGCAATATATATCGCAGAAAAGAAAAATATCGCAATGTTAAAATTTTCCAATATCGTGCAGCCCTATTAGCTACCACCATGAACCACTGGCTTTAAACATCTAAAGGGGGTTCTTCAAGGCGTGGGATCCAAAACATTCCTTTACGATTCCGGTCCATGTTGAATCACATGGTTAGTAACACTACTCAAAGAGGCAATGGCATTCAAGCGATGATTGATTGGTATTAACGGCCTCAGGAACGCCAGGAAAGCACTGCCCGCATTGCTGCTGGGACACATGTGCATGATTGTATGCACCGCTGCCACATGATTGACTGATTAGATAATTGCATGAATGAGTAGGTGTACAGGTATGCCTAATAAAGTGCTCAGTGAGCGTATTAGCATTACAGAGCAGTACACTATTCATTTCAGAAGCATTATAAATGCAGTACTATCAAAATCTGTGGTCATTTTATTGCCGGGACTGAACATCAGTGTTCGGTTCTTTCACAGTACAACTAATACATCATCAAAGCTCACTGACTAATCCCAGCCTGGCGATCCTGACGTGATTCCGATATTATCGCGCATCTCTAAATCAATTCCTCATCTTAGCGTCCTGGCCAAATCAGTGCAGCCCGTCACGCTACAGTCGCGCTACAATGCCACACAGTTCTTTTCCTACACGGACACACACACACAGCCTGACATACAAACACCCCGAGGATCAGTTCCAGTCTGCTTGTCTCTCTGAGGGACAGGCTGAGGTTTTTACACCCTGCTGCTTGTACTTCAGGGCCCAGAGCTGGCAAATGCACGCCAGCCAGAAAATATTTGGCAACCCTCAGCTCCAGTCCAAACAGAAAAGGCCCATTATGCGTTTTGCTCACTGGCGAATTCTTCCCTCGCCTTAAAGTCACTTCAGCCCCTTAATTTGCCCAATTAGAAACGACCCCATTGCGACCGACTTGCATCATGGTAGTACTCTTAAGAAGCGTGCGCCCGTGCTCCTCCAGGATCCGGGCTAAGGCTAACATTTGGGTTATGATTACAAAGCACTCTATTGAAAGCCCATGCACAGGCATTCCACAGGCATGATGACATCACAAAGACACGCCGGGACCATTCCAACCTTCAGATCCCATTCATCCAGCCCATAGGCGATGAGCTCACAGTCTAACCCTGCAAAACAAACAGCGGTTAGAGACTTCCAGCGCCGCACCACCAACGCTCGCTCTGAGGCCCTGCTCTACAACCAGAAGGGTAAACACAAGGAAACGGTCAGTGTGGTTCGACTGAGAGCGCGAGAACAGGGTCCGCAGTGTATCACGGATACCTGAATCCGTATTATAGATATACTATATGTTCTATACTGTAATCTTAGACCAATAGCTGATCTCTAAACTACGCCAGACCAGTGTTTAGGCATCAGTCAACGTTATAACGCTGTAGCTCCGGCACTGTCTGACGGTTGGAGACGTGTATCGGTCACTTTAAGTGCCGGCATTGAGCGCATGCAAAAAGTCCCACCTCAACCTAAGAACCCATTTCCACTGTAACACCCCCAGAACATCAGGGCTGGCTCATCTTTTGTCCCGGTGTGGTAGCTAGCACTGAACTAGCTAGCTATGTCGTGAGCGAGAGAGGAGGTACAAAGCTAACGGTTATATAAGTACGGTGCGCGGAATGGTTACGGGGGGGTTTGTAACCTCTATGTTCTGCTGCAGTGTTGTCTGGGATTGTAACCACGAGGTGTGGGTGCTCCCCTGCCCAATAACTGGCCCCGTACTCGGCTGTGTCTCGCCTGGATTTCTTTGTGGAGGTCGGGGGAAGCAGCTAACCCCCTGTTGCATCTCCCTCCCCGGGAGCCTTCACCCAACTACTGAGTGCGTTACAAATTGGCGCCCGAACTTTTTGGTCCCTTTGGTGACTTATGCCTTCATTTTCTTTCTCTTTTGCATTTGATTTTTGCCTTTTCTGTGGTCCGCCGTTCGGGGCGTGTTGATGCTAGCTGACTAGCTTGCTCGTTAGCTTGGGCTGCTGGCTGCGTTTTTTCGGTTTTTCTGGTGGAATCGCTCCATGGTTTCTGGGAGCTTTCCGATTTTTACGGGTTTGTTGGCTCTCCTTTCCGGCGTTAGCTTTAGCGCAGTTGCTACGCCTTGCCTTGGCTACGGATGCTAGCGTTAGCTTCGTAGTTTAGCCGCAGACCACATCTGCCTCGCTTTATTTTGTGAAGAGACAGCCGTTCGGAGTACTGGACCATTTATTGGGCAGAGGAGCACCCACATCTCGTGGTTACAATCCCAGACAACACTGCAGCAGAACATACAGGTTACAAACCCCCTCTAACCATCCCGCGTACTGTACTTATATAACCGTTAGCTTTGGACTCCCTCTCTTGCTCACGACATACAGCGCGCATGCGCTCAATGCCGGCACTTACAGTGACCATTACAGACGCAATGGCCTTCTCACATGTATCTTACATTTAGTAGATTTAGACTTTTATGCCTCATCACAGCGGTTGCTATTTACACTGTGTGGACAGTGCATGGTGAATGGACCAGTAGAATTGGCCCAACATTGATTGGTGCTGCAAGAAATGAGATTTTGCCCTCCTCTGTAAACAAAAACTCTGAGACGCTCGTTTTTCCTTGGACAGTGGCGACATACCAGATATGAATTTGCCTGAGTATGCTTCTCATTCGGTTTAAGTTCCACCTTAAATGCAGCAGCGATTACATTTGTGGCCACACTGTATACTGCAGCACTGTAAGCCTGGCCGGAGGTACCGAATCACCGCCCTGTATCAGGATACATATTGTATTGCCAGGTTACCCGAAGCTCTGAAGTATTTACCTTTATGGTTGACTCACCAAAAACTCCGTTGGTAAAGACTCGGTCCCGCTCCGTCACACCGCCATTGAAACCTTTAAATGAGTTTCCGCATTTTTACATAAAGCCTTTATCGCTGCCTTATCTTTCTAAAATAACTTTATGGCCCCGAGACCGAATCATCCCACATACTAAAATTCCCAGACACACTTCACAGTTCCTGAAACAGAGGCCTTATAAATATCTGATGACCCTTCAAACGAGGAGACTTTCGTCAGGCCTCGTTGATGCTGTGAAAAAGGGAGAGGAGCTGAAGAATGAGAGAGGGAAGGAGAGAGCTCAAAATGAGGACAGAGAACCGAGTAAACAAGCCCTCTGGACCTGCGCCATACAGGGGCAGGGGGCTGGTGGAGGGCTTCACCCCTGCCTGGAGTTATTATGACAGCACAGGGGGAAGTAACGAGACTAGTGGGGGTAATTACTCCGAGTTAAGGGTGGACCTTCACCAGCCACACACTCTCCTCTCGGTCTCTTTAATGCTCCGCAAGGTCAGAGCTTTTCAACCGGATCTTTACCCGCCACCTCTGTAGCACTCAGGTCATTAACACCAACAGCAGCTACAACAGGCTTATAACACAGACGCGCACCTGCTCACCTGAAACATACCTAGAACCAAAAAGAACAGAATATGCTTCAGAACCTGCAGAACCTCTATCCTGATTCACATCCTGACTCTACTATATTTGATCCTGATTCTATTACGCCCCGACTCTGCTCCCCTCTATCACGCCCCGACTCTGCTCCCCTCTATCACGCCCGACTCTGCTCCCCTCTATCACGCCCCGATTATGCTCCCCTCTATCACGCCCCGACTCTGCTCCCCTCTATCACGTCCCGACTCTGCTCCCCTCTATCACGCCCCGACTCTGCTCCCCTCTATCACGTCCCGACTCTGCTCCCCTCTATCACGTCCCGACTCTGCTCCCCTCTATCACGTCCCGACTCTGCTCCCCTCTATCACGTCCCGACTCTGCTCCCCTCTATCACGCCCCGACTCTGCTCCCCCTCTATCACGTCCCGACTCTGCTCCCCTCTATCACGTCCCGACTCTGCTCCCCTCTATCACGCCCCGACTCTGCTCCCCTCTATCACGCCCCGACTCTGCTCCCCTCTATCACGCCCCGACTCTGCTCCCCTCTAGCACGCCCCGACTCTGCTCCCCTCTAGCACGCCCCGACTCTGCTCCCCTCTAGCACGCCCCGACTCTGCTCCCCTCTAGCACGCCCCGACTCTGCTCCCCTCTAGCACGCCCCGACTCTGCTCCCCTCTAGCACGTCCCGACTCTGCTCCCCTCTAGCACGTCCCGACTCTACTCCCCTCTATCACGCCCCGACTCTGCTCCCCCCTATCACGCCCCGACTCTGCTCCCCCTCTATTATGCCCGACTCTGCTCCCCTCTATCACGCCCCGACTCTGCTCCCCTCTATCGCGCCCCGACTCTGCTCCCCTCTATCGCGCCCCGACTCTGCTCCCCCACAAACGCGGCCCGAAACTGCGCCCCCTCTATCGCCTCCCGACTCTGCTCCCCTCTATCACGCCCCGACTCTGCTCCCCTCTATTACGCCCCGACTCTGCTCCCCTCTATCACGCCCCGACTCTGCTCCCCTCTATTACGCCCTGATTATGCTCCCCTCTATTACGTCCCGACTCTACTCCCCTCTATTACGTCCCGACTCTTCTCCACACTATTATGTCCCGACTCTGCTCCCCCTCTATTATGCCCGACTCTGCTCCCCTCTATCAAGCCCCGACTCTGCTCCCCTCTATCGCGCCCCGACTCTGCTCCCCTCTATCGCGCCCCGACTCTGCTCCCCTCTATCGCGCCCCGACTCTGCTCCCCTCTATCGCGTCCCGACTCTGCTCCCCCTCTATCGCGTCCCGACTCTGCTCCCCCTCTATCGCGTCCCGACTCTGCTCCCCTCTATCACGCCCCGACTCTGCTCCCCTCTATCACGCCCCGACTCTGCTCCCCTCTCTTACGCCCCGACTCTGCTCCCCTCTCTTACGCCCCGACTCTGCTCCCCTCTATTACGTCCCGACTCTGCTCCCCTCTCTTACGCCCCGATTATGCTCCCCTCTATTACGTCCCGACTCTAGTCCCCTCTATTACGCCCCGACTCTGCTCCCCTCTATCGCGCCCCGACTCTGCTCCCCTCTATCGCGTCCCGTCTCTGCTCCCCCTCTATCGCGTCCCGACTCTGCTCCCCCTCTATCGCGTCCCGACTCTGCTCCCCCTCTATCGCGTCCCGACTCTGCTCCCCTCTATCACGCCCCGACTCTGCTCCCCTCTATTACGCCCCGACTCTGCTCCCCTCTATTACGCCCCGACTCTGCTCCCCTCTATTACGCCCCGACTCTGCTCCCCTCTATCACGTCCCGACTCTGCTCCCCTCTATTACGCCCTGATTATGCTCCCCTCTATTACGTCCCGACTCTACTCCCCTCTATTACGCCCCGACTCTGCTCCCCTCTATTACGCCCCGACTCTGCTCCCCTCTATTACGTCCCGACTCTACTCCCCTCTATTACGTCCCGACTCTTCTCCACACTATTATGTCCCGACTCTGCTCCACTCTATTACGTCCCGACTCTACTCCACTCTATTACGTCCCGACTCTGCTCCCCCTCTATCACGTCCCGACTCTGCTCCCCTCTATCACGTCCCGACTCTGCTCCCCTCTATTACGCCGATTCAGCTCCCCTCTATTACGTCCCGACACTGCTCCCCTCTATCACGTCCTGACTCTGCTCCCCTCTATCATGCCCTGATTCTATATTCTATTCTTTTCCTGTCTATTGACTTCTCTTTACTGCACACAGTGCCCCTTACATTCTATTCAGCACTTCTCCTCTGGCTTCTATTCAGTTCTATGCTACTCCATTCTATACTATTCTGCACCTATTCTGTTCTTTTCATCACATGTTCAATTCTACTCAGGACCTGCACACTTGGTTCTACTGTTCGTGGGTGTTGTATACAGAGAAATCGCTTTTGTTTGGATTCGAGTTTCCATACTGTATTCAACCAACCAAAAATCCAAGAGCTGGATGCATAAACCAGAGTGACAGCCTTTCAGGGGAACTTTGCTGTAGAAAGGAGAGCAAGAGTGATAAAAGTCAGTGACTGCAGGATGAGTAGATGCTAATCCAGCATTTCAGAAGCAGAACTCCCATCTCACAAACAGCATGTGATTCAATCTGTGTGGGAGCGGTGTGAGCGAGAGGAGATGTCCAAACACACACGGCTGCAGTACCTGTAGATATCAACGTCATGCGAATGTGGCTTAATAAAGCTAAGGCAGCTGACATCTTCACCTGCTCGCTCTTCTTTTATCAGGATGAATGTTCAAATAAGACCAGAGCAAAGCTCACAGCTTCAGCTAAAAGCTTATCTGCCTTCGGAAACCACAGCTGGGGATTTTGCATTTACACATACCAGTACAGCATTCACATCAGAAACCTTCTCTCTTCTGCTGTTCAGATATAGTAGGACAGATCAAATAGCCAAATCAAATAAATAGGTTTGATCATATAATCTATGGAATATAGATCTATAATAATCTATCCATAGGAGCATACTTAAAAAAAAAATAAAAAAAAGAGAGAGAAAAGAAGGAAAACAAGATGGGTTCATTACGTACCATAGCTGGTCCAGTCATTAGCAATGAGCAGCCATGACACAGCTCACCAAACTTCTCCCAGTAGTGTTTCCCACAGTACAGCTTCCCCTCCCGCTCATAGTACCAGTTCCTCAGGAGATCACAGCATTCAGAGCACCTGAGGACACAAAGACGAAAACAAGCAGGTTTGAACATTGCATCCATGAAACGAAGCACACAAAGCTCATCCAGCACTCTGCAGCAGTCAGACGCCTGTCTTCACTATGAGAACACAACACTGTGGGACTTGGCTATGGCACTCAAAGGATGCTCAGCTGTACGGAAGCCGTTACTGAGAGAACGGAAAGGGAAAGTAAAATTCCCACTATAACAGAAAAACTGATCTGAACAATCTGAGGTCATGTAGGCATCCTGTGGAGGCATGATTTGAGCACATCACCCTCCCTCTGCCTTTCCCTTCCCCCTGGGTTCAGCTCCTGCTAGCCCCAGTGGTACCGTTAACAAGACTGGTGAGCAAAGTAGTGCAACTGTTCTTACACCCTGCTGGCTAAAAGCTCTGCTTGTTCCAAGGCAATAACTGACACCTTCCCCGTATTCATGGGTAAATATGTCTGGCCTTAGTGTTCCAGAAAGAGAGTCACTGGTGTTCTCTTTTGTCCTCATCACATTAGTTAGCATCATTTGTGGTGTGGTTTTATTTCTGATCATTGGAAATGCACCACGGTGTGAAACCTAGGTACCAATGTGTTGAATTAGTCAGAAAGGTGTTAATAATAAAAACAACCACAACCACCACCATCACCACAACAACCACCAGAATATTAACCACAACAATTACCACAACCACCAGACCAATAACCACAAAAACAATAACCACATCCACCAGAACAATAACCACAACCAGCACAACAATAACCACAACCAGACCAATAACCACAACCACAAAAACAATAACCACATCCACATCCACCAGAACAATAACCACAACCAGCACAACAACAACATCCACCAGACCAATAACCACAACCACCAGACCAATAACCACAACAATAACCACAACCACCAGACCAATAACCACAACCAGCACAACAATAACCACAACCACCAGACCAATAACCACAACCACCAGACCAATAACCACAACCAGACCAATAACCACAACCAGCACAACAATAACCACAACCATCACAACAACAACCACCAGACCAATAACCACAACCATCACAACCACAACCACCAGACCAATAACCACAACCAGCACAACAATAACCACAACCACCAGACCAATAACCACAACTACCACACCAATACCAATTACCAATAACCACAACCACCACCACAGGTGGTTGGTGTGGCTCAGTGGATAAGACCACTACCCACCAGGGATGAGATCTGGGAGATGGAGGTTCGATTCCCGGTCTGGGTGACTATGCTGTGCTACACCAATAAGAGTCCTTGGGCAAGACTCCTAACACTACACTGGCCTACCTGTAATATGAACACACTTGTAAGTCGCTCTGGATAAGAGCGTCAGCTACATACCAAACATGTAAACAACAACAACAACACAGCAGGGAGATTCCACTCAGCACCTAAATCCCTCATGCTGTGTGGAGAAATGGAGTGAAATGAGGTGATTGTGAGGACACGCTGGAGAGCCCTGGTGTTTCGTTTCAAAGGCTTTTGGCTGCTTTGCACACAGAAGAGCCTGATCTGAGAAAGAGCCCGAGAGATCCAGAGATCCAAGCATGCTCAATGTGTTCCTTATTGGAGATGGTGGAGAGATTTGACCAGGACACGGTATGAAGCGGTAAGCAAAGACATGCTTGGAGGGGCCTGTACACAGACACACACACGCAAGCCCACCCACAGGAACACAGGAGAGGCTGTGCTGTAGTCTAAGGCAAGCAAGACACCGGGTATTCAGGCCTCAAGCCAAAACTAGTCATGAAATGATCTCTCACACCCCCCCCCTCGACTTCGCCACAACCAAGGAGCGGACGCTGGCGCACAACAGCGTTCCTTTCAGCTGTTACCTCACACTAATGGGGGAAATTAACTTAATTAAAGGCGACAAAGCTCCTGAACTGCGGAGCAGAGCACCTCGGGCGTTCTGTTATTACAGGAGAACATTAGTCTAGAGGAACATGGAAAGTACAAGGCTCATCCCGAGCATGTCTCAGCTTGCTGTGCAAGGCTAGTTAGAGTGCATGTGTTACAGAGTGGATGGAAACAATGTCAGTGAGGACTACGAGGTCCCCTGAGAACTACCCCAGGACTGCCTTCAGGCAAAAAAGAGACAACAAGACACTGATAAACACACCATTCCCAGGTTACATAACTGGTACTCACCAGCTAACAGCTTTTGACATTAATTCAGGTGGAGAGCTAGAAAGTAGCAAGACCTCAATTACCCCACCAGTTCCGCAGAAGAAGCCTTGCACAGCTAAACCAGTGGTGCACAATTATCCCCTAATGTAGCTGATCTGCTAAGACAGGCCTGGCGTCCAGAGTTCGCTTCTTCAGCTTAGCACTGGAGCTACAAGGCTAGCGTTTCTAACAAATACTGGAAGTCAATAGTCACCCAAAGGTTTTCTGTTAACACGCCCCTAAAACTTCCCTCAACCCACAGCATTAAGGTCGCGCAGACTTGTACATGTGGTTTAGGACACTAGATGACTCACTGCGAACTACGGGCGGTCCCGTTAGACAACAGGTGTTATGTGGAATCCTTCACACGCATCACGATCGCAATCACACGCTGGAATTACTGTTGCCTCTATTCATAAGAACGTGACTTCAGCTCAAAATCTCAGGATTAACAGATGGATATTAGGAATACACAATGTTCTGCAACTGAAATCAGTGAAGGGATTGAGTAATTTATGCCAAACAATGACATTTTTAATGCGCTGATAACTGTGCCCAGTTCCCGGATGTGGATAGGAACCAGCGCGGAACTGTTCTCTATAGTCCGGGGCTAGAGCCATATGCTAAACATTCGAACTGTCACACCGACAGACACAGTCATTCTGTGCTTTGCTGCCATGTCTGCTGGGATGTTAAAATGTTCAGTAACTGTGTTAAGTAAATATGTTCAAATTGCAGTTTAGTAATAGACAATTACACATCCTAAACAAGAAAAGGTTCTCTGATTCAAATTTTGGTGCATCCCAAGTAGGCAACTATGCCATATATGTGCCAGAAGTGGACCAGATCTGTTTTGGGACACGTGGGCCAAAAGCATGTTGTAAATATGTGGGCTACCTTTACCAAATTTACATTTTGGTGCATCCCTAATATATAACAACAATCGCCGTGGCGTAGAACTCTATCGCCGCGGCGTAGAACTCTCTCGCCGTAGCGTAGAACTCTCTCGCCGTAGCGTAGAACTCTCTCGCCGTAGCGTAGAACTCTATCGCCGTAGCGTAGAACTCTATCGCCGTAGCGTAGAACTCTATCGCCGTAGCGTAGAACTCTATCGCCGTAGCGCAGAACTCTATCGCCGTAGCGCAGAACTCTATCGCCGTAGCGCAGAACTCTATCGCCGTAGCGCAGAACTCTATCGCCGTAGCGCAGAACTCTATCGCCGTAGCGCAGAACTCTATCGCCGTAGCGCAGAACTCTATCGCCGTAGCGCAGAACTCTTTCGCCGTAGCTTAGAACTCTTTCGCCGTAGCTTAGAACTCTATCGCTGTAGCGTAGAACTCTATCTCGCCGTAGTGTAGAACTCTATCACTGTAGTGTAAAATAGCTGCCCTCTGCAGAGTAAAGTTCTGGTGACCTTCAGGGTCCACACTAAACCACATTAGGTCAATGGCTCTGTTTCCTCTTGGTCAGTTCATGCGTCTTGAGTATCTGGATAAGGACAAGCCACATTACAATGCATGCATTTGAAACCTACACATTTCAGCCACGTGTTATATCAGTGTGAACACACACAACCAAAACCCCTCCACTTACAACCCAACCAAACCAACTGACAATCGGATTTCAGTCCGACTCACCAGGGATGCATCTGATAACCAAGTGCATGTGGCTAAAATCTGACCAGGAGGACTCAATCTAGATACTACCTACGTGAAGCAACCAGGTGTAAACGGTCACCTTAATGGAGAGTTGGGTGAGCAAATTAAGAGATGCTTTGGGGATGTGTTTGTGGGGGAACTGGGGAATTGGTCGGCTATTGATTTCTGGTGCTTGTAAGTCTTGTAACTCCACTCCAAACTAAACTAAAGCAGGATTTGGAGACCACATGTTTTGACTAATCAACCACATCTGGGACAAACAGAAAATTCAGTATACCAAACTTGCCAAACTATTCCTTAAAAGCACCAGTTTGGAGGCAACAAACAATATTTCCCTCACCCCACATGTAATCTGTTCGGTGGGTCTGTTCGGCTCCCATGCAAAACTAAAGCCACCATTTCATAGAAGCATATACCGCACCAATTTATACGCAAGCTTAAATTATCCCACAGTTCCCTTTAAATGCACTGACTTGTTAAATAAGTACGGCCTCAAAAAGACTGTGACGCATCCAGTTAACCTAAAGCTCCAATATGCACGTTTAGGGGATCTGAAGATCTCCTCGGTGGGAATGTGTACCTGCATGCTGTTGATGATTAAGTGTGTTGAAAGACAATTTAAAGAGAACTCTGTAGAAACTTGGTCTCCCAGAGACGTGAGTGAATCAATCATCTACTATGGTCAAACCCAGATGATTATAATGCTGACTTTACATTTGGGACACTGAGCTGGACCTTGTGACGTTAAAACGTTCAGATGCAGTCTGGAATGATACTAACTATCCTACCAGCTCTAGCTCCACGTCCAATAACAAAAACATTCAACCATCTAAGGCATGCTGGGATATCTCTGGCTCTCCCGCCCTCTTAGTTCAGATGCTTCCACAGGTCTTCTCTACGCTGCCCTCAAATCTACCCAAGGATTGGCCTCAGGGCAAGTGACAGGACTGACAGCATTCCCCATCTGAAGCTCTGAGAAAGTCCAACCAAATTTGTCAGTGAAACTTTTGGACGGCGTCTCTGATGTTTCCCTTTGTTGCTGTTGACTAGGCCTAAATGAACACATAGCACTGTCAAATGCAATTAGCAGGTCCTTCAGTCAGGCGGAAAGTGCTGGCGTTTTCACCGGCCCTGTGTGGAAAATACTGACTAACTGCTCCGACGGATCCGTCTGCGTCACTCATCTTCAGGAACACACCTGCAGTCTGAAAAAGTCCATCCATTCTTCGCATACTACTAATCGGCTGTGTCTCTCACCAGTCGGGCCAAATTTACCACAGAGAACAATGTGACAATGAGGACGGAGTGTTCAGAGCATTCTACAAACCAAATTCTCGGCATTCCACGAGAGGACGAGGAACACCTAAAGCCAAAACAGCATTTTTCCTTTAGTCAGAATTCCTGCCTCTCCAAAACAGTAAGAGGAGGGTAAAGAGCTATGCAAACATCCTTTGTAAAAAGGCACATAACTGTTTAGGCCCTTACAGCTCTGGTCATGGAATCTGGTCATGACCCAATGAGGCTATAAGTGCTCAGCGCCATCCAAAAACGAGGACCTGGCGAAACTTGCAGGCTTATAATTCGGGACATGCACCAAAGCAGTTTGTCTGAACCTCAGCAGAGATGCACCGACTGCAATAGTCTTGGCCGATTCAGTTTTCCGACCAGCCGATTCCAATTGTAGTTGATTACAATTCCTTCCTCTTGAGGAACTATGTTTGACAGCATACACAAACACTTGAGCGTTTCTTTAACGGAAAATTCGGACATCTCAAAATAAAAACGTGCACTGGGGTTGCCTTTATATAGACTCAAACTAGAAACCAAGTGCAGTATTTGCACTTTTCCAGAAGAAAACAACTGCAACAGGTAAACAGCAGGATAGCCTAGAACTGGTGAAGGAATGCAGCGCTGTATTATATGCTGGGGTAATCACTGCTGTCCAAAGAAATGCATGCATCACCATTTCTGTTGATTTTTACTTTTATGCATCATTTGAACACATGACCTGCTGTTCACACTGTGCGCGAGTTTCGTGACGAATGGACCGACAGAAATGGCCCAAAACTGCATGGGAAAAAGTCTGGTTCCATTGACTTCCATTAGAGTTAAATGAGGTTTGTGCCCTCTCCTGTAAAGTTGCCATTTCAGAGAGATACATGTTTGCATATGAAGCTGTATCCAGGACATTCAGGACATTCCAATTCTGCCTTTCCCAAAACAGCTGCTTCTGTCACACCTGTGCTTTGTTACTTCCATTGCTAATAACAGACCCAACCCCTATACGTCAGTATTAAGTCTACATGACCACAAATCTGTCAATGGATTGGTGGGTCCGTGCTGATGGAAGATCAGTTTTACAGACATCCAGCTCCCTGGTATCAATATGGGCACAGCATCTTCAGGTTCTCACATGGTCACATGGTGTATCTGGAAACCTTGGTCCACCGACTTCGTCCAGCCAGTGCACAAACCATGTAGCTGAGTTACAGTAGAGATACGCAGGGTACAGTAGTCCTCCAGCAAATGACCTTCCCTTGAGTAAAGACAGAGCAGTGCTGCTAGAGTGTATAAACACCTCAGTGTCACTACTGGACTGAGAACAGTCCACCAAGACCAGCCCAACAGCGTCTTGTGACCACCGATGAAGGACTAGAGGATGACCAACACTGCACTGTGCAGAGATGAGCTATCATCTCTGACTGTCCATCTACCAGGTGGACCAGCAAATAGCTGTGTCTGCTCCACTCACACCACCACAACACACCTCCGCCACGTCAGGGTCACTGCAGTGCTGGGAAGACCCACCACCCAGACCCATAATACCTAGTCTATGGTGGTGCTGTGGGGGTCCTGATTATTAAAGGACAGGGTGAAAGGGGGATAAGGTGTACAGAGAATGAGGTGGACTACAGTCTGTATCTGTAGAAGGCCAGTGGAGCTGATAACATGGACAGTGTGTGTAGATACAAGGAGGTGGCTTTAATGTCATGGCTGATGCGTGTATTTCTCAGACAAAGCTATACAGCAGCATGCCTCCTGTTGAAGAGCCGATTCCCCTCAGCTGCTTCTGAATAATTGACCATGCTATCCCCGTCCTGTAAAAAGCCTGCCTGACGGCCTGTAAGCCTGAGTTTGGCCAGAGTCTGTTTTTGGTCTGTTCAGTTACGGTTAAGTGGATATCTGTTTATCACCTCCTGAAAATCACAACTCGGAACGAACAGCTCCTCTCAAATACCCGCCATGTAGCATTGTGCAAACCACATCCCCATCATATACCTGCCACAGATGGGGTCAAGTTGTTTCCTGATGATCTCAAATTGACGTACCGTATGACACACTGTTATCTATAAAAATATACAAGTACAGACAAAGCACCGGCTTCAGAATGTACTGAATAAGAAACTGAATAAGCAGGTCTACATAAGAGCAGCTGAGGAGTAAGAGTGGGGTGGGACAGCATGGTGCCGTCACAGTGTGCATCACAGAGATCAAACAATGCAATCTATTAGTAGTAGTTTGGAGAATACTGAATCGCGTACCTAACATCATGAACCCTGCATCGCTCCACCCCTAACATTTCAACATGGCTGACGGCAAGTTCGAGATGATTCAGGGACGCAGTTAACCATGCTGAAATGTTAGGGGCTTCCGATGAGCTTCCGTACACATGCTAGCTAGGCTTCATTAGCCATGTAGCTCGACTGCTGAAGGTGACCTCAGGTGCCAAACCGTCACTTGAAATATCACGTATCACCATGTCCTTGACTGCTGGTTGCTCTGATCCTGGAACAGAGTCGGATGCCTGCTATCCCTTCCTTTCTGGCGTATTCCAGAGCTACTTCACGGATCCGTGTGCAGATCTGGTGCAGTGGTTTACTAAGTCCTGCCTGCATGTGTGCTCTCAGCGCCGTGGGCCAGTTACTGATTCATCTAGACTGGGAAAAGGGAAAAGTCTCCTGTGAGACGTCTGGAACATTGTGTTCAGCCTAAAGATTATTCTCTATAGAACACTAGAACACTATGAAGGAGAAAAGGATTTGGGGAGGGGGGGGGCTGAGTGAGAGCGAGACAGAGGAGCGATGACAAGAAAGAGGGAGATGGAGAGAAAGTGCAAGAGAGAGAGTAGGAAGACGGAAAGGAGGGAAGAAAAGATAGAGAGAACAAGAGAGACAGAAAGACAAGAGAGAGAGAGAGAGAGAGAGAGAGAGAGAGAAAGAAAAGAGAAAGAAGCGACAGACAGACAGAGAGAGAGAGAGAGAAGAAAGAGAGAGAGAGAGAGAGAAAAGAGGAGAGAGAGAAAGAAGAGAGAAAAGCGAAAGAGAAAGAAGAGAGAAAAGCGAAAGAGAGAGAGAAAAGCGAAAGCGAGAGAGAGAGAAAAGCGAAAGCGAGAGAGAGAGAAAAGCGAAAGCGAGAGAGAGAGAAAAAAGAGAAAGAAGAGAGAGAGAGAAAAAAGAGAAATAAGAGAGAGAGTGAAAAAAGAGAAAGAAGAGAGAGAGAGAGAAAAACGAAAGAGAGAGAGAAAAGCGAAAGAGAGAGAGAGAGAGAGAGAGAGAGAGACAGACAGACAGACAGACAGACAGACAGACAGAGAGAGAGAGAGAGAGAGAGAGAGACAGAGAGAGAGAGACAGAGAGAGACAGAGAGAGAGAGAGAGAGAGAGAGAGAGAGAGAGACAGACAGACAGACAGACAGACAGAGAGAGACAGAGAGAGAGAGAGAGAGAGACAGAGAGAGAGAGACAGAGAGAGAGAGAGAGAGAGAGAGAGAGACAGACAGACAGACAGACAGACAGACAGAGAGACAGAGAGACAGAGAGAGAGAGAGAGAGAGAGAGAGAGAGACAGAGAGAGACAGAGAGAGAGAGAGAGAGAGAGAGAGAGAGAGAGAGAGAGAGAGAGAGAGAGAATAAAAATAAAGCAGGGTGAAAAAGAGCAGGTTCCGCTCAGTGCTGAGAGCCGCTCTGATAAAGATCACATTAGCCAGAAGCAGCCTCAGCACTGCCCACTAATCTGGACTGTGACCACTGCCCAGCAAGCGCTTTGTTAGAGCGGAATGTGGAGATCACAAGCTCTGTTCCTGGAACGAGACAAAACACAAAAACGAGTGCGCCGAGAGAGGAAACCAGCCTCCTCCTGCTGTTACCAGTCACAATCACTCCGTCACCAGTTACCGTCACTCTACAATCAGTCTGCACAGTTACTCCGCCGTCACCCGCCAGAGCAACTCCGCCGTCACCCGCCAGAGCACCTCCGCCGTCACCCGCCAGAGCACCTCCGCCGTCACCCGCCAGAGCACCTCCGCCGTCACCCGCCAGAGCACCTCCGCCGTCACCCGCCAGAGCAACTCCGCCTTCACCAGTCGTTATACCCCCGCCAGAGTCACCCCTCCCGCCGTCACCAGTCAGAGCAACTCCTCCTCACCCGCCTTCACTCCACCGTCCGAGCACCTCCGCCGTCACCAGTCAGAGAACCTCCGCCTTCAGAGGACCACCTGCACCCCGCCAGAGAGCCCTCCGCCTTCACCCGTCAGAGCAACACCGGCTTCACCCGCCAGAGCAACTCCGCCGTCACCAGTAACCGCTACTCCGCCGTCACCAGTCAGAGCAACTCCGCCGTCACCAGTCAGAGCAACTCCGCCGTCACCCGCCAGAGCAACTCCGCCGTCACCAGTCAGAGCAACTCCGCCGTCACCCGCCAGAGCAACTCCGCCGTCACCCGTCAGAGCAACACCGGCGTCACCCGTCAGAGCAACACCGGCGTCACCCGTCAGAGCAACACCGGCGTCACCCGTCAGAGCAACACCGGCGTCACCCGCCAGAGCAACTCCGCCGTCACCAGTAACCGTTACTCTGCCGTCACCAGTAACCGTTACTCTACATTCACAGTTCCAGAAGTTCTAAAAGGGAACGATACTCTTCATGGTAAACTATTTTCTGGGAACTGAAGCCCAGGCCTGTTATACGCTCTGTATGACCAGTGCATTCTCTTTCTCGGTTAGCTGTGGTTGTGATGGAACAGCATGTAGTTGTTTTGCTGCCTCTGATTTGGTGGATGAGTCAGATAAGCTCTGATATCATGTTGACATTCCCCATATAATATAAACAGCCTATAATCAACACTGCAGCTTTTCTGGCTTCAATATTACACTCATTTAAAAACCCCAAAATGAATAATACCTCCACTGTACACAGCTACACAGATCTGGCTCAAACAAACCATCTCCATTCCCCCCCCAAGGAACCAGCAAACCATCAGTTCTCTGCACAATTAGCCTAAGTATCCTAATGATAAGAGCCACTGAGGCCGAAAGCTATTCATTTTTCAGAGTCAGAGGAAAAAATAAACATGTCTGTTAAAACAGAAATTAGAATATGCTCTGGGTTGTCTGGGTTTATCCGTTGAGGGCAATTCCCATCAATCATAGCAACAGAGGGACGCTCAAATGTCCATTTCTGTCAGCTCGTAGATACTGTACTGACACCGAGGCACCCTTAAAATGACCTGCAGCTTCAATATTCAGCCTCAGGTTCATAAAAGGGTCTCCCTGCTACTGCTACAGCATGGTGAGACTGCTTAGGCAGGTAATCTAACTTCAGCCTCGCTCATGGGCGGCAGCGGCGTTAGTCACTACGCTCCCACTAATCCATAATGTTAAGTGCTAGGTGTCCCAGGCGTACATAAGCACTCTCACTGTCCGGTAATGACACGAGAACTCTCCCACACTGATGCCGCCGCTCCTGTTCCATTAGACACACCAGGTCTAATCAGTGTGTGTTGAGCAACGTGTCTGTGTGTGTCTGTGTGTGTCTGTGTGTGTGGTGCAGTGATGTCATGAAAACATCTGGTAAGCCATGTGGATCTGAGGACTGGTTAATCATTCCCTCTCACACGATCTTGCGTTCACTGATGTTGGTGAGGAAACCTGTGACCGTCACAGGGGTCCTACAGGTGTGTGCATACCTCACTGCCACACACGCCCCACCCAAAGATAAACTTTCACCTTGAACCCAGACAGGCCTGGAAGGTTCCGCTTTAGAGTCAGCTTTTACACTCACAGTTAAAACACCTGGTGAGTCAGCTGAGCCTCTAAAACAACAAACACACAGCGTTCAGTCAGACATATCCTACGCTCAACAGCGTCGAGCTAACCTCACGCTCAACAGCGTCGAGCTAACCTCACGCTCAACAGCGTCGAGCTAACCTCACGCTCAACAGCGTCGAGCTAACCTCACGCTCAACAGCGTCGAGCTAACCTCACGCTCAACAGCGTCGAGCTAACACCACGCTCAACAGCGTCGAGCTAACACATCTTTCACTTCAGAGAAAGAGAGCGAGAGAGAGAGCGAGAGACACAGACAGACAGACAGAGAGAGAGAGAGAGAGAGAGAGACACAGACAGACAGAGAGAGAGGGAGAGAGAGACACAGACAGACAGAGAGAGAGGGAGAGAGAGACACAGACAGACAGAGAGAGAGAGAGGGAGACAGACAGACAGACAGAGAGAGAGAGAGACACAGACAGACAGACAGAGAGAGAGAGAAAGTGAGCGCTCAGGTGAAAGACAGAAAAAGAGAGAGAGAGAGAGAGAGAGAAAGGGAAAAGAGAGAGAGTGTGTGTTAGAGAGAGAGAGAGAGAGAGAGAGAGAGAGAGAGAGAGAGAGAGAGAGAGAGACAGAGAGACAGACAGAAAGACAGAGAGAGAGAGAGAGAGAGAGAGAGAGAGAGAGAGAGAGAGAGAGAGAGAGAGAGAGAGAGAGAGAGAGAGAGAGAGAGAGAGAGTGAGAGTAAGTGAGCGCTCAGGTGAAAGACAGAAAAAGAGAGAAAGGGAAAAGAGAGAGAAAGAGAGAAAGAGAGAGAGAGAGAGAGAGAGAGAGAGAGAAAGAGAGAGAGAGGGAGCGAGAGAGAGAGCGCGAGAGCGACAGAGAGAGAGAGAGAAAGAAAGCGAGAGAGCGAGAGCGAGACACAGAGAGAGAGAGTGAGTGAGTGAGTAAGTGAGCGCTCAGGTGAAAGACAGAAAGGCGTTCTAATGCTGACACACTCCAAGATAAACATAAGAGAACAAACACTCCTCCTCTTCCTTCGTTCCTTCAGACGCGTGTTTACCACCCTGCACTCACACGGCTATCCCAACCCTAATCACGCAGCTTACACTCCTACCTTTATCAGCCCACTCTGCCTTCACAGAGCCACAAGAACAAGGAAGGAGAGAGAGATGGATGAGTGTACAATGGTTTGCAGGTTTCTGTGTAAAGTGAGACAGTGAGAGGAAATGAGGGGAAGGAGGATGAACACGGCTGTTGTTCTTAAACTGTTCTTAAAAAACAGCTTTGAATTTTCAGCATGAGGCCATTGTGCACTTCCTCGGCTGCAGACCGCGTCTGGGGAAAAGAGGAAGCGCTCTGGCACGTAGCAAGTACAAATGGGCTCCGTTCAGAGGATGCTTCCGCGAAATAACGCTACTGAAAAACACTGAAGTGATGCAGGTAGGGCTGACCCCTGGAAGGGGGGACCCGTCAGTCGACTGAGACGGCTCAATACCAGCGGTCAGTGTGTGTAGCTGTCAGTGTGCAGCATAAAAACTGAACAGGGATGACATTTCCATCAGGCTTTATTAATAATGCACTCATCACCAAACAGAACAGCTGCACCCAGAAGGAGGTGTGGGACTGTAGTGCTGTTGGGAATGAAGATAAAGGCTATGGGGAATATTTATTGAGCTACACATACAGAAGCAGTGTCTCTCGGGATGGAGTCAGGCCGCCATGTTTGCTAGCGTAACGCGGCAGACGTCTCGGCATGGAGTTGTAGAGGTTTTCCTAAATTGCATCTAGATTGATAATCCATTCCCATACAGCTTGAACATTTCTAACACACTAGTTCGACAGATGGTGCGGTTGGTAGGGTGGACGCGTGGAGTGAACACCAGGCCTTCTCTGAACATGACATACGTGACAAACAAAACCACCAAGATCAAACCTGGGTGCTGAGCACGGTGCCTCTACACACAGATTAGCCGGTCATCTCCACCAAGACAAAAGCAGGACTCGTCAATGAAGATGACCGGCTGCCATTCGGAGTCACTCCATGACAGTCTGGCACGACACCATTGCAGTCTTGGGTGACGCTGGCGTGGTAAGGACAGTCATCGTAAAACCCTGTGTGCATGTAGTCATATGTCGTTCAGCCGTCTGCCAAGGACGGTGGCACTAACAGGACGACTCATGGAGGACATCACTGCTCACTGAATGTCATAATCAGCAGCAGAATTGAATCCGTAGATTGAATCCTCTATACATTACATTTACACAACTAGAATTACATATTTATTTATTATATAATTATTTATTTATTTATTATTTATTTATATAATTTATATTTATATTTAATCCCTTGTAGATCCCACAGTGGGGAAATTTAGTCTCTGCATTTAACCCATCCGTGAAGTGAAACACCCACAAACACACTCACTAGGGGCCAGTGAGCACACTTGCCCGGAGCGGTGGGCAGCCCTATCCACGGCGCCCGGGGAGCAGTTGGGGGTTTAGGTGGCCTTCGATCAAGGGCCACCATCACGAGGCTCGTTTACTCAGCTTCAATTTCAAGCCGCGCAATCGAAACCACGACCGACCCGGTCACAAGAGGGATGGTTCCCTCAAGCCAGACGGCTGCCAGCCCTACTTGTTAATAGAGGTGACAAACATCTTAATCGTGAGCTGGTTTCAACTAAAAATCAAAATTATACAGTTATGTACTAATGTAAAGAGTCCCGAATTAGTCATCAATTCCTCCGTTTCCATAGCAACCTGTGACAGCAGTATTTCACAGATTATCACAGATTTTTCTTACCATGTAAATCTGGATAGATTGTTTATTTACTGGATTAGGGAAAAGTTGGTCTAGCTTGGTTACTGTTGGACAGGAAGGAGATACTGGAGGGTTCGTATTAGCAGCAAGTTCATTAAAATGGTACATCTGAAAATCTGCTAATCATCTTTGTCTTCGTCGTTCGTTACCAAATGCATAACACCATCTCAAGCTAACTGTAAAAGCTGATAGCTGCATTACAGTCACTTAGTAAATGAGCAATTCATAACCCGAATAACCAGCCAATAACTGAAAAGTCATTAGACTATCAAAATACTCCTCCGTTGGAGCCTCACTTGTTAGTTATTCACCTCACAGCTCCGATAAACTTATTCAGATGTCTGGGGTAAGCTGGAAGCTCTCAACTCGGGCTCTTCTCAGCGCAAAACTAAAGATGGAAACTTCAGATTAACATTTCTTGGCATAACTAACTATCTAAAATTATACCTGGTGTTAATAAACACATTTCTTGCTGATCTGTGGTAAAGTTCATCCCTACAAAGTTAGCACAGCTTCCAAACTCTATCCCTCCCACATCTGAGGTCACTAGCTGTGCCTGGTCACTAGCTACGTGCAGATGACTCGTCTCCAACAACAGGAAAGTGATCGAAGCACCTCCATGACCTTTCTGTAACGCTAACCCACAAGCCGCTGACTCCTCAGCATCGTGGCAGATTAATTAAAAGGCAAAGCTGTCTAAAAAGGGAACTCCAAACACAATTAGCAGAGCTCCATGCATTCCAGCCCCGCCCACACCCGTGCCTAAAAACAGCCGTCTCGTCCTCTGATCACAAAGGGGCATTAATTGGACAACTGACAAGCAGACATTTCCAGAAGCGGGAATAATAGCGGGGCTGTGTGTCTGGAGGGACGCTGAATCGCCGTCTAGGAATGTAACAGCAGACTGCAGCGCTGCAGAGAGAGACGTCCCTACCTGCCCCAGTGCGGAGGGTTTACAGTAAACCACGCAGACCCCGTCAGCACAGACGGATCATATGCAGACTGAGCCGGCATGTTCAGGGGGGCTGCTCCGGTCATTTACCCGAAAGGAAGAGTGTGGCAATGGAATCAGGGATACACATGTTCCCCTCTCACTGCAGACACAGCCCACCAGCCATGACGTGCTCATTTACTGGGACTGGGCCTGCGAGGCTAACGTAGCTAACGAGTAATGGGGGTCTATAGAATTAGCATAGTCTAAATCATTATACACTCATCATCAAAAGAGCAGCTGCACAAACAGCTGCACCCAGAAGGAATCAATCAACCGACAGGGATGATACGCGGTGGGGAGATTTAACATTGTGAGACACGCAAGTGATTGAAGTTTATCGGTCGGCTGCACATGTGGGGTAAACAAGGACAGGCCTTATCGTTGTAGACATTCAGCGGGCAGTGATGCCCCCCATGAGTCATCCTGTTAGTGCCAGCATCATTGGCCGATGGCTGCACGACGTAGAACTACGTCCACACAGACCGTCATGACGACTGCTCCATGTCAACGTCACCACAGACTGGGTCGTGGCAGACTCTCATGGAGTCACTCCGAATTGCAGCGGGTCATCTTCAAGTCCCCCTGTTGTCTTGGAGGAGACGACCAACGAATCCATGTTGAAAAGTTCGTCGTCGCGTGTCCACAAGGCCTGGTGTCACTTCACCTCCACCTCTACCGCACCATCTGCAGGGACTGTGTGAGGATATTCAAGCTGCACGGGATGGATTATCACAGGACACCATTAGGAACTTCTACAACTCCAATGCTGGGACATCTAGCATGTTGGGTTAGCAAACATGGCGACCCAACACCATACTGAGAGACACTACTTCTGTATGTGTAGCTTAATAAATATTCCCCTATCAGTCAAAACTGATCATCATTTATTGATCCTGGTAAACTCTATCTGATTTTCTGGAACTTTCAAGGCACTATAATCGGTGCACAACGTGCTGTAGCTGCTGAAGCGGTATATTGTGCGGCTCTGCACAAGCAAAACACACATCTACATGCCTAACGTTCAGGGGAGACATTTCAGTCATGCTTGCTTGTGTTACACCCACAGGCTTCACCATCACTGCAACCCCATGGCTTCCCACAGCTTCTTATGGCTCTCCCCCGACACCCCGCCAAGACTAGCGTAAACCAAGTGCATAAGACTGTACATCCAATCCACACTGCAGTCACAGAGCAGCTCCAGGCAGGAACATTATCTTTCCCCCTTCACTTTCTAAATTTACAATTTCCAGCAAGTCTGAAACTCAATAGCACAAACAGCGGAAACAAAACTCTTCCATTGAGGGTTAAAAAGAATGAAGTGGCGTCATACCTGAACCGTACTTTACCAAATGTTACCTAAACACAATAAAATAATCAAATCATCTCCTGGCATACTATTCCCAAAGCTAAACACTGATTACACTTAGTTAAAATGGAATCCCTGCAGATTTACCCATGTCTTCGTATTTGGGATTTTGGAATGAACAGAATCACACACAGTCAAAAGTACAAAAGGTGCCAACAGTTTTGCTGTATATGTACGTGTGTGTGTGTGTGTGTGTGTGTGTGTGTGTGTGTATATACACATATATACATATATATATATATACTTAATATTATAGCTACACACCCACAACACCACACACACACACCAACAAGATTTATTATATACACACAAACATACATACCCATACCATATAAATATAATACATAACACTTGGAATATATATGAACAGTATACTTGTGGTATTTAAGTCTAAAGAGTAACATTGTGGTATATCAGCGTACTAAGAGTACATGTGGTATATAAGTCATACAATCGAGTAATATGTGGTCCGTGGA
>JAMWET010005004.1:0-102500 GCA_024036415.1 Prochilodus magdalenae
TCTATGAGATTTGCAAAACATTGCATTCTGTTTTTATTTATATTTACATTTCTCTTAACACTCCACCTTTCCACCAAGTCGAAGTATCTATGAGTAGATTAGTTCACATGGGTACCCTCTAACAACATAGATATGCAATAGATCTACAGAATGAAATGTCTATAAGGGGCTGAAACAAACACCCTCAAGACACTAATTAGGTACCTACAGAATTGAGTCGAGATTAGACAGTTTTCACAATTAGAGAAAATGGCCACACTGAGAACCAAGTGACTCTCAGAGAGACAATCTTACCAAAGTGCCTCCAGTTTACAGAGTGGGTTCCCCAGTACTTCACAGAACAGCTTTACTCCAGAATCCCCTATATTATTCTTTGACAAATGCAGTTCTCTCAAGTGTGAGGGATTTGATTTCAGAGCTGAAGCCAGAGCAGCACAGCTTTCAGTTGTGATATTGCATTCCCTCAACCTGCAGAGATAAAAATGAGACGTTCTCATGATGGAGATGATCATTTATTAGGAATATGAGAAATGTTTAGTGTTTAGTGAGACAGAGGAAGTAAATACAACTGGCTATTAATGTATCTGGACAGCCTACGGGTGAGAAAAAGAAGTCCCAAATCATGATTACAATCACTGGTTTACCATGTCATTACTTAAATTGCTTAGCCTAATTAAGAGTCCTTAATCAATCCCCATTTTTTTGTAATGTGTCGCAGGCCTGATATTCTATGATAAAGGAACTGGACTCTAATCTTTAAACAATATGTGTTTATAAATAATTCATTAACAACGGTCTGAAACTTTTGCCAGAGCATATGTAAGAATATGTGAACTAGATTATGTGTTGCTCTCTGTAAAAATGATCTTACCTCAGTGATTCTAATTTACAGAGAGGATTCTTCAGCCCATCAGTGAGCAACTTCACTCCTGAATCTCCTATTTTATTTTGAGAAATATGCAGCTTTCTCAGCCTGGAGGATTCCGAGATGAGCACTGGGACCAGACCTGCACAGCTTTTCTTCGTCAGTTCACAACGTAAAAGACTAAAGAAAACACAATTCTAACATTAGCATGACTGATATGAGCAAAATAAGCTACATATGATGTTCAGAAATACGACTGCGATTATTTGGTTCCATATTTCACTAAAAACACCTTTACTTTCTTATCATGTTTCTATTATTGTGTGTATCAGTGAAATTAAATATCACTTACTTGGCTGTTCTGGATTCTGCAACTACAGGTAGCAGCTTCAGAAGAACATAATCTGATCTTCCATAATTCCATAAAATAAATTCACCAAACTTTTCTTCTGATGACAAGATTATATAAACCACAGCTGACCACTGGGAGGAGGAGAGTTTTCTTTCATTTGATCTGTAACGCTGCAGGCACTTTTCTACTTCCTCAACCAGAGAGTGATCGCCCAGTTCATTCAGACAGTGGAACAGATTCATGAATTTCTCTGGAGATTAATTCTCCCTGATCTTCTTCTTGATGTACTGAACTGTTTCCTCTTTGCTGCAAGAGCTACTTCCTGTCTGTGTCTCTAAGAAAGAATGGTTGGACATCACCGAAAGACCCAGAAGAAAACGAAGGAACAGGTCCAGGTGTCCATTCGTACTCTGTAAGGCCTGTTTCACAGCACTCCTGTGAAGATCTGAGATTGTATTTTTCTCTCTCAAGAGACACAGTCTAGAGGGCTGACTCTCCCTAAGTACATTTGTCTTCTGGATCATGAAGGTCAGGTGCACATACAGAGCTGCCAGGTGTTCCTGAACACTCAGGTGAACAAAGCAGTACACCTTACTCTGGGGCAGCCCAGATTCCTCTCTGAAGATCTGTGTACACACACCTGAGTACACTGAGGCTTCTTGAACGCGGATGCCACACTCTCTCAGATCTTCCTCATAAAAGATCAGGTTTCCTCTCATCAGCTGCTGGAAGGCCAGGTGTCCCAGTTTGAGAAGTATCTCTTCATCTGTCTCCTGGATCTGTGTGTACTTCTCTCTTATGATCTGTGTCTGAATAATGAGGAAGTGTGTGTACATCTGAGTCAGAGTTTTGGGGATCTCTCCACTCTCTGCCTCACCCATCATTCTCTCTAGAACAGTGGCTGAGATCCAGCAGAACACAGGTATGTGGCACATGATGTAGAGGCTCCTAGATGTCTTTAGGTGTGAGATGATGCTATTGGCCAGGTCCTCATCACTGATTCTCCTCCTGAAGTACTCCTCCTTCTGTGGGTCGGTAAAGCCTCGTACTTCTGTCACTCGATCCACATACTCGGAGGGGATCTGATCAGCAGCTGCAGGTCGGGAGGTTATCCAGATGAGAGCGGAGGGAAGCAGATTCCCCTTGATCAGGTTTATCAGCAGTACGTCCACTGAAGCTGATACAGTCACATCACACACGCTCTCAGAGCTCTGAAAGTCTAGAGGTAAACGACACTCGTCTAAACCATCGAACACGAAGAGAGCTTTGTGCAGGCTGGACGTTTCTATTCCTGTCTCCTGAACACATTTATGAAGAAGGTCCAGCAGACTGAGTTTTTGGTCCTTCATCAAGTTCAGTTCTCTGAAAGGAAGTGGAAATATGAACTGGAGATCCTGATGGGCTTTATCTTCAGCCCAGTCCAGAATGAACTTCTGCACAGAGACTGTTTTCCCGATTCCAGCGACTCCTTTTGTCAGCACAGTTCTGATGGGCTTGTCTTGTTCAGATAAGGGCTTAAAGATGTCGTTGCATTTAATTGGCATGTCCTCAGTCGTTGTTCTCCTGGATGCTGCCTCGATCTGCCTCACCTCATGTTCATTATTAATCCCTACACGGTCTCCCTCAGTGATGTAGAGCTCTGTGTAGATCTTGTTGAGAAGTGTTGGGTTTCCCTGGTTTGATATCACTTCATTCAAACACTGGAACCTCTCTTTTAGAATGGCTCTGAAATTCTCCTGGACTTGCACTGAATCAGAAGTATGGCCTTGCCTGTGTGATGGTGAGACATATGGTGTGGTATAAGAACAATTTTCAGCTTCAACTTTAAATAAATTAAAAAATAAATTATATCACAATCCAACAGAATGCTTCTTTGTGTGCCCCATCTGTTATTCTAATCCTATTTTAACGTCACTTTTTAGTGTTCCTGATGATTAAAGTTTCAATTAAAGATTTTTTATGTTTCTTAAACGTTCTTGTGAACTACACCATTTTACGCAATCTTAATTAAAAGCACACTGATCTACATTTTAAATGTATAAATGTGCTGTGGACATTATTAAAACACTACAGTAAAAATCTGTAGCTGAGACCTGCAACATAATTCAGATTTCTTTCATCAGTAGTTATTAGTCACCTGTGTTCAGATGAGGGGTCTTCATCTTTGAACGCCAATGTATGATTCATAGACTCATTACTCCTCCTGGATACACAGCTGGGTCCTGGAGAGTCTGATCCCTCGATCTCCTGTAGACTGTAAGAATACAAGGTATTTGAGAAATTGTTATTATTGGCACTTTGTGTTTTACAGACTCATCTTAACATTCGAATGTCTTTATTTTGTAACTACATTAAATTTGTTTCATCGTGGCGAAGCTGATGATTGGTGATTTCTGAAACGTGCTACTGACATGATTGAAAGAATAATAACATAAACACTCTGAGCTTCAGTTATAGCAGTAGTTACTCTGATAAGTCGTTACCTGTGTTCAGATGAGGGGTCTTTGAACACCATTGGAGGATTCATAGACCCATCACTCCTCATGGACACACAGCTGGGCTTTGGAGAGTCTGATCTCTTGATCTGTAGTAGACTGTAATATTATACAATACAGGTGATTGTGTGGCCCATCTTGATACAGTAATGACTTTATTTTAGTTAAATTACAGTTTTTAAATTGTCCTAATTTTTGATGTACCTGATGTTTAGTGTTTCCCATTGAATACTTGCAGTATACAGCTCTGGAAACTGTAAGAGCCCACCTGTAACTGATCAGGTTCTCTAGGTGTACAGGTTCTGGGTTTGTGTTGGTTCTGTTTGATTCTCTACACTACTGGAACCATGTCTCCCAAACTCCAGATCAGATATTGTATTAGATCTGTGTATTTAGAAAATCACTAATGACCTCCAGAAGCCTGTTTTTAGAACCATGCTCGCTGTGCGTTTCACCCCAGCCACTGCTCGCCAGTCTCTCTGTAGGTCACTCGAGGTCATCTTACGGTGGGTAAGGGACATTGGGATGAGGTGGCGCTCATCACGGTCAGTAGAGAGTGGGTTTGGCCCTCTGCCAGTCTGTAGCTGTGTTGTCCTGTGTGTTGGCTGCTGGACCTTGTTCTTATGAACCAGACGCTCACTGTATCCGCCAGTAAAGCTAGAACCCAACCTTCGGTTCCTCACTGAGAACCTACTGTTTATGTGGAGATGCTGTTTGTGGAAGACGCTGGAGGGGTCTCTGAGTTAATTGTGAGTATAAGTTCCCTAACAGATAGTTTTGGTTCAGTTCTGCTTATATCATATAAGTGCTGGTCGACTACGAGGCAAATATGAGACATGTCCACCAGAATACAGCCAGATGTGGGACAGCTTCCTACAGGGTTGCCTCATGTCCATGTTTGTGGGCCATTATCCAGGTGAATATTATGGACCAGCAATGTAGATACTACACCAGGCACCGTCCAATAGTTCTACACACTTTACACTAATGGGCCAGATGTGTGCCAAGGACCCAGACGTATACTGAGCCAGAACAAACCAAAGGATGGGTCACACCAGTGGACCAGACATATTTTGCTAATTAGGTCCTGTTTAATAGAGAAATATTGTTTACAAATATATATGTGGTATATTCATTGTGAAATTAAGGGCATGAGCGATACACAGTACCGGTCTGACCCACCGCTAAGAGGTGTGAATCAGCTGGGATTGTCCAGATGAAGGGAATCCATCTTTAAACGGTATTGGAGGATTCATAGACACATCATTCCTCATGGACACACAGTTGGGTTCTAGTGAGTCTGATCTCTTTAGCATAGTGTGCACATGCTGTTTCCCCACCCTAATATTCTAATTACTTTTATTTTAATTACATCACTATTTTTACATTTGCATTTTTATCAAATAGAAATTTTGTGTGTCTTTTTATGTGTTTTTAAATGTTTCTTGTGAACTGCACTATTCTAATCACTTTCACTTGAAAGCACTTTGATCTACACTGTAAATATATAAAACATGAGAAAGAGTAATAAAACTAAATCTCTGTGTACTGCTGTCTCAGCAGAAGCTCAATTCTGATTAGTCAATACCTGAGTTCAGATGAGAGGTCTTCATCTTTAAACACCATTGGAGGATTCATAGACGCATCACTCCTCATGGACACCATGCTGGGCTCTGGAGTGTCTGATCTCTGTAGTGGACTGAAATATTTATACAAGTTATTTAATTAATTATTATTATTGGCTAATGCCTTCTAATGACATTACCGCTCTTAATTGAAAGCACTTTGATCTACATTTGAAATGGATCAAACATGGTACTGACGTTATCAGAACAGAAGAAACACTTGTAACTGAGAGCTCCGATATAATTCCGTCTTCCTTACAGCAGTAGTTAACTCTGATTAGTCATCACCTGAGTTCAGATGAGGGGTTTCCATCTTTGAACACCATTGGAGGATTCATAGACGCATCACTCCTCATAGACACACAGCTGGGCTCTGGAGAGTCTGATCTCTGTAGTGGACTGAAATATTTATACACGTTATTTAATTAATTATTATTATTGACTAATGATGTCTAATTACATTACAGTTTTTGATTTCGTCAGTTATTGATATGCCTTATGATTGATGAATTCTATTTAATAATTTCTTTCATTTTCATCATTCCAGTTTTCAGGTTCTTGTAACCTACACAATTGTAACCGCTCCTAATTGAAAGCACTTTGATCTACATTTGAAATGGATCAAACATGCTACAGACATTATCAGAACAGGAACAACAAAGAAACAATAAATTAAAAACTGAGAGCTCTGATATAATTCAGTCCTCCTTACAGCAGTAGTTAACTCTGATTAGTCATCACCTGAGTTTAGATGAGGGGTCTCCATCTTTGAACACCATTGGAGGATTCATAGACGCATCACTCCTCATAGACACACAGCTGGGCTCTGGAGAGTCTGATCTCTTTGTTTCTATTGGACTACACAAACACATGACATAAGTGATGTAGGCTATTTTTAGTTACTGCCATTTCATGTTTAATTAACCCATATCGTTTACATGCTCATGTTTATTTAACCTATATAATCTTTGTAGGTTTTCTTCCACCCCCCATTTCATCTTTGAACATAGAAGTACCCCTCATGAACACAGAGTTGGGTATCTGGATCAGACTACAGAGGATCATAGGCATTTTTGCAGGCATGTGAGATTTACATGCGGAATTTGAATATCTCTCTGAATCAAAAATGCTAACGAATCTAGATGTCACCGATAAGTAATAACAAAGGTGTGACTTGTCAATTTCACACAGAGCCACTGAGAGGACAAGGACGCTGTAGCTCACCTCTGGCTTAACGATGGGGTCTCCATGTGTGTGTCCTGTTGAGGAGTCTCCATCTTTAAAGTGGAGTGGTTAGTGGAGTTTCCTCGTCCAGATGACTGTTCATGGGCATATACCTGGACACTGGCGAGTCTCTTCTGCTAGAATGGACATTCCTAAAACAATGCCCGAAACAACACTGTTAATTATTTCTGTTGAGGTATGTGGGAATGTGTAGCTCCTTTGGCGAATACAGATGTGTGGTTTTACGGTATTAGGTGGTCAGTGCACACGCCCAGACCAGTGTACAGACCAGTGGTATGGCAAATTCTCATCAGCAAATATTAAATTCAAGAACGCCACTGTAATTTCCTAATTCCTCCAGGTATAATATCATAATACTATAATTATAATAATAATAATTTTATAATAATAAATAATAATATAATAAATTATAAAGTTGTGCATGCTCTGATTCTAAAGAACACCATCCTGACATTCGCAGTCTACCAGCAGGATCTTCCATTGTCAATCAGAAACGCTGGTCCTCATGTGAACTAAACCTAAGGATCAGGTAATACCAGTACATCAGGTTTTACGAGTCATTTCCTGGTTTCTAGCATGGTTATGAAATACTGAACAGAAAAAATGTAAATATGAGCTTTGAATAGTCCAGTTTTAAAACTTTAAGCTCTAATTCATTCTATTTTCATAGTTTATATGAAGAAGCTAATACGTCCAGTGGGTTCAGAATTACCGCGGTGCAGAACTGAACATGTTTTGAACAGCCTAGAGGAGGAAAGAATGTCTGACGTCCGGAGTCATTCTTCATCTAACTACTGCCTGTGCGCCTGTTCCTCTCTGTAGTTCCCTTCTTTTGATTACTCTCCAGCAGCTGGACTGTACAACCACAACCATTCCAACTAGACCCCCTTCTCTTTCAGCATTAATGAATAAAACTTCTCACCTTCGTAGTCCCGTCTTCACGGAGGTAAATAAAGGTCAGGCTGCACTGAGCTCTTTCACTTTCAGTTATACCAACCTTAGTCGATCCATCACTCTGTCACCCTTGTGCCCATATAAGGAATTCCGGGTCTAAGAGGAAGAATGAACAGAGCTTTGAAAACTGCCTCTGTCACACCCTGTGGAACTTAGATGTGTTCCAGACCTGATACGTTTTTGTCCTCTGAACATTTTTCTCTCAACTATCACTGAACCGTCTGAATTATAAGGTCATTAAAAAGTTTACATTTGAAAATTGCTTACAATTGAATACATACATCAAAGCTACCGCACTCTGATCTCCTTAAAATCAATACAAGCTGTATAGTTTGCCAGTGTGGCGGTGTATTTGGTCCCATCAGTAATAACACCCCGAAGCCTTCTTTTCACCATGGGCATCTTAATTCCCCCTGGCTCCTCATCAGCGCTGAAGGAGTGTCTCTGTGTAGCACACGTTTCATTAGACTGAATTAAATCTGGAAATTTTACAGAGGCCATAGAACAGGGGACGGTGATGCCTTCTGCTTGTGTGACCTCATCTCCTGAATTTCCAAAGGGTCTCTAAAAGCATTTTTATATTTATAGCAGAAACAGCAGGAATATTCCTGAGGAACCGTTTAACACAGCAATATGGGACTACACTGCTCCTCATCCTCATCACTAACACACTGCTCCTCATCTTCATCACTAACACACTGCTCCTCATCCTCATCACTAACACACTGCTCCTCATCTTCATCACTAACACACTGCTCCTCATCCTCATCACTAACACACTGCTCCTCATCTTCATCACTAACACACTGCTCCTCATCCTCATCACTAACACACTGCTCCTCATCTTCATCACTAACACACTGCTCCTCATCACTAACACACTGCTCCTCATCTTCATCACTAACACACTGCTCCTCATCCTCATCACTAACACACTGCTCCTCATCTTCATCACTAACACACTGTTCCTCATCACTAACACACTGCTCCTCATCTTCATCACTAACACACTGCTCCTTATCTTCATCACTAACACACTGCTCCTCATCACTAACACACTGCTCCTCATCCTCATCACTAACACACTGCTCCTCATCTTCATCACTAACACACTGCTCCTCATCTTCATCACTAACACACTGCTCCTTATCTTCATCACTAACACACTGCTCCTCATCACTAACACACTGCTCCTCATCCTCATCACTAACACACTGCTCCTCATCTTCATCACTAACACACTGCTCCTCATCTTCATCACTAACACACTGCTCCTCATCACTAACACACTGCTCCTCATCACTAACACACTGCTCCTTATCTTCATCACTAACACACTGCTCCTCGTCTTCATCACTAACACACTGCTCCTCATCACTAACACACTGCTCCTCATCCTCATCACTAACACACTGCTCCTCATACTAACACACTGCTCCTCATCTTCATCACTAACACACTGCTCCTCATCTTCATCACTAACACACTGCTCCTCATCACTAACACACTGCTCCTCATCCTCATCACTAACACACTGCTCCTCATCCTCATCACTAACACACTGCTCCTCATCTTCATCACTAACACACTGCTCCTCATCACTAACACACTGCTCCTCATCCTCATCACTAACACACTGCTCCTCATCTTCATCACTAACACACTGCTCCTCATCTTCATCACTAACACACTGCTCCTAATCACTAACACACTGCTCCTCATCCTCATCACTAACACACTGCTCCTCATACTAACACACTGCTCCTCATCTTCATCATTAACACACTGCTCCTCATCTTCATCACTAACACACTGCTCCTCATCTTCATCACTAACACACTGCTCCTCATCACTAACACACTGCTCCTCATCTTCATCACTAACACACTGCTCCTCATCTTCATCACTAACACACTGCTCCTCATCTTCATCCCTAACACACTGCTCCTCATCACTAACACACTGCTCCTCATCTTCATCACTAACACACTGCTCCTCATCTTCATCACTAACACACTGCTTCATCACTAACACACTGCTCCTCATCATCACTAACACACTGCTCCTCATCTTCATCACTAACACACTGCTCCTCATCTTCATCAATAACACACTGCTCCTCATCTTCATCACTAACACACTGCTCCTCATCTTCATCACTAACACACTGCTCCTCATCTTCATCACTAACACACTGCTCCTCATCACTAACACACTGCTCCTCATCCTCATCACTAACACACTGCTCCTCATCCTCATCACTAACACACTGCTCTTCATCTTCATCACTAACACACTGCTCCTCATCACTAACACACTGCTCCTCATCCTCATCACTAACACACTGCTCCTCATCTTCATCACTAACACACTGCTCCTCATCTTCATCACTAACACACTGCTCCTAATCACTAACACACTGCTCCTCATCCTCATCACTAACACACTGCTCCTCATACTAACACACTGCTCCTCATCTTCATCACTAACACACTGCTCCTCATCTTCATCACTAACACACTGCTCCTCATCTTCATCACTAACACACTGCTCCTCATCACTAACACACTGCTCCTCATCTTCATCACTAACACACTGCTCCTCATCTTCATCACTAACACACTGCTCCTCATCTTCATCCCTAACACACTGCTCCTCATCACTAACACACTGCTCCTCATCTTCATCACTAACACACTGCTTCATCACTAACACACTGCTCCTCATCATCACTAACACACTGCTCCTCATCTTCATCACTAACACACTGCTCCTCATCTTCATCAATAACACACTGCTCCTCATCTTCATCACTAACACACTGCTCCTCATCTTCATCACTAACACACTGCTCCTCATCACTAACACACTGCTCCTCATCATTAACACACTGCTCCTCATCTTCATCACTAACACACTGCTCCTCATCTTCATCACTAACACACTGCTCCTCAATACTAACACACTGCTCCTCATCTTCATCACTAACACACTGCTCCTCATCTTCATCACTAACACACTGCTCCTCATCTTCATCACTAACACACTGCTCCACATCACTAACACACTGCTCCTCATCTTCATCACTAACACACTGCTCCTCATCTTCATCACTAACACACTGCTCCTCATCACTAACACACTGCTTATCATCCTCATCACTAACACACTGCTCCTCATACTAACACACTGCTCCTCATCACTAACACCCTGCTCCTCATCACTAACACCCTGCTTCATCACTACCACCCTGCTTCATCACTAACACACTGCTCCTTTGACCATTGAGATCATGTACCATAAGTGCTGTCTGGGAGGAGATTTTTCATCCTGATCACAGACTCCTTACCCTACTCCCATCAGACAGGCGGTAGAGGAGCCTCTGCTCCCACCCCAGCAGCTTTAGGAGGAGCTTCTTTCCTGAGGCTGTGACCTTTCTGAACTGCACACCGCCACTTTAACTGCACTCACTGCACTGAACTGTACTTTAAGCCTCTCTGCACTGTTCATAACTACACAGTCTATTACTGCACTGCCCTTATCAGGACAGTTACTGCACACACTGTATATGAACTCACTGTCATGTGTCCTTAACTCTGCATACACACCATATTCACTCCCATAGTACATACAGCCTCCATTAATCTCTCCACTCACTCTGTACATACGCATATACCCATCTGTATTTTCTACCGCTCCACTGTCCATTACTGTACATACTGAACCTCTGCATCACATGCCATGGCTACTTTCCTGCAATATATATACAAACAATACTGTATTTTGCACTTTTGGTTAGATACTAACTGCATTTCATTGGCTCTGTACCTGTACTCTGGAAAATGACAAAATGTAATCTAATCTAATCTAATACTTGGTGCAAGTTCACAAGTCTGGAGTAAATGCTAAGAAAATTCAAAATGGTGGAAAACATGACCAGATTGCTTCAGCAAATACATGCATACATAATACAGAGGAATGCTTCAGTACAGGTGACCAGCCTAAATGTAAAACTTGTAGGACTGTAATTAACGCATGGCTTTAATGTGAATATTGACGCAAACCCCAAACTGTAATTTTGTTTTCAGTTCAGTGTGAAGAACTTCTGAGTAATAGTTAATGTTGTTAATGTGTTATAATGCTATATTATATACTTATTTTACATTATATTTTATAAAACCTAAATTATGATGTTATGTAGTAGTATATAGAGTGCAGTGCAAAATGAATCATCATTGTACAATGCTAACAAATAATTTTTTTTTATTTAATAAATTAATTATTTGGGTTTCGGCCTTGACTTGGCCACCTCTTCACTTGAAATCAACTGTTTAAAATACAGGTCTTGACTTGAGCTCAGTGTGCCTTGGTCTTGACTCTACAGCAGTGCTTAAATATAATGTGGTAATATATAAGACAGAGTCAGACTTCCATACACCTGATGGTAAAGTTTGAGTCAGGACATGTGATTAGGGTGGGGGGTGTTTTACAGCTGTGTGTGAATCCGAGTGTACAGAGTGCAGAGAATTGGACTTTGTCATTAGGGTGGGGATCGGGAATGTTTTCCTGCAGGGAAAGGGGTTTCTCTGATCTCAAGACCACTCGGCAGCTCGACAGGGGCAGCTCGATTATTTTTAGGGACATGATGACGTAGCAGCGTTTTGAAATGAGTATTTACTCAGGGTTCTCGTTTATAAAGGTAAGAGCTCTATGTCTGATTTGGTCAGTAGTTTAAAAAAAAGCAGCCCACCAGGTAACGACACTCACTTCATCAGCAGCTGCTGTAGGACAGGTTACGTTAGTCCTCATTAAAGTAATGACCTCCTCTTCACTGAACATGTAGGGAGGATACAGTCCTTATATGGAGGTCTGTGTGCCACATGTTTGACTTTGATGATGTTTTATGAATTAATATTTGATCATTTTTCAAAGTAATGATCCATGAAGTGGTTCATGTGTTTGGCTCAAACAGAACAGCACGATGAATCCTGTAGAGGAGTGTGAGGAAGACAGTTTCAGATCCATGAAACATGCAGGGTAAGACCTCAACCTTTCAGGAGGAAACTCATAACTGGTCTTTAATATTTATAACTTAATCTTAACATTTAGCTGAGGCTCTTATCCAGAGCGACTTACAAGGTTATCCGTTTTGTGCAGTGTTGGGAGTCTTGCCCGAGGACTCTTATTGGTGTAGCTCAGCATTCGCTAGCTAGACTGGGATTCGAAACCCTGTCTCCCACATGCGCTAACAGCTCTCTGGTGGGTAGTGGGGTTAGCTGTTGAGCCACACCAACCACATCACCTCTTTAACCTCCTCTAATGCTTCTAAATTATGGAACTCGATGGTTTTTTAGACATGCAAGTTCAGTCTACACTTACAAGATTTCAAAAACATTTCTCTAACTTAGCATTTAATTAATACACCTCCATTTTTGGTATATGTAAATTTGGTCTGTGAATAACTTATACCGAACAGTAACGTTTTTAATGGCGCTATCAAGTTTGTCTAGTTCCCCGGTGTAGACAGGAACCAGACTGGAACCTTTTCTCCTGAGCTCCAAGGCTAGCTCCATCTGCTAAGAGCTAAACCCACCCATTATCAGGATCTTTTTCCACAGTGAGTCACACGGGAGCTCGCTGACATCCCCCAGCTTCTATTCAGTTACAAGCAGTAATTTCAACTTAAGAGCAAACCACTAACAAACCACCTGTGTAGGACGTCGTTTTTTAAATCTGGTAGGTAAAACGTGTTACTGTACTGAGCTGTGGAGACTTTGAGAAGTTAAAAAGACTTAGCCAAGCTAGTTCATATTAATTGTGAGACCAAATGTTCTCTATTTGTTTTAGAATTAGATAAAAAATCATATTTTGAGTTTGGGGCATTTTTGCATAGGAGTGCACATATTTATAAATATGAAATGCTGATGTAACATTGCTGTATATTCCAGTTTCATTCAGCAGGAGAGATCAGACTCTCCAGCCCCCAGCTGCGTGTCCATGAAGAGTGATGCGTCTATAAATGTTCCTTTGATGTTTAAAGATGGATGAAGGTAATGTCTCCTCAGATTTGACCTCATTCAGATTTACCTGTGCTCAGTGCATTCTGTGTAGGGGTTTATACTGCAGAGCAGACTGCCAGTGGCCCCGAAGAAACATGTGCTACAACAAGCCACAACAAACGTGTGGAGAAAAATGGGTTAATAATAAATAAAAAACGATGTGGTGTAAATCACTGATGTGGTTTTGCTTTGATACTATTTTCTAGAACAGTCAATCAGGAGAGATCAGACCGTCCAGCCCCCAGCTGTGTGTCCATGAGGAGTAACGCATCTATAAATGTTCCATTAATGTTAAAAGATGGAGACCCCTCATCTGCATTCAGGTAACACTTCTTATGTATACTGATTAGACTCACCGGTGCTCAGTGTATTCTGTGCAGGGAGACGTACCTTCAGATGTACTTAAGTATGGAGAGTACCAGTACTAAAGTATGGAGAGTAACAATACTAAAGTATTTACCTTCAGATGTACTTAAGTATAGAGAGTACCAGTACTAAAGTATGTACCTTCAGATGAACTTAAGTATGGAGAGTACCAGTACTAAAGTGTGTACCTTCAGATGTACTTAGGTATAGAGAGTACCAGTACTAAAGTATGTACCTTCAGATGTACTTAAGTATGGAGAGTACCAGTACTAAAGTGTGTACCTTCAGATGTACTTAAGTATAGAGAGTACCAGTACTAAAGTATGTACCTTCAGATGTACTTAAGTATGGAGAGTACCAGTACTAAAGTATGTACCTTCAGATGAACCTAAGTATGGAGAGTACCAGTACTAAAGTGTGTACCTTCAGATGTACTTAAGTATGGAGAGTACCAGTACTAAAGTATGTACCTTCAGATGAACTTAAGTATGGAGAGTACCAGTACTAAAGTGTGTACCTTCAGATGTACTTAAGTATGGAGAGTACCAGTACTAAAGTGTGTACCTTCAGATGTACTTAAGTATGGAGAGTACCAGCACTAAAGTATGTACCTTCAGATGAACTTAAGTATGGAGAGTACCAGTACTAAAGTGTGTACCTTCAGATGTACTTAAGTATGGAGAGTACCAGTACTAAAGTGTGTACCTTCAGATGTACTTAAGTATGGAGAGTACCAGTACTAAAGTATGTACCTTCAGATGAACTTAAGTTTGGAGAGTAACAGTACTAAAGTATTTAACCTCAGATGTGCTTAAGTATAGAGAGTACCAGTACTAAAGTATGTACCTTCAGATGTACTTAAGTATGGAGAGTAACAGTACTAAAGTATGTACCATTAGATGTACTTAAGTATAGAGAGTACCAGTACTAAAGTATGTCCCTTCAGATGAACTTAAGTATTGAGAGTAACAGTACTAAAGTATGTACCTTCAGATGTACTTACGTATGGAGAGTACCAGTACTAAAGTATGTACCTTCAGATGAACTTAAGTATGGAGAGTACCAGTACTAAAGTGTGTACCTTCAGATGAACTTAAGTATGGAGAGTACCAGTACTAAAGTGTGTACCTTCAGATGAACTTAAGTATGGAGAGTACCAAAACTAAAGTGTGTACCTTCAGATGTACTTACGTATGGAGAGTACCAGTACTAAAGTATGTACCTTCAGATGAACTTAAGTATGGAGAGTACCAGTACTAAAGTGTGTACCTTCAGATGTACTTAAGTATGGAGGAGTACCAGTATCTTAAACGTATGTACCCACCTTCAGATGTAGGCTTTAGTTTGGAGAGTACGCAGTACTATGCGATTGACTAAAAGGTGTGCTGACCGTTTCAGGATGAAGCTTAAGTATGGAGAGTATCCTAACAAAAGCTTTAAAGTGTGGTACGCTTCAGGATGTACTTACGCTATGGGAGAGTACCTTTAGTATCTAAAAGTATGTGACCTTGTTCAGATGAAGCTTAAGTATGGAGAGTAGCCAGTACTATATAGCTGTGTTGACCTGGTTCAGTTTTACTTAAGTATGGAGAGTACCGAGTAGCTAAGTATGTACGCAACGCGTCTTCAGATGTACTTAATATGGAGGATGTATCCAGTAGTCTAAGTTTGTCCCGTTCGAGATGGTACCATGTAAATGTATAGGAGAGTAGCATACTAAGTATTACCGGTTCAGATGTACTTTTAAGTATGCAGAGCGAGGAGTAGCCCTCGAAGTACTTCCATATCTTTACGCATTCGCTCTATGTACTTAAGTATGGAGAGTAATTCCAGGAGCGATTGGTTTTATTATCTGGCTCTTCATGTCCTATTGATGCATTTCTCTTCTCTCGGACGAGCAGGCTGCTTCATCAGCCATAAAAGAGGAATCAGTGTACGGTGAAAGCGACTCTAGTGTCGCTCATCCGCCAGTGCTTTAATAGAAGCTCATTCATGTAGTCTGATCAGCTGACGTCTGTTGCTACATCAGTCATGCACTCACATGTCCTGTTCTAGTTAAGGTCTCTGTTTCAGTGTCAAACATAGCAATCCCATGCCAAAAACACTATGGTACTTTGGAACATGTGAGTTATAATACATAAAGATTAATATAGTCATTCATTGAAAGACAGAACCAGTCACATCGGCTGTGTGTGATGTGGTTCTATACTGTGTCTATATTAACCACAAGGCTGTCGTGATCTGATTTCTAACGCTACCGCATGCCTGCATCTACCTGCGGCTTCTCCTTGGTGTATTCCGTTCTTCATGATTAAAATTCCTATGAATAAAGCTTCTTATGGTAAGCGGGAGCGATTGCTAGTCGCCTACCTTTGTCCACCAGGAAGCAAGGGGGCTGTGTGCTTGGCCCTAGGAGCTTCCAGGGTAATCAGGATCGACTAGATGCAAGCCGCTGTCGAGTTGCATTCTATTTAGACATGTGCCAAACAGCACGTCTTTGGCCACACTGTTTAGAGAGGCGTAATTCGGTATGAGGTAGAGGAGAGGAGGAGGAGGAAGTCGATGGTAGTAGAGACGTATTAGATTGATGTATATGGATAGGAGAGGAGTAGGAATTCTGATAATTAACGATAAGAGTCGGCTCTATTAAAAATCCCCAACTACTGTCAGTAAAGGACTCGGCGTTGAGGCTGGTCGTCTTGTATTCCCTGGTCCTCGCTCACAAAACCATACCATGTGCATCTTTCTAGTTTTGACATGTTATGTTTTTTACGTGCGACATGAGCTGAAAGGAACGACAGATTTCTTCCGCTATAATGCAGGGCAAGTGCGAGTATACAGGTCATAATATTGGAGTTTGAGCTGTGTGGATTTGAAGTATGCAAAAGTTTTTTTTTGCGCAGAGGGCCCAAAGATGGAAATACTTTAGTACAGATACAACTGGAAAAACTATTTGAATAGCAGAAGGGCAATTACATGTAACCTATCTTACTGCCGGCTAGGGAGTCCACTGGAGCTAGCCCTTGGTGCATGTTATGGGTGGGGCGGGGGGATGGCTTTTCCTCCTTCCCCCTCCGACTATACTTCTTATGTACGGTCGCTTTAAGCTGAGGACTCTCTTATCCGAGGTCGTCTTCAGAGCAAACTTTAACCATACATTACAAGGGGGAGTGGCCATTGTAGTGTTGTGAGTCCTGGCCCAAAAGACTCTTATTATGTTAGCACAGCATAGTCCCGCTGTACCGTGATTTCAAACACCAGTCCTCCCACGAATGTGGTGGTGGCTCCCTGGCAGGTATGTGGTGTTATCCTACTAAAACTGAGCATACAATCCAACCACTGTCTAACATAGACATCTGTTAGGCTGTACATCTGTCTCAGAGACTATAGGGGCCGTTCAGCGTCTTAATACCAAAGCGTGTGACTGTCCCTTTACATTGCCGAGTGCAGTGGGAATATCAAGATGTGCAGTGGGCTGGCTTTTCCTAAGCTCTTGAAGGACAGCTGCTAGAGCTTCTATCATTGAGTTTGTGGTAAACTGGCTAAAAAACAAAGTTAACATACATAATGTGATCTCTTTGATGTGGTATTTTCTTATTAACTCCAGATCAGGGGCCAGTCACGAGAGGCCTATAGGCTTCCCTTAGACCCCTCAGCGCGGGTGTGACTCATGAAAGGCGAGGCCTGCTATAAATGTTCCGCTGGGTGATATAATTGCTCAAAAAGACAAAGACCCCGTCTCGTTCAAATCAAACAAGCACAGTAAGTCGTATCAGCCAGAGGATGTGAACTAATCAGACTTACGAGCTACTGGGATTTATACTGTAGCAGTCTACCACTGAGTTAGTTTACATACCGAAGTTGAATAACGTCAAAAGTTTTAGCATACACTATATTAAAAAGACACATATGGGCATTTTTTTCTCGACCTGTCTGACATGAAATCAGCTTAATAAATACTATTTCATTCCGCTTTTTATTAAGGTCAGTTAGGATTTACCAACAATTACTTTCTATTTGCTATATATAGTTAGAATAATGAGAAGAAGGGTTAGATTTTTTTAAAGGCTATTTTTATTAGGCTTTCTTCTAAGGCTGGCATAACGTTTAAATAATTAAGATTACTATGGCCTTTAAACAGTTTGGGACAGGCCCATTTGATGATGTCATGTCTTTGGGTCAAGCTACTTTAGGTTTATTGCAAAGCATCATGAGTTAATTAAACGCAGTCACCGTATCCTGCGGGATAGTATTTTAAGGCACGACGCTCAAACGGCCCCACGCTGCTTCTTTGAGTAACATCAATGGTGAAGGTACGCGAAAAGAAATTTCAGCCTAGATCATCAGGAATAGAATTGTGTGATCGGTTTGGCACAGTCTGTGTTGCATCACTTGAGTGCATTTTCTCAGATGGGCCTGAAGGTGCCTTCAGTTCATAGCTGTACACACAATTATCACGCAAGTACAAAAAATGATGGTAATTCCATCCATCTATAACCAGTCTCAGGAAGATAGCGGTTCTGTTCGCGCTAGAGATCAGAACGTGCTGATGTGGCATCATCAACCCTAAGTTTGAGCAAAGCAGAGAAATGACCCTGTGAACATGTATGGGCTGGAAGCTGGTAAGAGTGTATCATTATCCACAGTGGAAACGAGTTCTGTATCGACATATGGGGCTGAAAGGCCATCTCTTTGCCATAGGGCTGTAAGGAATTAGAAGGCCATACTCCAAACGAACTAAAAAATTCCTAGATTAATGTTTGGGCAAGATGCACACAGGGAAAAGTACGCTTCATTTGATCTGTAGAGCATGCTCCTGTGGTCTGGAACAAAAGTTTAAACCAATAATTGAACCTGTTGTGGGCCATGTTACTGGACCTATCGCTTCAAGTTTGGTAGTGAAAGAAGGGGGAAGCTAGCAAACCTTAAGAACACCATCTCTAACTGTAAATCACGGGGGTGTAAGCGTCATGTTAGTGGGGGTTGTTTTGCTGCAGGAGAGCTGCTGCACTTCAGCAAAATGTATGGGCATGCATGAGGCAAAATCATGTCTGTAGGAAATACTGAAGCTATACATGCTTTGTCAGAGACATCAGCCAGGAAGTTAAAATAGGCTGGGCGCAAATGGATCTTGCCAAATGTGAGCATGTACCGGGCCGAAAGCATACTGCCAAACTGGTTGACAAAAGTGGCTTAAGGATAAGCAAAGTTAATGTGTTTGGAGTGGCCATAATCAATCCTCTTGATCTCAATCACTACTTGAAAATTTGATGGGCGATAAGCTGAAACTGTCATGTGCGAGCATAGGCGGGCCTACAAACATCGGCTCATTCAAACAGAATGCACTCAGTTCTAGTCACTAAGGAGGAAATAGGGCCAAAATTCCTCCTGCTTCAACTATTGTGAAAATGCTTGTAGAAAGGATATCTAAAACGTTTGAAAACGGACGTCAAGTCATTACTTAGTTTAAGGGGCTACTAGTTAGCCACTACTAAGTGAACTTATTTAAAACTTTTGAGCTTAAAGAAGTAATTAATAAATCTGCCTTAAGAAAATTCGCTGCTCATCATTATTCTAAGCATTTATGCAAATAGAAATAATTGTGGTAATGCCTGACTGACGGCTAAAAGGTGAAAAGTTTATTCTGATTTCATGTCAGAACATGAGGTAAAAAAAAATGCATATGTTTGTCTTTTATATAGTGTAAATGTAAAACTTTTGGATTTGGCCAGTCAACTGTAAGTATACATTTCTACAACAATTAAATAGTGTACGGCATATACAATGTGTCTTTCTCTATGGCGTTTGCAGGCTGGATCTTTCCTCTTCCCAAAGAACTTTGCAATAATGGCGAAGCTCATGAGCATCTAATGCTGATGTAACAGAATTGGCAGTAGGTAGCTTTGTGTAGTAGGCGGAGACCACTAGCACGCCAAACAAAGTATCAGGAAGCAAAGATTAAATCGTTTAAAATCTGAAAGAATCATGAAGGCGCTGAAACCTACTCACTGATAGTTGGGTTTATTCGCTGTTTGTAACAACTCATAGGATCAGTCAATCAGAGAGGTTACTGCATTAAAACTTTCCAACAACCCGTCTGGCGTCAATGAGAGAGATGGCCTCTATAAATGTTCTGCAGGCTAACAGCTCAAAGGACTGAAAGAGCCGCTCCTCTGTCACAGGTCCCGTGCCCCTCACTCAGTCATCAGACTTCTGGCCAGTACTGTGTATTCACCGTGTATTTCAATGACATGTTCTGGCACACAGCGACTGATCTCTCAGTCAGACCATTCCATTCAAGAGTCAGACTCACCACTGGCTGGCTGGTATATATGGCAGTGTAGAGTTTGAGGGGTCTGCAGCAAAAGCTGCCAGAGGATTTGTTTTAAATGATAAATTTCTTTTCGCGCATGAAGCTAAAAGCTAAACATGGGGCTTAGTAATTGCTTTATGTGAGATCAAGGCTGCGTTAATAAAGTTTGAACTCAGTATCCCACTCCTTCAGCAAAGGATCCGTATGACATGCAGCTGTAGGTGCCCTTGTAAGGCTCGTGGAGGCCCCTATGCGTAGTGATTTTATACTGGCTGTCTGTGTATAAGTTTGTTTACCCATTTTAACTGAACAGGTAAGCTGAACGTTGTGGCTATATGGGTTTTCAGTAATATTATTCTTATCCGTTAAAGAAGGCTATATGCCAGGTGAATCAAGAGATTCTCTTAAGGTTGCGGTGCATGGGGGTCACGTGCCAAACGGCCTGTCGCGTCCTATAAGGGATCTCTACATGGTATGGCATTCAGGACTGAGAACACACTGAGTGCTCTTTTCATGCTACATTATTCTGGAAAACTAAGAGGGGGGGGAATCTAAACGTCTTCTTATTTCGTCGTCTTGTCCAAAGAAAAAGCAGGTATCTCCAACTTTACAGAGGATGCCAAAAAAGCTCATTTCTTGAATGGGAGATGTCAATAAACTAGACATCTTACCAATGCAGTTTTGGGCGCATTTCTGTTGCTCCATTCTTCATGTAAATCTCACACTACAGTGTGAACAGCATTGTCATCATTGTGCATCAAATTGGCTTGAAAAGTAAAACATGCAACAAAAATGGAGATACATGTTTTCTTGGAGCTGCGGACGATTTACATCGCTGTGATGTGTTGTGTGATGGTGGGCAGACTAACACTGCAAAAAGGCTTTTATATATTACAAGATAATAGTATTTTTAGGCATAAAAAGGAAAAACGAAATGGTCCTGGTTTGACTGTCCTATGGAGAAACAGAGAATACTCCTAAAGGTTTGTCTGCTGTCAGTTAAAGCAGTACTATATTATAATATTTATAACGTATAATAGTTGATATCTATCGTGATATCTAGCTTACGTTGTAGGGTTTTCAATTTGTCTTCAAACTTGTCTATTAAGCTAAATGCTGGGCTACAGGGTTCCAAATACATAGTCAGTCCCACCACATGTTAATAGAGTGGCTCCGGGGGGCGTAAACAATTGCTACATCATGTATAGCTCATTGGGCGACCTTTGATGATTTTAGCATGTATCGGGTCAAAAACACGAAATAGGAGATAATGGTAGTAAACACGGCTGCAATTCGCTGTAGATTATGTGTAATAAGATTACTATGTAAAAATTTACATTTATTATTGGTGTGTTGTGCCGGCACATCTGACAGGTCTGGCTCCTATACCTGGCGGAGCTGCAGTTCAGGAAACACTATATAACTATCATCTTGAAAACAAATTCTCATTGTATGAATGACGTGATAAGGCGAAAGCGGCATGGAGAATACCCAACAGCTTCTGTCAACGAGATGCTACACAGAGCTCCTAGCATGCGACTCGTAGGGAGAGGGTGGAGGGATCAATAAGGAGCATGTAGGTGAGCGACAGATCGAGTAAAGAAAGCAGTATCCAGGAAGGAGCCAACAGAGGACACGCCAATCTAACTGCAACGGACATCTTTAATCTTATATCTGAAGCAGGACTAATCCCACCCAAGGCACCATCAGGACTGTGCTGACAAAAGAGAGTCGCTGGAATTGGGGAAACAGTGCTCTGTGCAGAAAGTTCATTCTGACTGGGCTGAGGATAAAGGCGGCAATCAGGATCTCCATGTTTCATATTTTCCACTTCCTTTCAGAGAACTGATACTTGTATGACTGGTCCCTAAAAACTCAAGTCTGCTGGACTTCTTCATAGATGTGTTTTCAGAGACGGGGAATAGAAACGTGCCATCCTGCACTAAAGCTCTCTTCATGTTCGTATGTTTAGACGAGTTGTCGTTTACCTCTAGTTTACTGTTCAGTAAGTTCGCTGAGAGCGTGTGTAGATGTGAGCTGTTTCAGCTCAGTGGACGTACTGGCTGATAAACGCTGATGTAAAAACAAAAAAAAAAAAAAAAAATCAAGGGAGAATCTGCTTCGCCTCTCTCTGCATCTGGATGGCACGCTCCGACCTGCAGTGCAGCTGATCAATCCCTCCGAGTATGTGGAATCGGAGATAAGACAAAAGTACGAGGCTATTACCTACCCACAGAAAGGAGGAGTACTTCAGGAGGAGAATGCAGGTGTATGAGGAGCTGGCCAATAGAATCGATCTACATCACCTAAAGACTGCTTAGGTAGTCTCTACCTGCTATGTGTCACATACCTGTGTTCTGAAGCTGGATCTCGGTCCACTGTTCTGAAAAGAGGAGTGTTGGGTGTAGCGAAGGGAGTGGAGAGATTCCCCGAAAAGCTCTGACTCAGCTATGTAGCACACACTTCCCTCAATCATTCAGAGTGCACAGATCAGAAGAGAGATAAGTATACACAGTATCTCAGAACAGCAGATGAAGAGATACTTGCTCAAACTGGGTACAAACCTCGGCTCTTCGTCAGCAGCTGATGTAGAGGATAACATATGATCTTCTATGGAGGAAGATCTTGAGAGAGTAGTGGTCATACCATATTCAAGAATGCCTGCAGTGTAAGCTCATGGTGTGTGTACATGTCTAGATCTTGCAGGAGTAGGAATCTGGGTCTGCCGGCCAGAGTAAGGTGTACGATGCTTTGTTCACCTGAGTGTTCAGGAACACCTGGGCAGCTCTGGTATATACCCACGATGACCATCGATGATCGCAGAAGTTAGATAAATCGTGCTTAGGGAGAGTCAGCCCTCTAAAGTGGGGAACTTGAAAAGTAGAAGAAATAAATCATGAGTATCTTCACAAGACCGCCGTGGCTCAGGCCTTACAGGGAGTAAGGAACGACATCTGGTACGTCTGTTCCTTCGCTTCTACTGGGGGTGGCTCTCACTGGAGTCCAAATAGATGCTCTTAATCAAGAGCTAGACGACACAGAGCATGATAGCAGCTCGGGCACAGCAAATTTAGGAAAGAAAGCAGGTTCAGTACGTCAAGAAGTTAAGATCAGAGAGAATCCCTCTAGCAGTGAGAAATCCATCAATCTTTTCCACTGTCTGAGTGATAGCGGGCGATCACGGTCTCTGGTGATAAATCCTTCGCAATCCATGGAAGTCGGGCTAGGCGATCTAAAGCAAAAGGTAAACTGCTGCATCTTCCGCAGTGGTCGCGTTTGGTCTTTGTCCACTGACCTCAGTGGGGGATGACCTATGACGAATTTGTCGGCTTCGGGAAATATGCAATTCGGAGAGGTGGCTTTCCTGAAATTGCTGGGGGGGGGGGGGGGGGGCCAGTAGTCGGCAGCATCCAAAGCGGGGCCTGAAGTAAGTAAAGCTGAATTAGCCAGGGTTTTTTGTTCAGCACTGACACTGAATGAAGAGTGGTACACCACTTCACCTTACATTGGAATACTTGTCCTAGCAGTGTCCCGCAGATGTTGGCACGATTAACAGCTTAATAAATGGAGAACATCTGCAAATTATGTTTATCGCGTCGGCAGTGTCACTTGCTAGGGCATCTAGGCTCTAATGGTCAGCTGAGGTCCAATGTCATGGTGCAGCGGGCGGGCATCACAATTAAAACGGGCAGGAGGCTCTAGTTGTCTATAAAATCTAGCTTTGATCCCGATTTTTAGATTCACATGGGTAGGGGAAGGGGTAACCTTAGTAGATGATACGAACAGTTCATTAGTATTTTCATCATTATTATAAATATTAGAATGCTTATATGAGCCACATAGCAGCTCAAATGGAAACAAGCTACCTTTCAGAAATGTTCGTTCGCACATTAATCCTCTTAAACATCACATACTGGCTCGCAATTAGTGTAATAGGTGAAGCAGTGATTTACTTTGAATATGGTAGAGGGCGAAAAAAAAACAATGCAGTTTCATTCCTTCAGCGGTGAGTCAAGGCTAATTACATAGTTTCACTGCAGGAGCAAAACAGTGGCTTCTTTGCAAAAAAGCCTAAAGAATGTAAATTGTTATTCTTCTCTGGTAATGTAGATATTGTGTGGGTATGGATATCCTGCATAATGGCTAGAAAGTGCTTATGGTCGCTAATAATCGTGGCACACAGGGGTGGTGGAAATAATAGTAGGGAGCTATAGGGATATGTAAGTGCGTGCTGAAAATGTGTGCATAGTGGCAACAGATGTATCTGTTAAGCTCGAAACTAATGCATTTATAACTACTCATTTATAAGACTGTTTTTTTTTTTTTCAGTCTGCATATTTTAAACTGACAAAGAGTAAGTCTCCGACAGCGGCTGACCTCAGTGTTTAGCTCAGAATCCGCCTAGTTTGGCAAGAGCTGAGTTTATCTGAGGATCCAAACTAGGGGGTGCCTACCGAGAATGAAGGCTGCTGTCGCTCTGTACTCAGCAGTCCTCACTGGTAAACTGGAGTCCCTGAGGTAAGATCTTCTGAGACATATTACACTAGTGAGATAGTGAGTTATATGGAACGGCTGTAGTTGTGCAGGCATCACGTAAGGAGCCTGTTTTTTTTTAGCTTAGCACTGAAGCTCGAGAGGAAGAGGGATCGGATTTGTGGGCTGTGTGCCTGTCTTATGTCCCTTTCATTAGTTACAAACTGATAGTATGTACAGAGGATATGACTAGCTATCAGATATTACAGTAGTCGAAAGCTGTATGGTAGCTAGCTGTTTTAAAATTTTTTTTTAAATGTCGATGTGTCTTTATTCTTTTGGTTTTGATTAGCAGGTTGTGTGGAATTGTAAGATGCGCAGATGAAGGGCTGTGCTGTTCTGGCTTACTCGGCTCTGTGCAAATGCAAAGCACATCCTCATTTGAGAGTGATGAATCTCTCTGTGAATAAACTATGTGACTCAGTTAAAAAAAAAGGATGTGAGAGCTGCTTTGCAGTGCTTTGTTCTGGAGAGGATGGCCTCACTGTAAACTAGGTTAAACACTGATGTAAAGATCACGCTTAAGCAGGGTGGTACAGTTTGACTGTGATCTTTTAGTCTGGGTTTATTTTATTGCTTTATGTTATATTATGGAAGACAGTACACAAGATTTAAAGTTTTTAATGGTGTTCACAATTATTAATATCCTCAAAGTATTTTCTGAGATTAAGTGTGGTTGCATAAAACCCATGTGGTGGGGAAAAGGGAAGGGGGGAATGGAGAGCAGGTGATGGTTATCGTTACGGGTTGTCCACGTAAATGAAATCGGTTTAAACTCTTACTTCTTTGCGCTAAACGATGTCGAGACTTTGCCTGTTAAATAATTTCCAATGTAGTATTGCATTAAGTTTCCTTAAGGCTGTCATTTTGCTTTAAGAACTAGCTTTAAGGGAAAAAGTAAAATGCTTTTATTTATAAATGTTTACGAGTCCAGGATGGGAACTGAAAGATATGGGTTTGTAATTTCTTGGAGGTTTTCTACATTGTTTACTTTGTAAGGCTGTATCACTGTAAAAATCCACAGATGAAGGCTGTGCTGCTCTGGCTGCAGCTCTAGAAATGCAAACGTACCCCTGCACACCTGAGAGTAGTAATGAATCTGTCCGTCTTGGAATGATCTATAGAGCTAGTACAGGTATCAAACTGATCTTCTGCCGCGGCTGGAGAGATTCCTCACTGGAACGCTGGAAATACTAATGTGTGTAAGATGCACATCTTTTTGAGATCTGGTGGGTGGCCGTTTGTTTTTTTATGGCATATTCAAGGAAGATATGAGATTGAAGGTCAGAGATTCACTCAAGTTCAGCTACGCAATGTCCCTGCTGGTATTTCATTTCCACATCTTCTCTTATCATGCTTTGTCCATAATTGACCTTTTCCTGAGAATTCATTCAAGGATTCAAAGAGAGACTTTATTGCCATTGCGCATTCACATGTGGTATCATGGAGTGGATGCTTCGTGTGTTGTAGTAGCTCAAGGGATCGGCGCTAGTTTACACCCGCGAACGAGGCAGTACTTAACATTAATTAACAATATAACATAATTTTAAATATATATAAAAAATATATAGAGAGAAAGAGCAGCCAGGAAATTGAAAAAGTAGCCAGCAGAAGTGTATTTAAAGTGCTAGTGTCGGCACAGTCATTGTGATTATGGGGTGGACAAGTGCCTGATTTCAATGGGCACCATATTATCATAGTGTGTAGAAATGATTTATATAAATATGTTAATACAATGAACTTTTAATTGCTATGCTACACTCTTGTCATCCAAAAAGAATAGTTGGGCACTGAGAAGGGAAGTGTTCGGCTTTCAAGCCTTTTTGAAACAGAAAACTGGCTTAAAGTGGATAAAATATAACCCCCAGGTGAAGCAGATAGAATTATTCTATTTAATTGCATTCAAACTCATTTGGGCTTAATTATTTGGTCTCTCAAGCTACAACCTTACATGAAGTAGTATCTAAGTTGTGTGTATATTTATGGTGATATCGGCACCATGCTTATCCTTATCATCTCGAGTGCTGCAGTACTTTAATAAGGTATAAGTTATGGCCGTGTTGATGTTTGACCTTACGCTGCGTTACATCTTAAACTGAGAGAGTGTGAACAGTGTGATCCGTTGTTGTTTTTCAGGTATGTGCAGGGCTAGTAAGTTTATGGCTTACAAGGCTGTGGCTGCTCTTGTGCTTGTCAGCTCTGAAGGTTAAACCCATCACCACTTAAGAGCAGCTGCACTCTGTCATGGAAAATCATCTAGAAAGCTCAGCGAGTAAAGTCTGGCTCTCTGCTGGGCTGAAGAATTCGCCTGCTGTAAACTGGAGACGACTGAAGTAAGGTTCGTACTCTCTCTAGGCAGTGAGATATAACTCCTCATGTTTAGGCAGATGGCCAAGAATAATAGTCTAGGGTAAAATAGCACACAGTTCTCCCTCTATGACTGTAAACCAGGAATTTATATAGACCGCAAGGCACCGGACTTATGTAAAACTATTTTATGGAGAGGTAGCAGTGGAATTGGCATTATAAGGCAAAGTTGGTTAAAATAATGTAGAAAACATTATCAATTAGTTTATTTATATTAAAATCGTAAAAACTAATAGGTCAATGGTATTAAAAGTTTACAAATTACATTCACGCCACTCCATGTGATAGGCAATGTTGTGCTCAGTCTTTAGTTTGAGAAATGATGAGGACCCATGTTTTCATTTTTTTTTTTATGTTTACCAGGGGTGCCAATATTTAAGGAGAAGTAGTACTCTGTTTTAAATGACTTAGGTCACAGCCTGTTGAAGTTTCTTGCTGCTGAACTGATTTATGTTTTGAACATAGAGAGTGAAGGCTGTTGTTTCTCTCTGCAGGTTGGTCTTTATTGTTATATCACAGATGAAGGCTGTGCTGCTCTGGCTTCAGCTTTGAAATCAAACCCCTCACACTTAAGAGTGCTGGATCTGTCTGCAAATGAAGATATACATAAAGGAAGAGAGCTGCTGTTAGCTCTTAAACAAAATGAACATTACAGACTACAAGAACTGTTACTAAGATAATTAATAATGATTTCAGATTTTAAAAAATTAGTGGCTCTGGCAAAATTAAAAAAACAAAAAAATATTTTGTACATTATTTTGAGCTAATTTTTGTCCCAAAAGTATAAAATGCGCATTTATCAATGTCAAATACAAATTATTAAGCATCAGCATGTTTAAATGTTGTGAATAATTATAAGCAACAACAAATGTATTTTTTAATAATGATGCTCATTGGGCCCCTTTTTCCTATGCAAGTTGTGCATATTAAGTACATATTTGGAAGTTGACTAGGTTATTGTTAATTTAACTGTTATGCTGTTTGCAATTTGCTGCTCAGGTGTTCCATTGTTCGTCATATTACTTGTTTATTTTTACTTACTAGTACACAGATAAAGGTCTAGAGTTGATTTCATTAGGCTGAAGAATTGAAACAAACCCACCAGAGGGCGATCAAAAACATTTGGTATGGCCCATTAGGCCTGGTACAAAAATAATGTGCAAATGAGTTCGGAAATTTCAAAAGACCCAGAAAATTAACTGACAGCTGTGCTAGATGACAGAAGAATATTTTTCTAGTAAAAAAAAATCTCAGAAAAATAGTAAAGTTCGAGAACACCCTCCTGAAAGTAGGTGTGGGCTATTAAAGTCAAAAATCAAGAGAGTAAATGTAGAGTTTACCACAAGATGTAAGTCTCAAAATCAGAAAAACCAGATTAGAAAACCTGTACAGTTCTTACAGACAACTAAACGTTTGCCAGAATGATGTGAAGACAAAAGGAGGCAATAAGAACATGCTAAAGAAGTAACTCCCTCATCCGCCTCCGTCAAGCGCGGCAGCAATGTTTCTGTTACAGTTGGAGGTAAAATACATGGACATCTTGCTTTCTGCACAAATTCACAAGATTTAAGATTGTCTGGAAGGAATGTGTTCTGCTGTAGAACTGTGAGATAAAATTATGTGTAAAAAAAATTATGAAATATGTGAATAAAATTGACATAATTTAATAAGATTGTGTGATTAATTAAAATTAAATTAATATGAATCAATTTTAATATGTGGCCCATAAATTCAAAATCAAAGTAATTAGGTATAAAACACTGACTATTTAGAGTGCTTATTACCTTGATTTTATTTACATTAAATTAAATTTTATTTATATTTACTTAATTGTCTTAGGTAGGCTTTATGAGTTGTATATTGCAGATATAACTTGTTAGCTTGTTAAAACTGAAGTAAAATCTACCCGAAAAGAAGTGAGTGCAAATTTGTTTCAGGAAATTCTACACATTTTTTTCAGTGTAGAGGTACATGGTGGATATTTTCATTTCATTGTTGGGAGGGGAGAATGAACATACATTAAACATTTTAGTTATGTATATATGAATGTGTGTGTATGTACAGTATTGTGAGTTCTTTCATTTTTGCATATTTGACACTCTTAAATATTTCAGAATATTGGGTTATGATAACCCAATAACATGCCGTTTAATTTAATATTTAATATCAAATCATTAATACTAGACTAATTAATACTGACTAGTACTTGAGACACAAATTATATATATATATATATATATATATTAAATACTTATACGGGCCAATAAACCTGATTCTGATAATTGAAGGAGAAATGGTGCTCAGCCAAAGCATTTGCCCCCTTAGCTTCTAAACCAGTTAACCAACTTAACTTGACTAATGGGTCCAATCTCACTAGCCACACCCAGGCGTGATTACTGCCAGTCCTGTTGAATCTAAACATTAGTTATAAAGAGCCTGTTCGGCAGTGTGAAGCAGGGAGAGGGTCTTAAAGTACCATGTGATAGCACATTTAATATACAGATACAAATACAAAAACAAAACAAAGTCATTAAAGTCTACCACTGTGGAAAGTTTTACAGAGCCATTGCCAAACTTTGGGATTCCATAAAACCACAGAGACCGCTATCATCCACAAATGGAGAGAGCATTTTGTGGGGGACACCTCCCAGGAGTAGCTGACCTCCCAAACATTCACCAAGAGTACATCAATGGCTCATCCAGGAGGTCACAAAGGAACCACGAAGAGCAGGTCAGCTAATGAAAACCTGGAGCTCGAGCCTGGAGCTAACCACTCCCGATCAGAAAAGCTCATCTTGTATTTGCCAGAAACATCTAGAACGTTTTTTCTCAACCCGGCTCCTGGAGACACCTGCACATTTTAGCAGATAGGCTGCTTTAAACACCCCTGCAGCTCTGTAAGGGCTTGTTCATGAGCTGAGTAGTTGGATCAGGTGTGTCAAGAGCAGGTGCCCCGAGGAGCAGCGTTGAGAAACACTGTTCTAACTGACCTTTAGGAATTTTTTATAATTAATTTTATGGGTTTTTATAATTATATTTTCTAGTATATTTTGTGGACGGGGAGGTCAAAGGTGAAACTTACATCATACCAACTGTCAAACATGGTAGTGTGTTGGTCTGGGGCTACTTTGCAGGACCTGTACAACTTGCTCTAACAAATAGAACCATGAATTTTGCTCTTTATTAAAAAATCCTGAGGCTTGACAGTCCACCTGTCAGTTCTTGACCTAAAGCTAAAGTGTAGTTGGGTTGGGCAGCTGTGCACAATGATCCAAAGCATGTCAGCAGGTCCACCTCTGAATAAGAGAAAAGGTTTTGGAGTGGCTGAGTTAAAGTCCTGACCTGAATCGCACTAAGATGCCGTGGCATCACCTTTACATGAGGAGTTGAAAACCTTCCAGTGTAGCCAATTACCCAACGCAGCACCAAGCAGACACAACACACATCAGGTGTTCACACACCTGTGTACACCTGGGACTTGATTTGAGCCTGAGAGTAGGGTTGCCACCTTTCAGAAATGTAAATAAGGAACGCCCACCACGGCTCCTCTGGGCCATGACCACCATGGGCCTGACTCCTGCGGGGCAAGGCGCCCGCAGCAGCGGCATGTTTACTTTGTGCCGGTGTTTTTAGTAAAGGGGGGATCAAGGAAGCCATTAGTCATTAAAGCCTAAAGAGCTTCATTACCAGTGAACACAGTCCCTTACAGTGCAGTTCATCCAATCTTAAACTAAACCTGTTTGTGTGGAGTGTGCAGCAGTGCACTATTACATTATAAACTAAATAAACTGGGAACTTAACTTTTTCAAATGTGAACTACAGGGACTCTCTGGGGACACTTGTGAACTGATCTGCGTATTCGGGCCCTCAGCAGTCCGGGGCTCATTAGAACCTGGTGCTTCTTTTAACGAGCGTACTTCTGTAGCTTTGCGAGCGCTGTCACATGTGAGGAAGTGGTGGAGTATGGGGTGTAGTGGACATTTTTAAAAAGGCGCAGGTTTGTGAGCGGTGCCAGTGTGTGGTGTCGGTCTCCAGGCAACCATGACAACACATTTACATTTCTGGCATTTAGCTGACGCTCTTATCCAGAGCGACTTACAAGGTTAACCATTACAGGTAGGCCAGTGTAGTGTTAGAAGTCTTGCCCAAGGACTCTTATTGGTGTAGCTCAGCACAGTCACCCCTACTGGGATTCAAACCCCAATCTCCCACGTGGGGTGGTGGCTATATGGTGGGTTGTGGTGTTATCCGCTGAGCTACACCAACCACCACAATAAGCAGTCACGCACAGACACACAGAGGAGCAGAGCCAGGAAAAAGGGGGGGGCATTTGATCATTATCGTTAGGTTTAGCGTTCATGTGCGTGACAGACCTGTATTTATGGAAATACGGATCAAATCACATTCTGTATTGATTCAAGTCGGGCCGCAGCATTTAACTGCCCAATAAAGGACAACTGTGTATTTTACGGGATTGGTGGTAACCCTACCTGAGAGTCTCAGACCAGCCCAATCCAAACTCTACTCTCACATACAGCGCTGGTAGGCCAACTGTACAGAAACACAATTCAATAAACGAGGATGTCCTGAAATGTCATTGCACCAGGCTACAGGCTGTTCTCAACAGCAGCTTATCCACCACCCTAACCATTCAGTGTTACAAGACAATAGGAATCAACCCAAAAGCTGGATTCACATAAACCCAACCAGCACGTTTATTAAAAACCTTTTAACCACCAAACTACAATTCAAAAACTGACATACTGATAACGGGCTGAACTGAAGGCCTGTACCAAATGTAACCTCTGGGTCCTGAATAAATAAACCCCAAAAATCTTTTATATATCTGCAGTGTCTGGTTTGTTTGCCCAGCATCACACTCTGTTGAGTTGTCTTTAGTGTCGACCAGTACCAGATTGGAAGATAGTGTGACTTTCCAGTGTAAACGTCCTGGAATACTGGGAGCCATGCGCCGATAATCCTTTGAGTACCAGCCGCACAGGCCTGGCTGGCAGACAGAGAGGGACCAAGATGAGGAGGGAGGGAAGGGAAGGAACCAACACTGGGCAGACTGGGAAGGGGACCTCCTATAATAGATTTATTAATGGGAAATTAACCTAAATAATATATTTATGATTTTTATTTTATACTCTATAATTATTTGTTCTTTTTCTTTTGTAATTCTATACTATTGTTATATTGCAAATCATAATAATTCAGGGAAATCAATTAAATTAAACCTAATTAAACGAGAACATTAAACTTTTAAAATGTGTTTTTGAGTGACAGCTGTGTATGACACAAGCACAGATTTATGAAACGCGACACCGGGGTGGAGAGTGCTGAAGTATTTCTCAGGTAGGAAAAAAGGCGCAGCTGAAACGGAGCTTGTTTATCCAGCGTTGAACACCACTTTGTGATTTGAGAGGGATAATACTGTAGCTTATCTATTGATATGTATCGATATGAGATATCACACACATCAAAGGAAGACACCCTCAGCTGAAGGTGTCTAGGGGTTCATTTGTACAGGTAAGACCTTGATTTTAGTCACTTTTACATAGAACAAAAAAAGAGAGATTTTAATCAGCAGATGCTGTGATTTACATTATTCTGGCCCTCGTTACAGTGGTTTCCTTTCTTTATCAGTAGAATATAAAGACAGACGTATTTAAAGTGTTTTTAAATATTTTAAAGATTTTTTAAGTGTAAACTGATGTGACGTCTCCTGTTTTGTACGTTTTAAAATTATAATCTTTAAGTTTTGTAGCTGTGTCTGTGAACTTACATTCATTAGTTTTTATTATTTATTAATATTATCATTATTATTTTATTACTTATTATTGTTGTTAGATATATATTTGTATTTTCTGTGAGCAGTTTTATCCTTTGTAAAGAGCATTATTTGAATTCTCTCAGGTTTTGTGCACCAGAAAAGCAGGTTGAGCCTCTCTGAAGAATGTGAGGAAGACATTCCAGCATCATGAATCAAGCAGAGTAAGACGTTTCGCTTCAAAGGAAGACAAAACACCTTCATTTCACAATGCAGCAAACGTTTAATCTCGCTTAAGAAAGAGAATGTCACCGTAATGTTAGTGCGTGAGCAACGTGGCTTTATTAAGGCCAGTGGGGACACGGAGGGCTCAGATCCTAGCAAAGCAACATCAAACGCTAATCCATAACATCAAACACCAGGAGACAAAGCAGGACCAGTCAGAACTAGAGAAGTAAAAAGCTTGACTCAGACTCTGCACAGACACAGGGAAATCAAGCCGGTTAATATGGGAGTCTAAGATATGTAGCAGGTGTGGCTGGAGTCCAAGTGGAGGCTCCCCAGAAGGAAGAGGTATAATGACAGTCACCACAGCTTTCATGAAAGATGGAGTTGTAGATCACCTTGCCTAAATATCTGATTCAAGATTAAACGAGGATGAGCTCCGTTATGTATCAATACAGAATCTGACCAGATGACCAAATATGCTGCACAATCAGTTTTCTTTAGTCTCACTAATAAAAAACATAACTGATTATTTTTATACAATAAATGTAATTATATTATAATCAGTATCCAGTAACATTTGTGTAAATGCTCTGGTGTCAGATTTGGGTGTAAACATTTGCACTTGTGGATCATAAAGTAACCAGTGTTATAAATCAGGAACTAATTGCTAATTTGCATAAAATCCACAGAAATAACACAGAAACATATGATGTATATTACATGCGTTTAGCAAACAACAAATGTAAACAAAACAAGAAAGAAAATTATATGAACTGAACTGCTTTAGTAATGGAGCCAGTAGGAGAATCGGATCCTTCTGTTCACATTTCCGGATTGTCCCTTTGTACCTGGGTACACTGCTTTAATGTGATGTGCTGTTAATAAGAAGGACTTGCTGATTAATTGCTGGTGGGTTTAGAGAGCCCCGCCCATGAGTTTCTAGATCAGCCTTGTTGGAGCACGCTGTGGGGGTTAAAAGTGGCTGTGAGAGGGAAGTCCAGTGAGAGCTATGTGTAAACGGCTGAATGCCGTTGTCAACAGAGAAAAGAGGGTCTCTGACGTGCATGAGATTTGGTGTTTAAAGAACACCGCCATATTTATTTATTTTATACGGGACTGTTTAAAGGGTGAAGTCGACTCATGCCTCGCTTTGATCTGAGTAAAGCTGCAGAAAAGAGAATAAGCACACAAAACCAAACTGCACCAAGATGATCAGGATAGCGTGCGTTCAATATCCCAGTAACTACATTCTTCCATTTCTTAATTTAGTAAATCTGACTAATTTAATCTCTACGCTATTGTAGACCATCTCACAATTGTAATTGAGTCACAACAACAACTTTTTTTAAAAAAGAGAACATTAAAGCCACCTACCATTAAAACCAATCTATGTCAAGTTTTAAAGCCATTTTTACAAAAGGTAATTTTGACTTTAGTGAAGAGAGTGTTAAAAGCGATAAGGAAAATATGCTATGTTTGGAATTCAAATGTAAATACTCCTTTTGTTTTCTTTATTTTTCAACCATCTCACAGATCAGACTCTGCTAAACTTCAGAAAAACTTCAAATTCAATCTGAAAAAGAAATGTGAGTGTTTGAATGAAGTTATAACAAAACAGGACTTTGTGTATCTTCTCACTGAGATACACAAAGACCTCTACATCAAAGAGGGAGATGGTGGAGAGGCCGGGAATGAACATGAGGTGACTCAGATCGAGGCAGCGTCCCGGAGAACAAGACCAGAGGACACGCCAATCAAATGCAATGACATCTTTAAATCCTTATCTGAACAAGACAAGCCCATCAGGACTGTGCTGACAAAGGGAGTCGCTGGAATTGGGAAAACAGTCTCTGTGCAGAAGTTCATTCTGGACTGGGCTGAAGATAAAGCCAATCAGGATCTCCAGTTCATATTTCCACTTCCTTTCAGAGAACTGAACTTGATGAAGGACCAAAGACTCAGTCTGCTGGACCTTCTTCATAAATGTGTTCAGGAGACAGGAATAGAAACGTCCAGCCTGCACAAAGCTCTCTTCGTGTTTGATGGTTTAGACGAGTGTCGTTTACCTCTAGATTTTCAGAGCTCTGAGAGCGTGTGTGATGTGACTGTATCAGCTTCAGTGGACGTACTGCTGATAAACCTGATCAAGGGGAATCTGCTTCCCTCTGCTCTCATCTGGATAACCTCCCGACCTGCAGCAGCTGATCAGATCCCCTCCGAGTATGTGGATCGAGTGACAGAAGTACGAGGCTTTACCGACCCACAGAAGGAGGAGTACTTCAGGAGGAGAATCAGTGATGAGGACCTGGCCAATAGAATCATCTCACACCTAAAGACATCTAGGAGCCTCTACATCATGTGCCACATACCTGTGTTCTGCTGGATCTCAGCCACTGTTCTAGAGAGGTTGCTGGATGAAGCAGAGTCTGGAGAAACTTCACCCAAAACGTTGACTCAGATGTACACACACTTCCTCATCGTTCAGACACAGATCATAAGAGAGAAGTACACACAGATCCAGAACACAGGTGAAGAGATACTTCTCAAACTGGGACACCTGGCCTTCCAGCAGCTGATGAGAGGAAACCTGATCTTCTATGAGGAAGATCTGAGAGAGTGTGGCATCCACGTTCAAGAAGCCTCAGTGTACTCAGGTGTGTGTACACAGATCTTCAGAGAGGAATCTGGGCTGCTCCAGAGTAAGGTGTACTGCTTTGTTCACCTGAGTGTTCAGGAACACCTGGCAGCTCTGTATACCCACATGACCTTCATGATCGAGAGGAGAAATGTGCTTAGGGAGAGTCAGCCCTCTAAAGTGGGGAACTTGAAGAGTAAAGAAATAAAAATCATAGATCTTCACAAGACCGCTGTGGATCAGGCCTTACAGAGTAAGAACGGACATCTGGACCTGTTCCTTCGCTTTCTTCTGGGTCTCTCACTGGAGTCCAATCAGATGCTCTTACAAGAGCTAACGACACAGACAGGAAGCAGCTTCCACAGCAAAGAGGAAACAGTTCAGTACGTCAAGAAGAAGATCAGAGAGAATCCATCTACAGAGAAATCCATCAACCTGTTCCACTGTCTGAATGAGCTGGGCGATCACTCTCTGGTTGATGAAATCCAGTTTTGTCTAAAATATGGAGATTTACACAAAACAAAGCTCTCTTCAACACAGTGGTCAGCTGTGGTGTTTATACTGCTGACATCAGGCGAAGTTCTGGATGAGTTCATCCTACAGAAATATAGCTGCTCAGACGGCGTTCTTCTGAAGCTGCTGCCTGTGGTTGCAGAGTCCAGAAGAGCTGAGTAAGTAAGGCTGAACAGAGCTGTAGCACCGGCACAATACTGAACACAGACAACAGTCAACATTTCATACATGTTCTATAATAATTCCTGTTTGCATGTATCGTAAGTAGATAAGTAGATCAGATCAATCATGAAAAGTGATCAGTTGTGTGGTGATTTTGCAGTCTTGAATCGTGTAAGCTGACAAAGAAAAGCTGTGCAGCTCTGGCCTCACTGCTCAGCTCAGAATCCTCCAGTCTGAGAGATCTGGATCTAACTGGGAATAACCTTGGAGATTCAGGAGTGAAGCTGCTCTCTGCTGGACTGGAGAATCCTCACTGTAAACTGGAAACACTGAGGTACGATTCCCTTATTAGGAGTTACCTGTACCGTTTTGCTCTTGAAGGAATATTGAATTATCAATAACACTGAATTTCCAATTTACATTGCCCTCCCACCATTTTCGAAACAGCTAAAATGTTGTCTTACGTTTATTAAGTGTTGTTAAGGGAGTCGGGGTATTATGACCCAGCCCACTGTTAGGCCAATATCCAGCTTCACACTAATAAAGATTTATTGAAGTTGAACATTAATGACACAATACCACACTAAAAAACCTCAACACCCTATAAACTACTAGGTAATGAAGTATGCGTTTCTGGTGGTCAGAGAACCAGGAAGCTACAGTGTGTAACATTCTCCCCCACCTCAAATCCAGCCTTTATAGGTTGAGCCCTCTGCTGGTCGAGGGTCGTCATGACACTGCAAAAATAAAGAAACTACAAAGAACACAAAGACGTGACCCCTAGGGTTGTAACACGGGGCCACACAATGATGAACAGTATGGTCTCTTTCCAGCTTTTTTGTAAGATGCTGCAGATATATGTGTGTGAACACAGCTGGTTACAATAGGGGTCTTGGTAAGCTAGTGTTTGCTTTTCTATGGTGGCTTCAGCACCAAGCCTTCCTGTGCTGACCCTTTCACCATTGAGCCTCACCATGCTATTATTCTTGAGGAACATCACAGTACTGTCCCTGCCATCATGGTCTTTTGCTGGTGTCTCCTTTCTCCCGGCTCTCTCGTCCGCTGTTGAGTTATTTGTAGGTTCCACTCTGAACCTGCAGTAACGTTATAATTATGATAAAAGCTTTATGTTCTATTGTGTATGTGTATATGGTGACTAAATGGCTTGTGGTTAAGTAACTTATAAATGAGGTTACAACTCCTGCTAACAGGTGTGCATAACAACTCCTGCTCACAGGCATATATAGAATGTCTAATCTTAAGTTGTATCTTTTGCAGAAGTTAAACTGCAAATAAATTCTCCCAAAGCAAAGCATTAAAACTCCAAAGTGAAATGTATGAGCAACAGTGAAGGTGTTCTGGAGATAAACCAGCAGAAAAGAATATAAATCAAAGTTAGGACTTTATGCTTTTCACATATATTGCAAATCTATACCTTGTTTCTTAGATGCATGAAACTGAGCAATTATAACTACCACCTCCCACCCCTTAACTTTGAGGTAACCAGATAAGTTCTGACCACCTCATTTGATAGAAGGTGAATGATATTTATATCTTACTCTGAAAAGGGTTTTATTCTAAGCAGTCTGATATTGTGCAATGGATTCATTTTTATTTATTCGGTTTAACTAGTTTTTTTATGTCTACACACAATGTATGTATTATTACATAATGCTTATTATGCTTATTAGGGTGCATCCATGAATATTTTTGATGAACGGTCTGTTTGGCTGGTTTTGAAACAGAAACACGCATTAGAATGAAAAATCAATTACCTAACATTATTATTTTTAAATTACAAATTATTTGCCTATGCATTATGAGTGTCTGGCTTACTTAAATCACTTAAAACAGGTAAAAACATTTAAGTTAAATAATAAATTGTAACATTAGAATATTAAACATGATAAATATTTATTATATATTATAGAAATATTAACAATATAAATATAATATAAAAACTTTAATTGCCCAAATCTGGGGGCAAATCTTTACCTGTACCAGCTTGTTTTGTGAATTTTCTGTTTCACCTTACAGGCTACAGCACTCAAGGTAGAACAGAACATTTCATTAAGAAGCTGGCTAATAGGAAGCCAACTTCAGCCTTACCTAAAGACGAATATTAACTATGCCCATTCAGCAGAATTACTATTTAAGTGTTCCTAATTGCTTGAGTCTTAAAGCATGTACCATCCACATAGATCTTTTTAAATGTCTTTTTAAAGAATCTTCCACAGAAGTATAGTAATGTTGGTTTAATAGAATGTATGCTGTTGTATTTATGTTGTGGTGAATCTGCTGAATTGATCTGTGTGTCCTGAACTGAGAAGTTCCTTTGTTCTGTCTGCAGGTTGAAGAATTGTAAGATCATTAATAAAGGATGTGCTGCTCTGGCATCAGCTCTGAAATCAAACACATTAAATCTGAGAGAGCTGAATCTGTCTGAGAATAATCTAGGAGATTCAGGAGTGAAGCTGCTTTCGACTGGTCTGGACAATTCTCACTGTAAACTAGAGACACTGAGGTAAGGTCACAGTAGAGAAAATTACCTGGGCAGCACATTAACTATTTAACTAGAGGGCTCTTCAATTCACAGTGTTTTATACAGAGCTCTGAGCTGTATTTTCTTCTGGTGGCGGTTTCCTGTCTTTGGTGTTATGGCTTTACCTTGTGTGTACCTGTCTGCCTGTGTGTTGACATTTGTCTGGCTGTAATTACCATGGATGGTGGATTATTCCCAATAAATGTGCCCATGCAGCCTGTCCCTTTTTAAATTTGACTTTATAGATTTTCATAAAATGTATATTATCATTTAAATATGTAAAATCCTGCCATATACGGAGGTGCACACTGTAGACAATAATCTGAATTATCTGACCAGAAAATCCATTTTAGTTCTCATGCATATTTACCACAGTAATTTTGAACTGAAGCAGCTGACTAATGTTGTGAACTTGTGAATAAATACAATATTAATTTATAAAAGTCATCAACATTAGAATATATTACAAATTACTTATATTTCACTCAAAACATCTTCAAATTATCTGCTGCTCAATGACGTACCCCAGATCCAGAGCAACAGTTGGAGCCGTTATAGGTGTAATTTTTATTCCATGTAATTTAAAAACATAATCTATGAGAAAATGTGCTTGTGTTTAATAATTATGAGTTAAGATCTGTATATAAGAACAAATGGTTCCAATATGCCTTATTCCAATCTGATTTATGTGCAGTAATGCTCTGTTTATAATGATTTTCACTCCCTGTTAAAGCTGAACTGTTTTACATGTCCTGGACAAAATAACCGAAGGATGTGTTGTTGTCCTCTGTGCAGGTTACAGTATTGTAATATCACAGATAAAGGCTGTGCTCCTCTGGCATTAGCTCTGAAATCCAACTACTCAGAACTAAGAGAGCTGGATCTATGTGGGAATCCATACATAGGAGATTCAGGAGTGTTGCTGCTTTCTGCTGTACTGCAAAATCATTTCTGTAAACTGGAGGTACTGAGGTAAGATATCTGAGACTGAGAGGCATACTGCAAAATTAAATAAATTAAAATCTAGCTGTTTGATTATTTTCTACATGGTTCCTCTTATTTTTAATATTTTCTGCATTTAAGCTGTCAGCTATTATAAATTAATGCATTTATACATATGCATCAATTACACTATTCATATTTGTCACTTAATCACTACCTAGGACACTGAACACTTCATTAGCCATGCTTCTCACACCAGTCATGCACAGCTCGTCATTGTATGTACTTTTCATGCCATAGTGCACATCCTCTACTTTGGTAAATACTGGCATCCACTGACTGTATCCATTACAGAAGTGGGCTCTGTCTGTAGATTGAGCTGGCCATGAAGGGGTCCTTTATGATTGACCTGACAGGTTGCTATGCAGCATTCTCCTATTGAGCAACATCCATCTACAGAGTTAGGAAGCATCGTCAAGGCAGAGGAAAGGAAGTTGTCTTCCAGAATAACCTTTTATGTGGCCTGAATCATGCACCCTTCTGCCCAATTCTTGCTGAGCACTCCTGATCATGATGGACCAGATTTCACACTGAAGGCCTCTCTATTTAACGATTAGATGACCAAGTCTTGGAAGGTGACCCTGCTCCATATTTCGTTGGACCACCTTTAGCTTTGATCACGGCAGGCATTGGCTGTGGTATCGTTTCCACAAGCTTCTGCGGTGTCACAACATTAATGTCTGTCCAGAGCTGCATTAATGCTTTCCCAATATCTCATACTGATGATGGGAGATTTGAACCCCTGTGCAAACTCTTCTCCAGTACATCCCAAAGACCCTCACATTGGATTCTGTGGTGGCCAGTCCATGTGTGAAAATGAAGTCTCATGCGCCTTGAACCGCTCTTTCACAATCTGAGCCTGACAAATCCTGGCATTGTCATCTTGGAATATGCCCGTGTCCTTAACCCGGCTTTAATAGTGTTAGCATCTCCTTAGATGTTTTCTCGGCGTGATGCCAATGATTTGACCCTTCTGAAACAGATGAACATCTTTTCCACCACCACAGGACATATCTTACCACATGGTTGGTTTACAAATGAGAAGCTACACACTGCATTGGTTAGGGTAAATAACTTATTGCCAGCTGAAACATCATCGCCCCTTCTGTAATTATCCAATGGGAGGCTCTTACCTATTTACTTTTTTGGTTTTTTTTGGTGATGGTGGTAAAAGTCTGAGGGAGTTATCCTAATTAAGAACACAATAACTTGCACAGTTTAATTCTCGTTTTCTAAACAGCAGTCATAGGACAGTATTCCTGACTTGCCTGACCAGTATACATGCATTGCAGCTCACGGAGAAAGCTAACTCCCTTTGTTGGCCATGCTCTCTGGGCTTCCAACACCAATTGCACATTCTTTCTTTTGACACCAACCATGCACGACCCTCAGTGGCCGTGTTTACTGCACCCACTATGCATGACTCTTTGTTGGCTGCACTTCTAGCACCAACCATGCAGATCTTTTATTGGTTGCACCTCTCATGCCAACTGTGTGGCCATGTTGCCCTTGCAAACTGTGCACAGCTTTGTTACCCATAACAGACATACATCACTAGCTCCTGCTTAGTCTTCAAAAATATCTGCAGTTTCCTAATTTTCATCTGAATTCAGGCTGCATGTACTGTAAATTATAGGAATTATTAGTCATTAAGCATCAAATCTTACTACCTGCTGCATGTTTTTTAGTTTATCTTGTTCTTTTGAAATTAACACGCTGCCAATGTCTTTTCTACAGGCTGCGTATTTGTAATATCAAATCCAATGGCTGTGCTGCTATGGCATCAGCTCTAGTTTTGAAATCCTCACACCTGAAAGACCTGGATTTGTCGGAGAATAAACTTAGAGATTCGGGACTAAAGCTGCTTTCTGCTGGACTGGAGAATCCTAATTGTAGACTGGAGACAGTAAGGTAAGTTAATCTCTCTGCAAGTTTTTTTTTTAATTAATTGAAGTGACTGTAGGTTTGGTGGAAATATTCTCTGGACTTTTAGTTCATTTCACTTGTTTAGACATTTTTAACTTTCTCCTTATGCTGTTTCCTACATTTGGTTTTACACATACTTCACAAATGTACTAATATACTAATGTTTTCATTCATTTTAATAATTCTTTATGAAGCTTGGTTGGTTTACTTTGCAATAACAGTTAAATTATTGGACGATTAAACTTTGGTTAAAAACTTTTACTTACTTTTTTTTGCTTATAGTATAATCTTTTACTATTATTTTACCATGTTCCATATTTTGGATGAATCAGAAATATGAAGGGTCAGTCTCACAGCTAGCTGAAATGATTGGTGGGGGTTGTGGAAGAACAGGTGAAAGGTAATAAAGCTGGTTAATATTTAAAACTAGTTCAATTGAACCTGAGTTTTTGCAGGTCTTGTTTTCTAAATCATGACATTATAAAAAAATGCTTAATATAATGAGAGATCTGAAATAAAATATGAAGTAAAAGCTAAGGTAAAAAAATTGATGACATTGTTTTAAATGAAAAAGAGTACTGCTATGTTGTGCTTCTCATTGTAATCAGTTTGGCCTTTATAATAATGAAAAAGAGCGAGAACTGTTCAGCAAATCACATGTTCAACTGCTGCTCATTGACATATCTCAGACCTACTATATATTATAATACATTATTGTAATAAAAGCTTAAGTCAAAAATGTTCATAGCATTTTGTTCCTCAGAGAGCTGTTTGATAACACTGTATATGGTCATTCTGATTTATAAAATTTACTGTAGTGCTATATGCTTTGTGACATACCTTATTGATAATGTTCTGCTGAAATGCTAAACTGTGTGTCCTGAAAACCTCAGAAAGTAAACCGTGTATATCTATCCTCTTTACAGGTTGAAAAAATGCAAAATCACAAAGAAAGGCTGTGTTGCTCTGGCGTTATCACTGAAAGCTAACCCTTCGTATCTGAGAGAGCTGGATCTGTCTGAGAATAACCTGGGGGATTCAGGAGTGAAGCTGCTCTTTGCTGAACTGGAGAATCCTCTCTGCAAAATGAAGACACTGAGGTAAGAACGTCACACATGACCTGGGGTGCATTTCCCTACTACTCTCCGCTGAACCAACATGGTACGATGGCTCATTAACTAGCAAACATCTAACAGACTATTTCCCAAATTCATCACAGCTAGGTCAGTTGTTAATCTGAAGTACATTTACATTAGTTGAGGCCACCTAAGTTTGAACTGTGGTCGTTAGAACTCTGTCATTAAAGGAATTTTAAATAAACAAATGCCGAAGAACAGTAGTCAATAGTATAATATGTTTTAATTAAACCTATGAAATATATAACACCTAAAATCATATCCCAGTGTAGCCTAATATAATTTTACATGTAGTAAATCAGCAATAGCTGTGTATTCAGCTGAAGTATAAGCCATAGCTGAGGTCTAATTTTCCTGATGGAAACAAACTAAATACCTGCTATCACAGGCCCCCTCTGCTGGATTTTCCCAGCCTATGCTTCTTTGCATTCCTACTTATGTTGCTTTTGTCATTCTGCCCTCACTCTAGCTGTCATTCTTCCAATTATTATTATTTTTATTTTTTTGGTCTTGTATTTTCTGAGTTTATCCCCTGCTGAGCCTATTATAAATGACTTGACCCATCTGTGATAATTCTGTGGTAATTGTTTTTTCTATGAAAGCAGGTCTTCAAAAAAGCCCTGTATTATTTATCATGCATTAGCATTATGATGATTACATTCACAATAGTAAAACATTGCAGCCAGTATTTGTAATTTATTTTGCAGCACCAGTTACCACAGTTATTAAATAATTACAAAGTAAGAGTATTGGTAATATTATTTATCTTAATTTTCACTCCAGTTATGATAGGTTTTCACTCCAGATGTTGTTGATCCTGATGATCGATGGTGATGTTTAAAAGCAGTAATTACAATGTTAAATATCAATAGTAAACACAACAACTTACCATTAAACAGCTTACTAAGTATGCTGGAACAATGGGTCACTGAGAATGAAGTGTACTTGTGAGGACGTTCTCTCTGTTACACAGCATAATGCCAGTTTACCTACCACCTGGCTCTTACCATTTTGACTGTTTGGACACATTTTACATTCATTTGTATAATCAGTTTAATGTAAACTAGGCCTCAGCTTTCTGTTTGGGTTTTACAGTTTGAAATTGTGGCTACAGGTGGTCCGGCAGTGGTGCTGGACTGACTACAGCTTCAGGTGGGAATGGATAATAATAGGATGTTCAGGGTCTGCTTCGTGGATATCTAAGATATGGTTGTTTTGTGTGGACTCTGGACGAGCATAAGTACAGCTGAAATTTGAATACCGATGTATGTAATTTCAGTATTGTCACCTTACTATGCACAGGTAACCGAACACTAAATACGGTTCAGTGTGATTAGTGTTTCAGGAAAAGCATGTAAACCGTTAGGAACGAGTGTATATCCTTGTTTTCTGGGACTGTAAAGCGTTTGTCATTGTCCTCTCTGCAGGTTGAGGGATTGCAAGATCACAGATAAAGGCTGTACTGCTCTGACCTCAGCTCTAAAATCAAACCCTTCACACCTGAGAGTGCTGGATCTGTCTAAGAATAACCAAATAAAGAAAGGACGTAAGCTTCTGTTGAGTCTTCAAGATGACAGACTTTACAGACTACAAGAACTAAGGTGAGTAAGAATGATGTGTGGTAAGTAGGGTGTACACCCACAGATATACTACAGGTCTGCTTTCTGAGACGCCGTTACAATGTGGGAATTGCTTGTGCAAAAGTGCCGTTAAATTTCTTTTAGATGAGAAATGAGTTTATGTATGGACTTATTCTGCTGGTATGTATTAAAGAAAAGTGCTTCATTGTTTCTTACCTGTTTGTTGTTTTCAGTCTGTGACATCTCGGAGACAATGTCGTAAAGTGGAAGAGGCAACATCGTGAAAAGATGGAAGTGATTTCTAAATGTGTGTAAGGGTCTCCAGCTGCAGAAGGAGACACAGTGGTTTATGCCCAGTAGGCCAAATAAGAAATATGATGTATGACACTGCATCTACAGAGTTATTTACAAAAATGTGTTTCATTCTGATAAAATATTTTCATTTTTCATTTTTGATTACAAGTCAATTATGCCTCACTGATGGATCTACATGTTGTATATTTAATGGATTTGTTTGTTGTTTGTACAGTTTTCATTAGAAACTTTAAATGTATTGTTCTGTTCCTTTTTAGTATTTTAATTTCAGATTTCAGATTCTGATAAGAGTCATGGACAGAATTCGATATTATAACAATTAATGTGTGTAGACAGTTCTAAGCTCATACCATGAAAACACAATTCACAGTTTAACCCCTGCATTCAGAAGATTTTGGCTGTTCATTTCTATTTACTAATAAAGCTCACTGAGACATCTACTACTGCTGGTGTGCCTTGTGATTCCACAGAAACAACTGTAACACTTATTTCTGAAATGAGGAAACAGTGTAACCATGTATGTGTGTGTGTGTGTGTGTACCTGGTTAATGCCACACTGTGGGGACCAAAAATTGGTCATATACTAACATTGTAGGGTGCTTTTGTTCTTGTGGGCATCATAGGGTGGTCCCCGCAATGTAATCCTGAGTCCCCACAATGTAAATCCTGAGTCCCCACAATGTAAATCATGAGTCCCCACAATGTAAATCATGAACTTTTAAGGTCAGGTTAAGGTTAAGGCTAGGCTTAGGGTTAGGCTATTAGTAGTTTTATTTGTACAGCTTGTAGGCTGCAGTGGGCTGCGTACTTTTATGATGTTTGGAATATTTTTTTTTGAGTCTTTCAGAAGTAAAAATAGTGACATAGGACAGGTAGATATCAACAAGCGGTTAAAACAATACTACTATAAAACTAGACTATTCTCAAATTAAAATATCGCATATCAAATACAGTGGGGAAAATAAGTATTTAGTCAGTCACCAATTGTGCAAGTTGTCCCACTTAAAAAGATGAGAGAGGCCTGTAATTGACATCATAGGTAGACCTCAACTATGAGAGACAAAATGTGGAAAAAAATTGAGAAAGTCCAGTTTGTCTGATTTTTACTAAAGAATTTATTTGCAAATAATGTTGGAAAAATAAGTTATTTGGTCAATAACAAAAACAAGCAAGATTTCTGGCTGCTGTAACTTCTTTTTAAGAGGCTCCTCTTTCCCCCACATCAGTCATTTTTACCTATTAATGGCACCTGTTTGAAGTCGTTAACAGTATAAAAAGACACCTGCCTAAAACCTCAAACACTCACACTCCAAAGTCCACTATGGTCAGACGAAAGAGCTGTCGGAGGACACCAGAAACCGAATTGTAGACCTGCACCAGGCTGGGAAGACTGAATCTGCAATAGGCAAGCAGCTTGATGTGAAGAAATCTACTGTGGGAGCAATAATCAGAAAATGGAAGACCTACAAGACCATACTAACTCCTCGATCTGGGGCTCCACGCAAGATCTCAGCCCGTGGGGTCAACATGATCACAAGAACGGTAAGGAAAAATCCCAGAACCACAAGGGGGGATCTAGTGAATGACCTGCAGGAAGCTGGGACCCACGTTTACAAATTACCATCAGCAACACACTACGACGCCAGGGACTCAGATCTTGCAGTGCCAGACGTGTCCCCCTGCTTAAGCCAGTCCATATCCAGGCACGTCTGAAGTTTTGCTAGAGAGCATTTTGGATGTTCCAGAAGAGTATTGGGAGAATGTCATATGGTCAGATGAAACCAAAGTAGAACTATTTGGTAAAAAACACAACTCGTCGTGTTTGGAGGAAAGTGAATGCGGAGTTGCATCCAAAGAACACCATAGCCAACTGTGAAGCATGGGGGTGGCAAACATCATGCTTTGGGGCTGTGTACTTTATTTTTCTCTGCAAAGGGACCAGGAGGACTGGTCCGTGTACATGAAAGAAATGAATGGGGCCATGTATTGTGAGATTTTGGGTGCAAACCTCCTTCCATCAGCAAGGGCAATGAAGATGAAACGTGGCTGGGTCTTTCAGCATGACAATGATCCCAAGCACACTGCCCAGGGGCAACAAAGGAGTGGCTTCGTAAAGAAACATTTCAAAGTCCTGGAGTGGCCTAGCCAGTCTTCTCAATCTCACCCCATCGAAAACCTTTGGAGGGAGTTGAAAGTCCGTGTTGCCCGCCGACAGCCCCAAAACATCACTGCTCTAGAGGAGATCTGCATGGAGGAATGGGCCAACATACCAGCAACAGTGTGTGCCAACCTTGTGAAGACTTACAGAAAACGTTTGACCTCTGTCATTGCCAACAAAGGATATACAACAAAGTATTGAGATGAACTTTTGTTATTGACCAAATACTTATTTTCCACCATTATTTGCAAATAAATTCTTTAAAAATCAGACAAAATGACTTTCTCAATTTTTTTCCACATTTTGTCTCTCATAGTTGAGGTCTACCTATGATGTCAATTACAGGCCTCTCTCATCTTTTTAAGTGGGACAACTTGCACAATTGGTGACTGACTAAATACTTATTTTCCCCACTGTATTATCTACACTACATATTATCATTAAAAGATTACAGAACTGTGAGAGATCTTCGTACACAAGGGACTAGGCCTTAAATCATGGCTCAGAAACACTTCCTAAAAGCATCGTCTGTGAACACAGTTCCTCACTGCATTCACACAGGCAATTTAATTACTCCACTGTTCAGGAAAAAGCCATATACAGAATCCAGAAACAGCCACATTAAATTAGCTCAAGCTCTTTTAAGGACCACAGAGGTGAAGTGGGAAAATGTCCTGTGGTCCAACCGGTCAGAATTTTCAACTCTTCTAGGAAATCCCGGAGGTTATATGACCAAGACCACCCGGCTTGCTATCAGTCCACAGTTTAAGTCAGCATCTGTGATCATATAGGGGTGCTTTACAGCACATGGCATGGGTAACCTGCTCATCTCTAGAGGCTCCAGTAGTGTTGATATATCTGAGATATATGGCCTTTGGAGCAACATAGGCTGCCATCCAGGTAACGGTAAAGGATTTTTTTTAGTTAAGGTGTTGCTTATTACAGCAAGACAATAATAAACCACATCCTGCATGTATTACTACAGCAATACCCCATAGTAAAAGAGTCTGGGTGCTGACCAGCCTGCCGTCCAAACCCGTCACCCAGTGAGATCATGATAAAACAGAGAATAAGACTCCTACAGGACCACCACAGAACAGGGATTAGTTGGGTGGTGGATCATTTTGAACACAACGGTAACACTGATGGTATGTTAGTCTGTGTTTTACTGCTACACATTTTTAGTTGTTGTTTTGGTTTTCAATCCCAGCTTGATTTTTTTTTTTATGTCTAATTTACACCAGGCCAATAACATTCCAGATATGAGGTGGACCGCAGAGACAAAAACATAGTATAAAGGTTAAAACAATCCCCTAAAAATAAACTCTAGCCCATTTTGGATCTGTTAGAAGCGCGTTAACATCAGTGCGATAGAAAACATGCTGCTTGCTGGAGATATACCGATCTGTAAATCTTCCTGAAGTTATGTAGGTTACTTTATAAAATGTTTACCAACATGATATTTAGCATATTATTTAAGAACAGCATCTAACTGATGTTATAGCCTTGAAAATATATAGGCCGCTATTACAAATCACAAAGTGGAAATGCAGCCGGTCTTTGACGTACCTATAGATCTCCAGGAACTGAGCTTTTCAGAGATCTGTTACTAATAACTTGATCTTGGACTTTATTTAATTATTATATCATCAATCTGCTTTATGAGCATATTTGTGGAAATTCATCTGATTTATTTATAGCTGTGCTTCACAGTGTAACAGAATGTTAAAGTTCTGTAAGGAATCTTTAATATTATAGGACTGAAATGATGAAGTTGTGTAAAACAGAGATTTTAGTGCAGCATGTTAAGAAATTAGACTCTGTGAATGCTGTATTGTTCCAGTAAAGGTATTTTTAGAGTCCGAGGTCTCTCCTCTTCTCCTCTCCCCTCCCCTCTCCTTCTGACCTTGCCTCTTTCATCCCAGCAAGTCATTCGGCGTCTGCAGCACTGAAGGAACCCCAGAAAGGTACGTGGACATTTTTGTTTCTAAATTAGAAACAGAGATTAAGATTACAGATTAAGTTTACAGATTAAGATTACAGATGTAAGTTATAAAGTGAAGTTGCAGTGTATGAAGCGTAACGCTGTTAACTTGGGAAACTGATTTTAGTTGGAAACCCACTCACATGATCATCCCCTTAAAGCTTTTCTTTTGAAAAAAAATTTCTCAAGACCTTTTAGAAACCAGCAGCCTGGTCCAGGTCGGCCTGTGATCTGCTACATATAACACGCAACACACTTTGCGGTGTTCTCGCTCGTGGGATCAGTAGGAAGCTACATATCGGGTGGATATACCGGATGAAGGCTCCATAGTTCTGCCCAGCCCTGTTCACTCTACTGAGAAATGTGTTACCCTGGTGTTACAGCAGACAGGGAAAGGGATTCAGGCCAGGGGTCTCATTCAAACCCAGACCACCTTTCACATACATGACACGAACACTGCATTCTACTTTACAGTGTAAACTTTACTGCACTTTACTAGGATTTTATTTAATATGTCCCACTTAACGTCCATGTTCCCAATACGTTATTTTAAGGTTCTTTTTCTTTTCTTTCGTTAGACTTATTCCCGTCTCCGTTTCCTTCAAGGCTCGTTTTCCTCTTCTGTCCTTTTTCGATCTTTCTTTTTTCCTCTCCTTGTGTCTCTCCAGCTCAGGTAACTGTACTATCTGCTACCACAGAAGAACAAGTGTCAAAACCGTGACTAATCAGATAACCCGCCTATTGTAGGAGGCAAAATGATGTCACATAAGCTTCCACAGGACACAGAGCTACATCCAGTTGTGGATCCCCAGCTATTATGTTATGATGTTTCATGACTCGTCACGAGTCCTCTAATATTTACATGTCTGTAGAGGAGAGAAAGCAATAATCCATAACAAGTAAAATAGTCTCTAACAGGTTTATTATATCGACTCTATTCTTTAGTAGGGTTAAATTACACCGTGGAAGAGTACATTAGTACTATATTATGGTTTCTAAGATATTGTTCTGTTTCGTTCCCCAAAGACATCAGGCAGTATGGGAGGGATACTCTACTGCACGTCATGGGGACAATGCTGCCTGTTTGGGCACTGACTCATGGGGCAGCAAGGAAGCAAGGCAGCTGCATTCAGTTGTGGACACGGCTTACATATCAGCTTTACTAAGATGGAAAGAGTCATACAGTTTCTGGCCTCGCAATTTGCCCCACACCTGTTTCTAAGAGCAACCACAGCACTGCAAAAATGGGTGTTGTGGGCCCAATCACATGGGGTAGTAGTTGAAATCTTCCCCCTATGAAATGGGACAGCCCCTCAAGAACGGGATACGTCATCAGGGGTCATTACCGGCTCTTATGTAAACAGATGAAAAGCATGGACTTCAGTTTTACCCATCAGTCAGTCTAACGGGTCTCCCAGTGAACCCGAGCCCAGACAGAACCTACAGGACTTCATTACCAGGCTGCTAGCGGTGCTCTGTAGGCGACCCTGCCCGTCTGCAGTGCCAGCAGAGGAGGGTGGAGTTCAGCTCCTCACTGCTTAAACACATTTAGGGGATCATGTGACCTCAGAGAGACGGATGACCGTTATTACCTCAGGTACCAGAACGTAACCGCTGCACCATTAAAGGTGGAACGGGAGATTCCGCTAGGTGCCGCTGAGATATCAGCGTAGCACTAGAGAAAATGACCATAAGACGCTGTTACCATGGTGATCTTACTGTACAGGGGGTTTAACAGAGGGCATACTCATATTTATGGGTATCTGGTCGCTTGTGCAGCCATCTTCCAGATGAGAAATTCTCATTCTTTATTCAAATCCTCATAACCCTCCGTTTGGAGTTTGAAGGGCCATGTAGCGCTAACACTTCGCCCTACCCCTCCATCTCAACACCATTCGGGACAACCTCCCGAACCCTGCTCCTAGACGTGAACGCGCAAAACAGAGGGGTAGGGCCAAGTGTTAGGGGACAGGGGTGAAATGGGACTGGACCGTCATCTTGTAACCGTGTTGGGAATCGCTTGATAAAACGAGGGAGTGAATGAGCATCTTCTCTGACAGGACTGTTATGTTGGAGTCTCTGCTTTCTCATCATGTCCCATGTAGATGCGGCTGAAGGAGCTGGTGGCCGTCCGGTGGCTGACTGCGCTGCTTCTTTTGTTCCCCGTTCTCACGCGATGTGGAAAGTGCCCTCGTGTCTGCATCTGCGACAGCAAAACGCTCACGGTCTCATGCACGGGGAAGAACCTCACCCAGGTCCCGGCCACCATTGAAGAGGTTTCTCTCTTTTCTCTCTGTCTCACCCTCTACCTAATAAGATCCATGTGTCTGTGATGTCCTTTAAAGTGGCCACCATATTTAAAACGTCCACAGCTAAATGTATATGTACATCTGATTAGGGATTTCAGGGTGTACTCCAGCTACAGCCATTGACTTCAATACCATGTGCCGTACCAGTACTAGGTATCCATACTGGGCTGATATGTCCAAATTTGACTTATGTATTCAAAAGCTTTAAGAAAGATAAACAAAAACAAAAGGGAATGAGTCGTTCACCAAAATCGCCAGTTACAGCTTTGGGATCTCCACTGTGATCAGCCTTTTACAGCTCCATGATTAGGTTTTCTATCCACACCTTTGGCAAACCGTCTGCCTGATTCAGTTTCTTGGCTAATGACATTAACGTCCCTCTACAATCATCTGTTCATGTCTCATTCAACGACACAATGTCTGAACACTGTGTTCAGAGACCTAGCCGCACACCATTCAAACCGTTATGCTCCCAAACTCGTAGCTCACTGTGGGCTTGATGTTCAGATTAGACAGGCTCTGCTTTTGAATTATTAGGGAAGTGGTGGATTACAGAATGGGACTGCAGAGTGGGTATTAGGATAGGATGATCGATAAGCCTATATGGATGTGTATGCTGGAACGTTCTGGATTCCTATTTCGCACCATCTGATTACAGATAACGGTGAAGCTGGATCTGAAGAGGAATAATCTGGGGGAGTTGGTGCGGGGAGCCTTCACACACACACCGTACCTCACACACCTGAACCTGCAGGGCTCCAGAATACACTCGGTCCGGGAGGGGGCATTCAGGGGCCTGGCGCGCCTGGTTCAGCTCGACCTCAGCAACAATAACATTGAGATCCTTCAGCAGGTGCGGGACCTTGAAGCGTCACGTACACTACCGTAGACGAGCCCTCTGTCGTTCTCCCACACTACCTCCCTGTCTCCTCTTTCTCTAGGACTCGTTTGACGGCCTGTCGTCGCTCAAGCAGCTGTTCCTGAGTCGGAATCGTGTTGATGAGATCAGAAAGGGAGCTTTTTCCCAGCTGGGTTCGCTGAGCCTGCTGTCCCTCACCCACAACCAGCTCATCTACATACCCAACATGGCCTTTCAGGTAGGAGCTCCAGGTACTGTCTGTCACGCTTCCGGGTTTCCCCGACACCGCCGATGTCCCGAACTCCACCTCTCAGAGTGCATCACCCGATGACATCACCCACACATGTGCCCAGTCGTCCAATCATACCTCACTCCCGTGCCCAGGCTCTCCAGAATTCGGATTGCTGGCCCCTGTGGCTCTGTTCACAGGCCTCGCCAGCCCTGTCTGTGCTACTGAACGTTCCGGTCTGCTCCTTTCTACTCTGGCCTTGACTCCCTCTTTGTCTTTGACTGTCCCTCTTATCCCTAATTCTGATTGGCCGTTTGCTCGCCCTCCTCATTCTGTCCTCTTGATCCTCTCTTTCATTTTGGCTGCCTCGGTGTCTGATCTCCTGGTTCTAACTGTTGCCTGTCTCTCCACTCTGACCTCACATCGCCCTGCTGTAATGTCTGATCGTACTTTGGTGCTGTGCTTGACTTCCAGCTTGTTTAATGAAACTCACCTGACTCCTAGCTCTGCACACGTGGAGCCAGGTTCTGTGTCCGTGTCCCAGGAGCATTCAGATATAAACCAGCTACGGGTTTAACAGTGCAGTCCTATTCAATATGCAGTATGTTATTTATTAAGTATGTACTTAATAAAACAGTGCTAATTGCGATTATTAATTCTTAATCTGAAAGTAATCGTGCCTATTTATCTGTTTATTATTTTCCATTAGAAACATAAACATGAGAATTTTTTTATTTTATTTTTTTATTTTAATTTTTTTATTTTAATTTTTTGTTTTAATTTTTTTATTTTATTTTTTTATTTTATTTTTTTTTATTTAAATTTTTTTTTTTAATTTTTTTATTTAAAATTTTTATTTTAATTTTTTTTTCTTTTTTTTATTATTATTTTTTTTTTTATATTTTGTGAAATATATTATTATTAATCATTTATATTTTACATTTTACATTAAAGGCATTTAGCAGAAGTTCCCATCCAGAGAGACTAACACCGTGCTCAGTGTTCTGTTGGATAATATTTCCAGCTAGTACAGGAAGGTTAGAATCTAAACTCACCATGAGCTCAGACACTGCCCGAACAAGGACCAGCGCTGATGCCTAGAGAGATCAATACACAGACACATATATAAGCACAAGTGCACTACCTGGCAACCCCAGCCCAGCGCTCATACCTATAGCGGGGACAGGTAATTATGAGTACAAGTGCAACACAAGTACTTCAACATCCACATATAACTTACACAGCTACTAGTGCTCAGATCAAACGGTGAACAGTCGTGCTGTCCGGCTCTCGTACAGTAAACACTCGCGCCTGTACATCCGTCTCTGAACCTCCTCACTCTCCGTAGCTCCAGTGTTGCTTGGTGTTGGTATCTGTTCAGTGAATGCACAGCCAAGAGCCTGGTCTGCAGGAGGGGGGCTGAATGAGATACGACACCAGCTTCCTGGGAGACCCGCCAATAAAAACTGCTCGTATGGAAAAACGAACAGCATGTAGAAGTGCTGGTGCCTTGTGATGATGAGTACCCGCCCACTGCAGGTACTGAGTATGCTGTCTGTGTTTGCTGGTGTGACTCTACAGTGACCTCTCTCCCTCTCTCTGCGTCTCAGGGCCTGATGAACCTGCAGTCTCTGCATCTGAATCATAACTCTCTGAATAACCTGGAGACTGAAGCGTTCGCCAGCCTTCTCTCCCTCACCCACCTCAGTCTCAGTCACAACGAGCTTCAGTTCTTTCCCACCACCACCATGACCAGGTAACTCCTCCCACTGACCAGATACAGCCTGTCCTGACCAGGTAACTCCTCCCACTATAACCAAATACAGCCTGTCCTGACCAGGTAACTCCTCCCACTGACCAGATAACTCCTCCCACTATAACCAAATACAGCCTGTCCTGACCTGATAACTCCTCCCACTATAACCAAATACAGCCTGTCCTGACCAGGTAACTCCTCCCACTATAACCAAATACAGCCCTGTCCTGACCAGGTAACTCCTCCCACTATAACCAAATACAGCCTGTCCTGACCACGTAACCCCTCCCACTATAACCAAATACAGCCCGTCCTGACCAGATAACCCCTCCCACTATAACCAAATACAGCCTGTCCTGACCAGGTAACCCCTCCCACTATAACCAAATACAGCCTGTCCTGACCAGGTAACTCCTCCCACTATAACCAAATACAGCCTGTCCTGACCAGGTAACTCCTCCCACTATAACCAAATACAGCCTGTCCTGACCAGGTAACTCCTCCCACTATAACCAAATACAGCCTGTCCTGACCAGGTAACTCCTCCCACTATAACCAAATACAGCCTGTCCTGACCAGGTAACTCCTCCCACTATAACCAAATACAGCCTGTCCTGACCAGGTAACTCCTCCCACTATAACCAAATACAGCCTGTCCTTACCAGGTAACTCCTCCCACTATAACCAAATACAGCCTGTCCTTACCAGGTAACTCCTCCCACTATAACCAAATACAGCCTGTCCTGACCAGGTAACTCCTCCCACTATAACCAAATACAGCCTGTCCTGACCAGATAACTCCTCCCACTATAACCAAATACAGCCTGTCCTTACCAGATAACTCCTCCCACTATAACCAAATACAGCCTGTCCTGACCAGGTAACTCCTCCCACTATAACCAAATACAGCCTGTCCTTACCAGGTAACTCCTCCCACTATAACCAAATACAGCCTGTCCTGACCAGGTAACTCCTCCCACTATAACCAAATACAGCCTGTCCTTACCAGATAACTCCTCCCACCATAAACAGTTAAGACCGCTCACCTTTACCTTTAGTTCATTTTGCCATCATCAGGTAACCCCACCCACCATGATCAGATAGATCCCTGTTCTCTATCTTAGTTCTCCCTCACTCCCTCAGCAGGGGTGATGGGACGGCATATAGGACAGAGGTGGTAAATCTGGTGGCATGGTGTCAGGTCAACAATCTCTCCTCACATGTTCACTAGACAAAGGAGATGCCTGTGGACGGCAGAGGAGCACACGCCACTGTCTAATCATCTCTAGAGAGAGAGAGAGAGAGAGAGAGAGAGAGAGAGAGAGAGAGAGAGAGGGAGAGAGAGAGAGAGAGCGAGACCTCTCAATTTCCTAGAGTCAACATCAGTGTATCAGTGGAGATCTCACCTGGTCACACAATGACTGGTTTAAATAGCACAACAGGGACTGAGAAACTTCTACAGGCGTCCAGCTGAAGGCATTCTCACCAGCTCTCTCTCTCTCTCTCTCTCTCTCTCTCTCTCTCTCCCTCTCCCCCCCCCCTCTCTCTCTCTCTCCCCCTCTCTCTCCCTCCCCCCGCCCCCCCCCTCTCTCTCTCTCTCTCCTCCCCCTCTCTCTCTCTCTTCTCTCTCTCTCTCTCTCTGTCTCTCTCTCTCTCTCTCTCTCTCAGGCTGCTGGGGCTAACTCACCTAGATTTGAGTTATAACCCCATGACGTTCCTGGGTGAGATGAGTGTGTCGATGCCCAAACTCACACACCTGTCTTTGGCACACATGGCCCTGCAGGACGTTTCTGCAGCTGCACTGTCTCTCTCTCCACTTCTGACTCACCTGGACCTGAGCCATAACCAGCTACGCTACATCCAACCACTCACAGGAGCTGGACAGCTCCAGAGCATCAACCTGACTGGTAACAGTACAAAACACAGGTGTTCAGAGACCATCGGTGGGGGGCGTGTCTTTAGAGGACGTTAATTAGTTATGAGCTTCTGTTGTCTTATCTTAATATCTGTTAAAGACCAACGATGAGGTCAGAAAAGTGTCAAGGAGGTCAGCCTCCTCCACCGGCTCCTCCTCGTCACTGCCTGTTTGATGTTTGGACAGAGCCTGCTCTATACCAGCCAGTGTAAGTTTGTTTTGGTTTCAGCCAATCCGGTGCGGTGCACGTGTGTACTGCTGGACCTGCGCGTCTGGGCACGGGCTGGTGGGGTCAGGCTGCAAGGAAGCTGCGCCGGACCACCGCACCTTTCAGATGAGCCACTAGAGGGCGTGCTGGAGCAGGACCTGCGCTGCAGGAGACATGATGGAGGACTGAAAGAGGAGGAGGAGGAAGAGAGGACAGTGACCACACCTGAGCCGAAGAGGAAGGACGACTGCCCTGAGAACTGCCTGTGTGAGGTTGGTGTGTGAGTCAGAGAGAGGAAGGGAGATGTTGAGCTGCTAGTGAGCAGTAAGGAGGGAACAGTATGGGAGGAAGAACCTCCTGCTGTGAAGACCCCCCGCTTTCTTAACATCAGAAACAAGAACGAGCGTCAAAATGATAAAGATATAAACACAATATGAGCTCTTAAATAAATACTGTAATATATATATATAAATGAACAAATAAAAGACAGACTGCTTTTCATCCATGCTTCAACAGAATTATTAAAAAATGATCGGCCTGGACAGAAAGGATGGGACCCTTAGCTTAATATTTTGTTGCACCACCTTTGGAGGCAATTACTAGAATCAAACATTCCCGGCAATGTCTGACTTTCATTTCTTCATTTGCATAGAAGTTTTATTTATTATTACTTTTGTCAGATTGAAGTTATTTCTGTTACCACTGTGGGTTTTTCTTTTAGTAACTGAGGGTTACCAACACTTTTGTCCAAAAAAAGACAGAGGAGAAAGAAAGAAAAAAAGACAGAGGAGAAAGAAAGAGGAGAAAGAACGAAAGAAAGAAAAAAAGACAGAGGAGAAAAAAAGAAAGAAAGACAGAGGAGAAAGAAAGAAAGAAAGACAGAGGAGAAAGAAAGAAAGAAAGAAAGAAAGAGGAGAAAGAAAGAAAGACAGAGGAGAAAGAAAGAAAGACAGAGGAGAAAGAAAGAGGAGAAAGAAAGAAAGAATAACAGAGGAGAAAGAAAGAAAGAAATAAAGAAAGAAAGACAGAGGAGAAAGAAAGAAAGAAAGAAAGAAAGAAAGAAAGAGGAGAAAGAAAGAAATAAAGAAAGAAAGAAAGAATGACAGAGGAGAAAGAAAGAAAAAAAGAAAGAAAGACAGAGGAGAAAGAAAGAAAGAAAGAAAGAAAGACAGAGGAGAAAGAAAGAAAGAAAGAAGGAAAGAAAGAGGAGAAAGCTCTTTCTCCACTGATGCTAATGTGTCTGACCCGGTATGATTTACTGTTATCCATTAAACTGGCTAAACGTGAACACAGATTCCCGTTTCTGTAGATGGCAGTATGTCATATGGTGTCAGATAACCCATGTGCTGTGCAGATTAGACGGGGAGGATCCACCCCATCCCTCCGTCTCTGTCTTATTACCCTCTCTGTGTTTGCCCCCCGTCTCTCTCCAGCCTGAGGCACAGCATGCGTCTTGTGAAGACCGAGGCCACACCAAAGTCCCCCGTGGCTTCCCCAACAGCACCCTCTTGCTGGACCTGCGCAGCAACCACTTCCACTATCTCCCTAGCAGCAGTTTCCGTGGCGTTCCCAAGGTGGTCTCCCTGCACCTTGACGGCTGTAAGATCCACGAGGTCGAGGCTGGAGCCTTCAGAGGGTTGAAGGGCCTCGTGTACCTCTACCTGTCAAACAACGAGCTTTCCTCCTTGAGCGTGGAAGCCTTCGCCGGGGCCCAGGAGCTCATGTACCTCCACCTGGATGGGAATAAGCTAACCCACTTCCCCGCTGCAGCTACGCTAGCACACACTCCAAAACTGCTGGAGCTCCACCTGGAGAGAAACCTCATCACTAAGCTGGAGCCTGCAGGGCTCCTCCAACCGGTTCCCATGCTCAGAGGGCTCTATCTGACCAATAACAGCGTCTCCAGTGTCACAGCAAAGGCCCTGGACCCTGCCGCAAACCTCGAGACCCTGGACCTAGGAGCCAATCAGCTTACAGAGGTGCCAAGCGCTGTGTTTAGCCATGCCCCTCTGTTGGCTGAGCTCTGTCTTTCACGGAATCCAATTCCCTGGATTGGTCCAAAGGTGTTCCAGGTGGTTGGAGGGAGTCTAAAGCATCTGTACCTGGATGGGCAGGGCCTGAAGAAGGTAGGGGGCGTATACGACACACAGTGTGTTTATGAAGACATATACATTTACTCATACAGGGGTTGGACAATGAAACTGAAACACCTGTCATTTTAGTGTGGGGGTCTCATGGCTAAATTGGACGAGCCTGGTGGCCAATCTTCATTAACTGCACATTGCACCAGTAAGAGCAGAGTGTGAAGGTTCAGTTAGCAGGTAAGAGCACAGTTCTGCTCAAAATACTGCAATGCACACAGCATTATGGGACATACCAGAGTTCAAAAGAGGACAGGTTGTTGGTGCACGTCTTGCTGGCGCATCTGTGACCAAGACAGCAAGTCTTTGTGATGTATCAAGAGCCACGGTATCCAGGGTAATGTCAGCATACCACCAAGAAGGACGAACCTCCACCAGCATCACGTAGCGACCTGGCCACTATCCTGCAAGAAGAATGGCTTAAACTCCCTCTGACCACTGTGCAGGACGCAGTATATGTCATTCCCAAGACCAACTGACGCTGTATTGGCCGCAGAAGGAGGCCCTACACCATACTAATAAATGACTGTGGTCTAAAACCAGGTGTTTCAGTTTCATTGTCCAACCCCTGTACACCTACAGTAGATTTAATCCAGGGACCCTGGAGATCATGGCATATGTAGATAATCCTTCATTATCAGTAGCTGATAAAAGACCAGGAGACTAGAAATCGATAATAGTTTTTTTGCCTTAGCTGTAGTGTTCGGTGTGTTTAGCACCACCTAGTGGTGAAACCTTTAAACTGCAGGAACAGGAAGTGCCAGGTGGTTTCCATGGTTAGCCATGGACTTGTCAGTCCTGTACTGCTTACATCTTTATTTGTGTGTTAGATTTATTTATTCGGTTTGATGCACGGCTTCGGAGTATGTTATATATATCGACAGCTCCTTGTAGCTATCATTTAGTTCCTACAGATACTTACCTGTGTGTATGTATGTTCTTTTTCTGTTTTACAAAAAAAAATAATAATAATAATAAAAAATAAATAAATAAATAAATATAAATATATATTTCCAACATTAAACCCTGCCTCACTCAACAGCATGCCTGTTTCTTGGAAGATTCCTGGAGTATATATTGTGTAGCTAGCTGTATAGCTAACCATAGGGTGCCACCTTTCAGAACTGAATATAAAGGATGGGGGACGAGGGGGTGGGGTTCATGTGTAAGTGACAGACATGTGTATTGGACATTTATGGAAATACGGAACAGAACGCGCCCCATATTGGTTTAATACGGGACGCAACATTTAATTGCCCAATAAAGGACGAGTCTGTATCTTACGGGGCGGGTGGCAGCCCTAGCTGAACAATACGTGGCCCAAAACCACTTTAGCGAGAACAGCATACAGATTATAATTAATATTACCATACTGTTATTGCCATGACCTTCACACACTGAACCTAGTTGGCTAGAGACAACACGCCCATGAAACTGTGTAACTTGTATTTTTGATGTTGGTGCTGTATATACAATGAGAGGCTAAAACACAGGCCCATCCATTCGTTTGTCCCAGTGCTTAAGCTCAGCTGAAGCTGGCACAACATGTTCACACAACAACCCCCTCTGTACCCCTGCATGGTTTACGCTGCCCTAAAGTCCAGATACATACTGTTCATCGCTGTTCATGTTGATCTGGAGTGTTTTAATAAATAATCAAATTAAACATCCCACTCTCTCAATGTGTGTGTTTCCCGTGACAGATGAGTCGAGAGGCTCTGTCCGGACTGGGTTCGACTCTACTGTCTCTTTCTTTGGAGGATAATCTGCTGGAGCAGCTGCCCGACCTTTCACCTCTGACTGGCCTACAACAACTCGCACTGGACCGCAACCCTCTAATGTGTGACTGCGATCTTCTGCCACTCCGCAGGTCAGTCACACACTGGCCCTGGCTGAACATTTGGGGGTATACCCGCCATGTTATATTTGTCCTCTGTGTTCAGAGTTATATTATTATATATTATTATTATTATTATTATTATTATTATTATTATTATATATAATCCCTACATTGTTCAGGCCTGCACTCTTTCACCCACTCCTTAAACCTCTTATAGACAGAAATGGCTCTATACCCAAATACACCTCCATTAATTTCATATTACATCTTTTCCCCCTGGCCGTGCAGTAAGGTAGTTTCAGTCACTCTGTAAATGGGTTTTAGTATTTTATAGAAGTTTCCCGTCACCCAGCGTTCCTGTGGAAGTAACAAAAACTACAGTAGCAACAAAACAGGATGGTTTTAATCTTTAATTTAAGCTTTTAAATACTTTTAATGTGAATCAGTTGTTATGTAAAAGCTTTACTCATAAGATAACACATGTGCATAATGTATATAATGCTCTGAATATATTATTATCAAAATGTTATAGACAGTCTTTAAATGTATACTCGTATAACAGCCCATCAGTCTGGAGTAATAAAGGGCCTCTTTGGGTTTTCTGGGAGTTTTTAGGTAGACATTCTAATTAGCACATCACTCGTTAAACCGTTAACATGAGATACAGACCAGGAATATTTATATTTAAGTTCCGCTGGATAATATTCCAGCTAGTACAGGTAGCTTAGAGTCTAAACTCACCATGAGCTCAGACGCTGCCGGACGAACAGGGGCCAGCGCTGATACCTAGAGAGATCAATACACAGTCATATATAAAGTGAAAGTGCACAACCTGGCAACCCAGCCCAGCGCTCATACCTATAGAGAAGGCGGGTAAACTAAACAGATGTGCTCTTGGGGACTTTGTGAGACCAGAGCTGCTCTGCGGCTGCTCTGCGTCTCTGGTAAAAGGTTTTTGGATAAAATCCGGTATCCATGGTAACAGTATTATGTTTGCTGACCATATCAGTCTACCGTATTAATGAATATTGAAATGAGTCCCAGACAACAACTCTGGCTAGCGAGTGTCTGACTCCGACCCATGACTGTACCATCTGACTGGTCACGGCTCTGCACTACTGTTAACTCCTCATCTGATCCCGGTAACCTTCCTATCTCTGCACAAACGCTTACCAAACGCACCCCAATTCCTAAAGCACCATATCCTCTTTTCCTCAGATGGATGGAGCACACTCGTCTGAACGTGTCCGCCATGTGCGGTTACCCTGCTGAGCTTCGCGGTCAGAGCGTCAGAGACGTGAACGTCTTTCAGAACTGTAGCTCTGAGAACCCTCATGGCGCCACCGACTCCACCGCTCTCCTCAAGACCCCAAAGTCCTCCAAGCCAAGACCACCAAATGGAGCTACAGCCAAGCCTTCCAAGACCAAACCCAAAGCTAGACCAACCAAAACCAAGCCAGTGACAAAACCATTAGCGACTGAACCCAAAAGACCTCTAACGTCAGCCCTGAGAACAGTCCAGAGGAAGACCAAGAAGATCCAGTGATCCAGTAAAGCTTCTCTCAGTGCTGTACTAATGATAATAAAGGGTCGCTGATTTCCACACGTTCACTTTCCTGACTTTTTGGAATTTAGCTGTGCACTTCATATAGAAGAGATGATCGTAAACGTTTGTGTAACCCGGGGTGTCATGCGATTTACCACCTGCACTCTCAGTCCACCTCTGATGGTACCTTTTCCTCTGCGTTGTGTATTTTTTTTGTTTTAGGGGAAAGAGGGAGACTGGACACCAGGAGTGTTCGTTTTGATCGCAGTTCAGAACGGCTGTTTATTCAGTGACAGGGTCTCTCTCTCAGCGCATCACCCAACAGAATCGGGTTGACTCACAGCAAGCACGCAGTTCTCTCCATCACCCAGCATAGCACCGTGACTCTCAGCCACCTTCACACAGCATAGCACCGCAGCTCTCAGCCACCTTCACACAGCATAACATAACACTGAGTTTTATGACAACATTTAACCTGAACTTTTATTAACTGCATATCGTCACTTGCTGCTCATTAAACACAGAAATACTGTACAAAAACACAAATTAGAGGAATTAAACAACTAATACAGCCACATTTCAGCCTCAGAACATGAATAATGGAGCTCAGTGCATTAAAACCATGCCTGTACATGTAATTGCCTCCATAGCTACATTTTCAACATAATCCAATAAAAACAATATATAAAACTAAATAATCTTTAATACTGGGCCACAGCACCTTGAAAAGTATTTTTAAGCACTGTCTGAACACGGATGGCTTTATTAAATGATTATTTTAGCTGGACGCTTCACATCTCATCTTACCTTCACACAGCATAACATAACACTGAGGCTCTGCTTCCTGAGCAGCCAATTACTACCGCCTAGCGGCATGGAGAGGAACTACAGGCTACATTTGATTGAACATTGTTATGTACAAAATAAAATAAAATATGAGGTCTTTACACTGATAGGCTGCTGCAGGAGTTTAGAGATGTAGAAGAGAGCAACAAAAAGAAAATCTGAGAGTTTCTGTAGGTAAATATTCTTCAGCTGAGACTGGGCTGAGAGGAGACCCACATGAGGTAATTATCAGGGAGAGAATTAGAAGAGAAAGAGGGGAGGTGCTGAATCTAGATCTGAAGTCTGATATCACATAAAACATCATTAACTATATAGGAGAAGCTGATGAGAGCTCTCCTAAATTGACACAGCGTCTGTCTGATTTAGAGCTATTTGGGTTTATGTGTATATAAAATACACTGAATTATAAAATAGTGATATATGCATGTCACAGCATAAGTACTTATTGCCTGTTTTGACCTAAGTACTATATAAAACTACATTTTAATTAACAGTTTTTTACGATCCGTTAAGTTTAAAATTCATGTCAAATAATTTCCATATTTTTCCGGAGGACGGTTCACACTTTTAAAGGGGCAGTAGTCCCTTTTTTACGCTCTATTTCTTTTAGATAGCTAGTTACTGGGATCTACTAGGTATAAAAAACTAAAGATATAAAACCTAACCGAAGTCGTGATGTGATGATAGATAAGATATCAGGAGATATTTTAAAACCTTGCTTCAGGTGGTTCCATGGTGTAATGGTTAGCACTCTGGACTCTGAATCCAGCGATCCGAGTTCAAATCTCGGTGGAACCTAGCCGGCAATTCTTTTGTTCAACAAAATTGAAGTATATTACAAAAAATCATGTTTTCTAATTAACACGTGGGGAAAATAAGTTTACTAGAAGGCAACCAGGCGCTGAAAATCTTTTTGATAAATATATATTAAAAAGAGAAAGCGCCCGATTAGTAATAACAACCACGCTATAGACACGGTCCTCCAGTAGGTGGCGGTAATGCACCAGCTCGCCACCCGCCAAAACCCATGTAGAAGAAATTCGCCAACGCCTTTCTCGCGAGATTTGCGGCTCAGCAAAGAGACATGGCGGCTGCAATGGATGTAGACACCCCGAGCGGGACAAACAGTGGAGCGAGTAAGAAGCGCTTCGAAGTGAAGAAGGTAAAATACAGGATAGAGAAACCAGGGACACCGAGCGGTTCGATACTGGGTTCGCAGTAGTAGCAGTCTGTTCAGATATTAGTGATCTCCGTTCCTTCCTGCCGGCTAAGTTCGTTATCTTTAGCATTAGCTTAGCTTATTTTAGCTTCTCCATTATATGTCAATGTATGCATTAGCAGTAGCGTTAGCATTAGCTTTTCTGTTAGCATGAGTGTGCGGTGTTTTCTCTGTCACGGAGTCTAAAATATAAAAAAATGGAATTATTTCCAGAAAGTTCTCGCTATCCCCTACTCACACAACGCCTCTGTAATGGGTATAAACTCTGTGATGGGAATCCACACTGAGATTTCTGGAACGGTTGGGATTATGTCCCTTAATGAAGCTGACTAAGTTAATCCCCAAACACTCAGATGGCTCTGCACCTTTTCCGCGTTAGATTATTCAGGTGCTTTAAAGGTGTTTAGTGATGTGCTTGACAATTTCAGATCGTCGAAATACACACTCGGAGATGGACGTGTGTTTATGCCTGTTTATTTTTTTGGGATCATAAACGACCAGTCTGGTTTTATATCTGATCTCTTCTCAATCCTCCAATTTCTCATTCATTCAGTCAATCGATATTTATTTGTATAGCGCCTTTTACAACCAACGTTGTCTCAAAGCAGCTTCACAGAAAATCAGTTTGTTATAAAGGAAAAGAAAAACACTGAGTTAATGTACAGGTGTAGGAGAGGGGAGGTGGGGAACCGGGTCTAAGCCCCCCTTGAGCAAGCCAGAGGCTTGGTGAGGAAAAACTCCCTTGAGTGAGGAAGAAACCTCGAGAGGAACCAGGCTCAAGGGCGGAACCCAACCTCCTCAGGTCGAACCCGGATGAGACGAGGAAGACAGAACTAACAGGAGGAGTAGCTTAGAGCATCTATTAGATCCAGTCTGATTAGATCCAGTCTGATTAGTCCAGGACGGAGTAACTGCACAGGTGGAGCCGACTCATAGATGGAGTTCATGATCAGAGCCAGACGCTGGTCAGTGAAGAGGTTGTAGTCATGCCAGGTGATGAAACCCACAGTGGCGCTGATGCTCAGGTGCCTCTAGCTGCTCTGAGGGTTCTGATGTGATCACTCTGGAGAAATGTCATTCCAGTGCTCTCATTCCAGGGAAAGAGAGAGAGAGAGAGACAGGGAGAGAGACTGATTAGGAGGACTGAGAGGTAGACCCAGTAACTTGTTGTGTGAATTGAGTGCGTGTAGTCCTGAGAGTCCTGGAGAGGATTCCTCTGCACTCAGCGTTTTGTCCTCTTCTCGAAGCTGGCTGTACAGTCAGTCCACCGGGCCTACAGCAGTCAGAGAGACATCTGTCCAGTCTGTACTGTGCGTTCCTGGTTCTAACTCCATTTAACCAAGACCTTTGAAGCAGGAAGCCGACATCTGAAGCTCTTAAAGCTAGAAGCTGCCTTACACCTAATGTTTACAGATATACAGTCTGTCTTTATGGTGGGTTTTTATGTTCATGTCATGTGACACATTTATCAACATTACATATGAAACTCAGAAGACGTCTTCTAGATAAACTGGGTTTGGCTGGTCAGTAAATTGGCTATACGGCAGTGCAGCCTCCAGTTCCTACCTACACTACTGTAAAAATAATCCAGGTTATTGAATTCTCTCAGAATTCAGAAGCAGTGGAACAGCCCTTTATGGATGTCCAGAGTGAAGCCCTACCTCAGCGATAACGGTCTGGTTGTGCCTTACAGCTGTGGCCTGTGTATTTGAGGTACTTCCTGTGGTGCTAACATGTCTCTGTGTCTTACAGTGGAATGCCGTGGCTCTCTGGGCTTGGGACATCGTGGTGGATAATTGTGCCATCTGCCGGAATCACATAATGGACCTCTGTGAGTGCTTACTGTCCCCACGTTGCTCTTTTGTCAGCTCACAGCTAGAGCTGGGTACTGAGAGAACTCTGAGATGTGATCTGAATTAGAATATTCTATATATTGTGCAGTGCACCTTTATGTTACTCACAGTATACAGCCCCGCTAGCACCTCTCAGGGGTTAAACCGCAACCCAGCACCCAGTGAACTCCTGTCTCCCCCCAGTTATAGTAATAGATGGTACAGGTGTGGGTGCAGTTGAATCAGTGCCCTGATAGTGATACAGGACGCAGCTCCGTCTCTGGCTGATCTTTTCCTTATGTGTTTGTCGCAGGTATAGAGTGCCAGGCCAACCAGGCTTCAGCTACGTCAGAGGAGTGCACAGTGGCCTGGGGAGTGTGCAATGTAAGGCTGTTTTCACCAGAGTATTTGTACATGTTGCCGTGGCTAAAGAGCAGCAGATTAAATCAATTTGTAGGGAATATAATTCCCATTTCTGTCCGTTAGTGTAAAATAGAAAGGTGTAATTAAGACGCATCACTTGTGTGTTCTTTTTATTTCAAATATGTAGACGTGTAATCCTTCTTATGATGCACGAACATGCCACAAATGGCTGTTGCAGGGGTATTGCACACAGATGCTCACCAAATAAATCTTGATCAGTTACTGTTGATTTAATCGATCAGATCAGAGTCCAGGAGCATGAAGAGAAACTCCTCCTAAAACATTCACTGATTCTGAAATGAATTTACTGAAGTGTCACCATGGACATCTGATAATCCAGAATATACGACCGTACACCAGTTTACAACCGATTCAGAGCACACAGAAACCATGGTAACGTGTGAACGTCGTTTACCTGGACTGTCTCAGATGTAACCTGTAGAGGTAATTCTCTTAACAGCAGATCATCACTAGGATGTTACGGTGAAACCTGGAGGACTGCGGTTCATCTCACAGGCAGGAAGACACACAGCCTCGCCAGCGTAGCTAAATAACACAGCCCATGGCCGAGTGTGTTTAGAAGTGCTAGATTTGCTTAGGTCAGCTGTCCTGATAAACACACACCTGTAGAGGACCTGAGTGTTTAAACAGGGTTTTGACTGAGATTGGTGCTGTGAAAATCACCAGAGAGACCTGTTGGAATACGGTCCTGATAAATCCGTAACTCTTACACAGTGCCGTGTGGGGTCTCCTGGGGCCTCCTGGGGCTTACTTACGCTGAGCCCCCTCTGTGCATGGGGGACACACCTCACTGTCTTGTATATAATACGGTATACTCGTTTTTTACTTCCGTAATGGAAAATATCCCCCCATTCACCAATTACACTTCTTCTTTGCCAGCACGCGTTTCATTTCCACTGCATCTCCCGCTGGCTGAAGACGAGGCAGGTGTGCCCTCTGGATAACAGGGAGTGGGAGTTCCAAAAGTGAGTGGCTTCCTCTCTTTAGTTCTGCTGATCTAGCCAGGTCCCACTGCGAGCCTGGGACTTGATTTGATGAAGCTTGTCCATCGCAGGCTCCTGTAGAGGGTCATCACGCTCTGTTCTGTGGTATTGATTATACAGTTATTAATTATTTGGGATTTTAACGATCTGAATTACCCAGTAAAGGACACAACCCCTCTCACACATTTGTTTAGCTATTGAAAACAAATTACAGTTTTGTGCACCAATGGCATTATGGGTAACGTGGCAGTCTGCATACCACTTCTATATAAGTGTCAGTACTGGAGTTGGTGTGACTGACTCTCTCCCAGTAAGTTCTCTGAGTCAGAGATGCACTTTGCTGTCGTGACTTGATTCCAGATGTGGGATGCGGTGCATGTGGGGAGGAGCTCCACCGGAGCTTCACTGTACCAAACAGTATATGAACATGTGTGGTGTTGGTGCTTTGAACTTCCCTCATGCTTTGTTCTGGTTCTGATTTCAGGTATGGTCACTAAACCCCAGAGCTCGACGGATTTCTGCACCACGTGTCTGTTTATTTAGCACTCTCCGGTCTGCTGAAAATGCACCCGTGATAACCCCACGGTAGTTTTATGTTAGCCTAGTTGTTTTGATAAATGTAAGAGAAATGAATAAAGCGGTCTGTTAAATGTTACCGGGTTCCTTGAACATTACTCCTCAGGTCTTCGGTTTACTCCTCAGTCACGTGCCTCCTTTGTTTAATCGCATGTTGGTGCGTCAGAGGGCCGTGCAGGGAGCTGTTCAGGTAAAGAAGTGGGCCTACAGTGTTCTCTGATGTACAGCTCTTAAAAACCCCAATGGCTGATGTACCAAAACTCGTGGGATAGCAGTACGTACATTTACCAGGAAGGGGTGTTACCGGTGGGTGTAGGAAGCGCGAGTGCTTCCTCGAGAGCACCTCTGGCTGAGATCACATTCACACCCGATGCAGGAGGCCCTACCTGCGGGTCAGTGCAGTGCTGTTCAGTTCCCATTAGGTAGGGAGGCAGAAGACCCACCAGAGTGTCTCTGTTAACACCACGACACCCCACACAGCGTCTCACCTGGGCTCGGGAGGTCGCTCACTGGACCCTAGAGGACTGGCAACCCGAATACTCAAGGTACCAATCGTACCATCGGGAGATAGTGGGGTTTGTGTGTGGAGCAGACCCCAGGAGTCAACAAGTCACTGTGCAGACTGGTGGTGCATTCTTTCTGGTGTGGTGTGTGCTCATAGGCTAGGTCCACTGGTCCATCTGAACACATCACTGACTGGTGCCTGCTATGTGGTGTTAGTTTGCAGCCCTTCACGGACTTCATGTACCCCTGCAGTGATAGGATAATTCCAGCAGGGTGATGCACTATGCCTTGGTGTGGTGAGCAGTCTGGTGAGTCCAGACGAAGGCTGTGGCCTGCACGTTTAACTTACATGACCCCAACTGATGCATTTCACCATCATGCCTCGTTTAGACTCTCAATTCTTGCAGCCTTACCAGTGTTCAACAGGATGTAGGTGTTTCCAAGCTGGTAACTGTCAAGCATTATTTTTTATTTGACAGACATTAGGATTGTTTAAATTCTGAATTACTGTAATTTCTCAGTACTGGTAGTTGGATGGGAAACACTTGGGCTCGTAGGTTTCCTGGCTCCATGTAATTCAACCAGAGTTGAAACACTCATCTGAGAGGTAACGTGGCGGCGTCCTCCACGGGTGAACTACGAGTCTAAATGAACATGCACATTAGAATAATTTAGTTAAGACTAAACAGATTTTTGTTCTGGGGTCAAAGTGCAGCGTCTGTGGTGGGAGGAGCACTATTTTTTATTTCATAGCATTTAATCTGTCACTAAAATGTTTTAGACATACAACATTTTAATTTTTATATTTTATTTATATATATTTTAAAATAAAATCACCAGTTTATAGTATAATAAATATTTCTCCTTTAAAAATCCAGTATATGTTTCTGTAATTTATAGTATCCAGCACATAAATAATTTATCCTTTAAAAATCCAGTATATGTTTCTGTAATTGGGTGAAGAAGTAGACTAACCTTCCAGCACACCAAATCAAATCTCTCCATGAAAGCAAGTTTGAGGGATGGATCACATGTTTAGTGAATCGTACACATCCATCAAAACACGTGGAGGTCAACGGAGGATCCACAAACGCATCTGCCACAACCAAACCCTTTATTGATTGAAATCATTTAATTCCATCTGAGACGCATTTTCTTTTTAATTAGGAGGAACACTTTTACCATTTCATCCTCTTCTTATTTTCCTTCTAAGAGAGTAACAGAAAAATAACAGCTCTAGGTAAGCTAAACAGAAATCAACAAAGTCCTGAGGATGAAAGGGGGGAGGTTGGGGGGGGGCTTCAGTAAGTTCATGAAGGAATCATTGCAGTGGTGTTCACTGAGGACATGTATAAGACCAAGCCATAGCCGATTCTCTCCCATCACCCTTTACCAAACACAGCCGGAGAAACCAGAGGACCTGCGTCTGCGGCTAACAGGTCTACGTCCTGTGTAAGGTGTAGCTAACACAGGCTGTGACTGCACCATGTCCAACCCCGTCACCAAGCCTAGGCTCTTGTGCTGTCTCTGCAGCAGGGCGTGTGAGTCTGATACATGTCCTGATTGATTACTTATTGGGATAAATGAGATTCTGCCACAGTAGTTAAGAAAAAACACAAGGAACACAGACTCTATCTGAACCTGCCACGTCTACTCTGCCAGGGGGCACCTCTGGTACTAGAGCCCCGCTGCCCTCGACCCTTAATCAGATCTGTCTCACACACAGCTGGTTAATTAGCGGATTAGCTTGATGGATTAGTTTGATTGGGGGACGGTATATGAAGCAGGATGTCAGAACTGGGGACAGACTGGTCTGGTGGGAGGGGGTTTAAGATTGGTATCTGGCCTAGACTGGACACTGTGATTGGGACCGGGCCTTCGGGAGCTGTGTTAGATTATTGTTCCGGGATCCGTGTGGATCAACACCACGGCCCTTTCCTAGTGTCGTTCCAAAGCTCACCATCCCTGCTCCCCGGGAGGACTGGATGGGAGTTAAGCAACAGGGCAGTAACTCCACCTAATGATTTCAGCTGGCCAGTCAGTGAAGATCAGCACAAAGGAAGAAAGTAAGGAGAGAGAGAGGGAGAGAGAGAGAGAGAGAGAGAGAGCGCAAGAGAGAGAGAGAGCGAGAGAAAGAAAGAGAGAGAGAGAGAGCAAGAGAGAAAGAAAGAGAGAGAGCGAGAGAGCACTCTGCCACAGAGCACCGCACACAAACCCTCAGCTATTGGCTCATTCAAAGCACACACCCCACCCACCCCACTCCTAAACACGGGCCCTCTAAGGCTGGGGGCCACTGAACTTGGAGCTGAGTTTGTTGATGAGAGCCATGATCTTGGGGTTGCTCTGGTACTTGGCGATGTTGGCTGGGTTCTGTGCCACATCCTGGAATGCTGCCATCACTTCGGGGTCCTGAACACACACAGACAGCCAGGGGATTAGGAGCACAGTCAGGAGAATGCGGTAAGGGTTTGTCAGATGCTAGAGGGCGCTCCTGAGCCAGTCAAAAGCAGAACACTACCCTACTGACCGTTGGTAAACGAGTATACGTCTCCACCACGTTAGTGATCACACTAACCGAGCCCCGCAGCTCTACAGCACAACATAGGTAATCTCATAAAGCCTGCCTTGGCTGACTGCCTCCGTTAGGAGGTGTGCCCCACACGTTCACCCACCGCTCTGAATTCCTCTGATTGAAAAGAGGTCTGACTGAATCTGATATGTAACGGTTGACAAGCTCTTTACCTTCATGGCCACAAGCACTTCAGGGTCGTTAAAGAGTTCCTGCAGGCCCGGCATCCCAAAAGGAGCACCTCCCGGGAAACCAGCGCCACCTACAGATCATACAGACGATCACAGGACAACTCAATAACACGACACGGTTGGACACTATTCAATATCCAGCTGAATACGACGTGGACACTCCAGACAACGTTCCTACCTGGGAATCCTCCATGTGCTCCACCTGCCTGCTGCCTGGCTTCCTGCTCCTGCACACGCACACACACACACACACACGCACTGCATCAGCTACACCGCACCTTTACAGGCCAGTATCTACAGGTCAATCCGCTCCTCTCACTCCTCTGTCTCTCACCCTCTGCGCTCTCTCGTGCTCTTCTCTTGCTTTCTTCACTCGTTCTTTCTTCTCTTTGATCTCTCTCTCCTCCCGTTTGCGCTGGTATTTACGCCGGTGCTCCAGGATCCTGTTGGCCTGGGAGGAGACACTGCTGGGTTAGCTCAGTACACAGACACACAGAGACAGAGACAGGTCCACTGTAGAGTGGAGGAATGGTGTGTAGAAATAAATAAACAAACTGCAGGACCAGTTTTTCAGGTGCAGCCATTTCAGTGTATCTAATAAACACGCCTTCAAATCCCAGATGGACAGCTATACGAGCGCTGACACACTCATCATCAAGAGAACCGCTGCTCCCAGAAGGAGGTGTGGGAGTGCGGGTGTGTGGGGAAGGAAGATAAAGGTACCAGGATCAATAACTGATGATAAATTTAGACTGATATGATCAATATTTATTGAGCTACACATACAGAAGTCTGTCTCTCAGTATGGCGTCGGGCCGCCGTGTTCGCTAACCCAACACGCCAGACGTCTCGGTATGGAGCTGTAGAGGTTCCTGATGGAGTCCTGTGATAATCCATCCCATGCAGCTTGAACATCCTCACACAGTTCCTGCAGATGGTGCGGTAGGGGTGGAGGTGGAGGGACACCAGGTCTTCTGGACATGGGAGAACAGACCGTTCATCTCGGTGCTGACCACGGTGCCTCCACACACGGATTCGTTGGGCGTCTCCACCAAGACTAAAGCGGGACTCGTCACTGAAGATGACCCGCTGCCATTCTGAGTCCCTCCATGACAGTCTGGTACGACACCACTGCAGTCTTTGGTGACGGTGACGTGGTGTTAAGGACAGTCGTGGTAACGGTCTGTGTGCAGGTAGTCCTGCGTGGTGCAGCTGTCTAAGCACGAAACTCCATAGGGTTTATATTTGTAGGTCCTCATGACCACACGTTTTAAACAGACGGAAGAAATAGAAGCCCACTGGGTCAGGGTGGTCTCTCAGGGCTCTATAGCGTACCCCCAGTGAATCACTGGTAAGGCTGAATAACTGTTCAGATGCGAGCTGGGGTCCTGTACCCAGTACCGGGGTATCTGTGGTGTTTGGTAATGCATGTGCAGAGATGGGCTGTACTTACTTTGGGTTGGACCTCCTTCAGCATGGCACTAGCGTCTTCATCATAGTCCAGTTTACAGGCTGTAGCCAGATCCTTAGCTGCTTCCTCCCAGTGACCAAGCAACCTGGCGCAGAGAGAAAGAGAGAGAGAGAGAGAGAGAGAGAGAGAGAGAGAGAGAGAGAGAGAGAGAGAGAGAGAGAGAGAGAGAGAGAGAGAGAGAGAGAGAGAGAGAGAGAGAGAGAGAGAGAGACTTATTTTAATCTCTAATTTATTAATTTAGAGATTATTTTATTGATGTTTATTAATTAGGTCATAAAAAGCAGTTACATGTGTGTACAGAAGGAAACCATGTAGAATAGCACAGGTATAATGACTGTTTAAACAGTTTATTAATTATTATTATTATTATTATTATTATTATTATTATGATGAGGAGCCGTCAGGGTCACTCCACAATCTTTTAGAATCTAATTCAGTACCTCTAGCCTGAGTATGTGCTCCTCCTCACCTGTGGGCTTTCCCTCTCCACTTGTACGGCTGTGCTGAGTCGGGGTTGATGGCAATGGCTCGGTCACAGTCTCGGATGGCAGCGTTGGGCTTCTGCATCTTAATATATACACTGAACACCACACACACACACACACACACACACACACACACACACACACACAAAAAGACACACACACACACACACACACGTGTACACACACACACACACACACACGTGTACACACACACACACACACACGTGTACACACACACACACACACACACACACACACGTGTACACACACACACACACACACACACACGTGTACACACACACACACACACACACACACACACACACACACGTGTACACACACACACACACACACACACACACACACACACACACACACGTGTACACACACACGTGTACACACACACACACACACACACACACGTGTACACACACACACACACGTGTACACACACACACACACGTGTACACACACGTGTACACACACACACACACATATACACACACACGTACACACACACAAACCGTCATCATAACGTATATACCGTCATCAATCACAAAAACAACAACCCCACCGCATGGTGGGCCACGCCTCCTCACGCGAGGTCATCCCGGAGTTAAATCTGGTCAGATGTGAAACAGGAAGTGGCTGAGTCTCAGAGGGGCGTATTCTTTACTACTTATTTATTTTATTTGACTTTTTTTTATTTTATTTATTGTTGATCTACATGTTATTCAGTTTTGGACGTCCATGAACAGTACTGAGAGGCCGAACTGTAACACGCTAGTAAGTAAACTTTATTTATAAGGCCCTCTTTAAATAACCTGCGCTGATCAAAGTGCTGTACATAAACACACCTGATGATTACACACGTGCACATACAACCAAACCACCTCAGATTAATACATATATTAAAATAAGTTACCACACGCCCGCACACCTGTGTAAGTGGGTTTCAGACCCAGACAGAGGCAGACTGGTGAATACTGGCTGGTACTCTATTCCAAAGTCTAGGGGCATACACCGAAAATGCCCACCTCTGAGTTTCAGACGCGCCCTAGGGACGGCCAACACTCCGTGATGAAGATCTGAGCGCTGTGTGATTGCCACTGTGAGCAGATCTGCTATATGAGCGGGGGCCAAACCTCTTAGAGCTTTACAAACAACTACCAGTGCTTAGACTGGGTCCTGTGTTAAACTGGTGGCCATGAAGGGACGCGAGGACGGGTGTAGCGTGTTCTCCTTCTCAGTTCTACGCCTGCAGCGTTCGGGACTAACTGTGAACGGGTCAATCCCGATGTGTAGAGGAGTACGGTAGTGTCGCCGTGAAAAGATGAACGCAGGAGTGACGTTTTTAGGGGGCGTGGCTTTTACCTTGCTCTCTTGGCGTACAGGATGGCTGATTTGGGGTTGAGTTTGATGGCTTCAGTGAACAAGTCCATGGCCTTCTGCAGCTCTCCTGCACAAACCAGCACACCCACAACTCACTGCATGGATCAGGACACGGTCAGTTTTCTACTACTGTGTTCTCAAGTGCACTCAGAGCACTGCACGGTCAGGTGACGCTACACTCAACCATGATCTGTATCCCACCCAAAACATGGCCCATCGGTATTAAAGAGCTCCTACTGTCGCCTCACCTTCTCCCAGAGCTTCAATGGCCTGGACTTTCTTCTCATTGGCCTGGTCTATCATCTCCTCCGTCACCTGAAAGCAGCAGAGCGGCCGTTACCTCGTGTAACCCTGATCCTTTTGAAACAGACTTCTGCTCAGTGTTATACATGTAAAATTAATAACATGGTCCAAAAACACATTTACAGTTTTACTCCTCACCCCAAATACGGCATGCATAAACATCAAAACATAAGAGGAAAAAATAATAATAATAATAATAATAAATATATATAATAATAAATAAATAATGAATAAAAAATAAAATAAAAATATCTATATACAGCTCTGGAAATAATTAAGAGCCCACTCCAGTTTCTCCTTCAATCAGCATCTCCACATGTACAGCAGGTTCTCAGTGAGGAACCGAAGGCTGGGTTCTAGCTTTACTGGCAGATACAGTGAGCGTCTGGTTCATAAGAACAAGGTCCAGCAGCAAACACACAGGACAACACAGCTACAGACTGGCAGAGGGCCAAACCCACTCTCTACTGACCGTGATGAGGGCCACCTCATTCCAATGTCCCTTACCCACCGTAAGATGACCTCGAGTGACCTACAGAGAGACTGGCGAGCGGTGGCTGGGGTGAACCGCACAGCGAGCATGGTTCTAAAAACAGGCTTCTGTAGGTCATTAGTGATTTTCTAAATACACAGATCTAATACAATATCTGATCTGGAGTTTGGGAGACATGCTTCCAGTAGTGTAGAGAACCAAACAGAACCAACACAAACCCAGAACCTGCACACCTAGAGACACTGATCAGTTACAGGTGGGCTCTTCAGTTGTTCCAGAGCTGTATATTAACCAGTTCCCAGAACACAGGGACCGGTGTATGGACTGCATGTGTGATGTACTGGTCTGCTGAGGTTCTACCAGTGGGGTGTGGTTACCTCCAGGTTTTCTCCGTCTCCCATCTCCTGAACATCATCTGTGTCTGGCTCTATCACTCCGTCCATGTCGATCTCTGCAGGGGAACGCAAATTCAGTTAACACCACCACAGCTGCAGACTCGGCCTGCTAAACCACCACAGCTGCAGACTCGGCCTGCTAAACCACCACAGCTGATGTAGAACATGACCGGGCCGAGCCGTCTCTCTTTCTGCTCAGCAGCACCGGTTCTGCTTCTCTCCAGAGTGCATTAGTCCTCATCACACCACAGGAGCGGGACGCGGGATGAATCACCCAGCACCAGAGTGAAACCTGTTCATGCAGTGTATCCGGCGTGTGGTGGATAAACCACTTTGATGTCTGTGATGTAAGGGTACTGTATCGCCATGACGCGCTCCTGGCTCCTCCCTTCCTTTAGTGTTTGATGGAGCTTCTTGTAAATGGTCTGAGAAGCCCGAAGTACATCCCAGAGAAATCACTTTCCCGAGCTGCCGGAGACGCCTGGTTAGAATCCCCGCCCTTTTCCCTGTTGCTAGGTGACATCATCTCGTAAGGAAACCCTTACTGCCGCCTATCAGAAAGCCTGGCACGGCCTGGCCACACACAGTAACACAGGGTAGCTACTGGAGGCTGTGCAGGGGTGGAACTGCTCTGGCGATGGACCAGTCAGAACACACTGGGCTGGTCAGGATGGGTTTCAGGCCACAGGGCTCAGGCAAGCATTTCAACCCAGGTACAGCTGGACTGTAGACAAGAGGTTTACATACCTAGTTCACTCTCCTCGCTCTCTGACGGCGGGGCTGGCTCTGCCTGGGGAGGCGGGGCTGCAGTGGGAGGCGGGCCTGCGTCACATGGACAGCCCCCCTGTGTAGAAATGGACATAAGCGTCATGTGCCCTGCAGCATTCATCACACACGTGGACCATCTCGCACCGCATCAGCCGTTATTGATAACCTGCTCAGTGATCCCAGCACTGGATCCTCAAAATCACCTGCCACGTATTTACACAGTCGAGTCACATTATTATGACCACCTACTATCGACAGCAGCAGCTCGTGAATGAAGTTCAGTGACACGTTAGTGTCGTTCTCTGGGCCCACTCGTCCAGGTGGGAGGCACATTCAACCGATTTGGATATGAGCCCATCCTTGCAGATCACGTACGCCCACACATGCTGACTGTCCTTCCTGGGGCGGATGGGATCCTCCAGCATGACAATGTGACACGTCACACGGCTGGAGATGTTGGAAGAGCATGACCAAGATTTCCAGGTACTACCGCGGCCCCCTATTTCCCCAGACTTCAACCCAACTGGGCATCTGTGGGACCACCTGGATCGTTGTGTTCACTCTATAGATCCTCCCCCACACTCCCTCCCTCCAGCAGCTGTGGGCTGCACTCCAGTCAGCATCGCTCCAGATACCTGTGACAACCTACCAGGACCTTACTGAGTCAGTCCCGGCCCGTCTAGCTGCTGCCGTGCTCCACGATGCCGTTACTCTGGATATTAGCTGGTGGTCATAATAATGTGACTCCAGTGTGTATAACACCATCAGTACATGCAGTGGATCAGTGTATATATCCTCATTTACCACACTCTCAGTCCACACCATCAGAAACGGTGAGGTAGACCGAGTGGGAGGGGCTTATTCTATACACCATCATGCTGTTAATAACTCAGTTCCACATAGAGGAGCAGGTTCTAAGAGGTTCTAGGGGAAACCTTACCAACAGAGCATCATGGGAAATATCAAATATCATTTCATGCTGAGCTCAGACTTGGCAAACATAAAAAACCTTGAAACTACAATATTTTAAATTTGCTCCACCCGAAACTGCACCCCCCCGAAAGACACCACCACCAAGACTCCAGGCACTCACCCTGCAGGAGGAGCTGTCCTTCTTGGCGGCTGCTGGAATGGTGGCTCCCAGGCTGAAAGTGAAAGGGGAAATCCATCTGATAACGAGTCGGGCATTCGGTGCCAGCACAGAGAGGGCTGAAGCGCACAGCTGCCAGCGTGCTGAACTAACAGCTGGGCTACCGGAACCTTCGAGCTGGAGGAGTCGACCGGTGAACAGCTGTACTGAACCGCTTCTACTCTGGACGACTTACACTCCCCCACAGTTCAAACATCCGACTCCTTACCCCACTGCATTCTGGGACATGTGTAAAATGTATCATGTCTATCAAGCTTACTCCTGGATTCTTAGCATCCATGGAAATGTCCAATTCAGGCCTGGACTACATCCAGGAGCAGCTGGAGGAGGGCAGGTACAGCAGGACGGGTCAGTGAACAGATCAGACAGACTGATCCGGACGATGTGGGTGAACAGACACAGTATAGAGACACGTACATGCCTCTGTCTGGTTTATGTTTATGACCTGAGGCCTACAGATGCAGTACTGTGCACTCAGTGGTGATCCCGTTACTATCAGCACCACTGTGAGGTAATCAGGCTCATTAAAGGGCCTATATCACGGCTGTGGTGGGCTATTATTCACTGAGGGGGTGGAGCTGAACGCACTACGTAAACGCTGATCGAGGTTCACGCCGTGTTGTTTATAGTTTGGAGCTGTGAGACATTTAATTCAATATATAGGATTTAAAGTATGAGTGTATTTAAATGTGCAGCATATGGAATGCATGGCTTTGTGAGGTCACACATGCGCACTTTCATCTTTAATCTGTCCCCATGTTACAGGCCTGATCTGTAAGAGTAAAGCACCATCATCATCATCATCATACATTCATCATTCTACACACCAGCTCCCTCCACTTCCTCACACAGAGCCAGCCGAGGGAGGGAGCCACATGGCGCAGATCAGGGATCAGAGGGGGCATGTCTGCGATCTTACCCCTGGAGCCAGTTCCGAAAGAAGCCCATCTCAGGCAGGTGCAGGACGTCGGGATTATCCGTGCACAGCTGCACAAACGCCTTCAGCTCGACGACTTTCCGCGGGTCCATAATCCCAACCGGAGCGCGCGCACGCGGCCTTCAGACCTGCTGGAGACACGGGGCACACGGGCAGCGCGTTAGTATCGACAGGGCTACACTGCTTCTACCCGCAGCCTGCACGAACGACCACCGAGCCGCCCCGGGATTATACTCGCCCCCAACGGAAGCTTCTGGAATAACGCGCCTCTCGCTGCTCTCGCTTCAGTGCGAGCGTGACCAGCTGAAACACACAGCCGCACGTGAAAGCGTTCACCAGAGAAGCGCAGGGTGACCGTGAATTCGTGCTACCTGGAGTAAAGGGTGCAGTGTGGGGTCTACTTTCCTCCTCCCGGAATCCAACCAGCAGATCTCAGCAGCTACAGCAACAACCCGACCAGCGCGTTCGGTAACGCTCCCGATTCCAGTCAGGCGAGCCGCGGGCAGCCCATAACGCCAAGCCGTGAGGGAGGCTGTGCTCCATTCGCCCTTAATCCCTACTCTACTCTACTCTACTCTACTCCTCCTTCACTTACCACACACATTATCTTACACATCCTTATTCCTCACACATGCTTACCCCACACATCCTCATCCGCCACACCTTTATTCCTCACACATGCTTACCCCACACACCCTTATTCCTCACACATCCCTACTCTGCAAATCCTCATTCCAAACATCCTTATTCCTCACACATGCTTACCCCACACACCCATACCCCACACATCCTCATCCCCCACACATCCTTATTCCTCACACATCCCTACTCCGCAAATCCTCATTCCAAACATCCTTACCCCACACACCCTCATCCCCCACATCCTTATTCCTCACACAACCCTACTCCGCAAATCCTCATTCCAAACATCCTTACCCCACACACCCATACCCCACACATCCTCATCCCCCACACATCCTTATTCCTCACACATCCCTACTCCGCAAATCCTCATTCCAAACATCCTTACCCCACACACCCTCATCCCCCACATCCTTATTCCTCACACAACCCTACTCCGCAAATCCTCATTCCAAACATCCTTACCCCACACATCCTTATTCCTCACACATGCTTACCCCACACACCCATACCCCACACATCCTCATCCCCCACATCCTTACTCCGCAAATGCTCATTCCAAACATCCTTACCCCACACATCCTTATTCCTCACACATGCTTACCCCACACACCCATATCCCTCACACATGCTTACCCCATACCCCACACATCCTCATCCCCCATATCCTTATTTATTACACATGCTTACTCCGCACAGCCTTATTCCAAACAGCTTTACCCCACACATCCTTATCCCACACACATGCTTACCCCACACATCCTTACTCCATACACCCTTATTCCAAACATCCTTACCCCACACATCCTTATTCCTCACACATGCTTACCCTGCACATCCTTATTCCATACAGCTTTACCCCACACATCCTTATCCCACACACATGCTTACCCCACACATCCTTACTCCATACACCCTTATTCCAAACATCCTTACCCCACACATCCTTATTCCTCACACATGCTTACCCCACACACCTGCTTACCCCACACACCCATAATCAACATCCTTACTTATCACACATGCTTACTCCGCACATCCTAACTCCGCACACCCTTATGCCAAACATTCTTATCCCACACAAACTTATTCCTCACACATGCTTATCCTGCGCATCCTTATTCCATACAGCTTTACCCCACACAACCTTATCCCACACACATGCTTACCCCACACATCCTTACTCCGTACAGCCTTATTCCACACATCCTTATTCAACACATTCTTATCCCACACATCCTTACACATACCTCCTTACCCCACACATTATGTGTGGTATTAAGTTAAAAAGGAAGTGAAGTATAAAGCTAATTAAATCAGATCAATCAGGAACATATATGGATTAAGGAGTGGCCTATCAGAACTCGACTCCATTAATCCATATCAGATCAAACGTGTAACGAAGAACGACACGACGCCAATACGGCAATAACACAATGTATATTTTTAAACATGCATTTCTTCATATATATATATATATATATATATATATATATATATATATATATATGTCCTGTTCGCCATTATACTTTTAACCACTGTATGTGTGTGGTACCATAATGCTAATAACGATAACGATCACACTAAAAGCATTTCAAATAAACAGGATATTTAATAATCCAGCTGCAATGTTTTTGAAATGTTAAAGGCTCATTTGTTAATACTTAAAATTAAGATATCAGAACGCAAAACAAGTTATTCCAAACAGTATCTATCTATCTATCTATCTATCTATCTGTCTATCTATCTATCACAAAATGGCCACAGTGAGGGTGCGCCCTTCCTAGTGGTCTACATGTGGTCTTATTGAGACGCGCCCAGGGGCCCTGAGTCCACTAGCGTCGCGCGCCAATTACAGTCACAGCCCAGTTGGCCAATCAGAGCGCGCGCTGCGTCCCCCACAGGGCCAATCAGAGGTCGAGTTGGAAATGGGGCTGTGCTGAGCCTTTCACCTCTGCGTGCTGAGCATGTGAGGAGGTTCTACCTCCAGTCTGTCAAGGTGCTGGTGCTGTGTTGAGTAATGCCCGTGTGGTACCTGTCCGTCCAGGTACTGAAACTCCTCCCCGATGCTGAGAGGCAGCGCGGGTCCGAACCTCTCCACTGAAAATGCTGCAGCCTCCCTCTCAGCTCCTGAGGGCTGCCGTCCGGTCTGTGTCCAGAACCCTGCTGAGCCCAGGTAGGACTCTTTCCTGGTTCATCCGGACAGGGTATGTCTTCACGGGGGAGTCCCTGATCCACACGTGACGGGTGCCTGGCCTCGGTGGGAGGTGTTGGCTGGGATGTCAGCTTTCCCAGCCAGACACTAAATAAACTCTGGGCGGGACGTGTTTCATTCAAGGACCCGTATAACCATTCGTACAATTTTATAATTTTTCCTAATGAATTTTTTAAAAGGCTGTGATGTAGCCTCTCTGAATGAAACAGGTGGTTGGCATGCCTTTAAAGGGCCCATATTATTAAAATTATTAAAATTATTAAAATAAATTGTCCTTACTTTTTAAAATAAATAAATAAGAGCTTCATGTCGTATGTAAACACTTCAGTTCATATATCATATTCACGAAGCCGTGAGGACGATGACCTCCAAACAAATCCAGTGCTCGTTTGTGATGTCACAAAACCAACACATTCGAATCCACACGCCTGTTTGTGCGGAAGGTAGAAGTAGTGTAGACCACCTAGACTATTTTTGAACCAGACACAGTGTATCACAGCCAATCAGAACAGAGGTGATTTGCATATCCCACCTTTAAAGGGCCCATGTCAGGGCAAGGACGAATGTCCTTTCCTTTTGAGGACTGGCGTTTGATGTGACGCACTGTAGGACCGCCTGTTGAGCCTACAGCACTGTAACCCTGCATGGTTCGGTTATCCGTCTTAAAGGAGCGATATGTAATTTGACGCGAGGGATTTGTAGGACTCTTAAGTTCCTAAATTAACCAAAGGGGGCAGCAGAATGTGACGAATCACCGTTTCACATTCCGTCAGATGTGTGTCAGGTTCTACTGAAGTTAGCATGCTAAATGGTTAGCCTTAGCCTGCCCTGTCGCGTAATACCAGTTTGTACCTGAGGAGGTGATGGTGAGTCACTGTAGCAACAGTCTGCCAACGTGCCCCACAGCGTTAGTGTCGGCGCTGCTGGAGATGCTGATCCTGAATTTTATTCTGGACTGGTGAGTAAACGTGGGGGAGGGGTGAAGAGGGAGGAGGGACTGTGTGGAATATGGTAGATTACATCATCCTGCTTATGGCTCCTCTAAAGACACGGTACCAAACAGAACCCAGGGGATTCAGAACAGCACCGCCAGCAGAGCTGCTCAGAGGGGGGATTCTGGACCTCCCCACCTGACTCTCGCCCCGCTGTGGGGTTTAATGGTCTTCAGTGGTCACCTAAGGTTGTTTCCCCCACAGGTGTCTTTAGGTGTCCGTGCAGAAACGTGTCTGTGAAGACGGGAGGATGGAGGACGAAGAGGGTCCCTCCGCGATACCTGGGACAGCCGAGCCCCTACACGCACCCCCACCTCATCAAACACGGTACCGCACAGACACCGTACCACACTTAGACATGAGGACAGCCCCTGACCGAGACCCGTCCTGAGGTTTGGGTGTGGACAGGTCACATGACGCGGGGGTTTTCTACCACACGCCTGCATACACGTGTGGGCAGGAGGTGAGGGAACCAGCCTGGTGACCGGAGGGTCGCCGGTTTGGTTCCCTGAACCGACAGTAACGGCTGAGGTGCCCTTGAGCAAGGCACAAACCCCTAGTGGGTAGGGCTGCTCCAAGCTAGTGTGCTTACTGCCCCCTAGTGTGTGGGTGTTGCACTTCACGGAGGGGTTACATGCAGAAGACTGTGTGCCTCTGTGTGCCAACCACACGTGCCCTAAACGCTCTACCCAGGGAACGACTGACCTTACCTGGCGCTGTGTCCTCGTCTCATCTTTGTCCGTCCGTAGTATTTGGGTTCCTATGTGGGGTGGTAGACCTCCCATTCTGAAACCGACAGAGTTCCTAACTGTCTGAATGCTGGGGCATTAACATCCCCCTTCTCTGGAGCTGGGGGTCTAACCAGACCAGAGCTATCCCAGACCATAACCCCGCCTCCACTGAAGTTCAGAGTTGGCACCACGCGTTCCCCATAGGTAGCGTTCCCCGGGCGACCGCTGATCTATTTTTGTCATCACGTAATTAAGCTTAGTGACCCCAGAGAGCGCTCGTCCGCTGCTCCGGATTCCAGCGGTGTGCTGTATACCATCCACGCACGGTGACCTGGGCTGCGTTGGTCTATGGAGAGTACATGTCTGTGTGTTGTTTGTTTTGTACATATGTTAGCAGAAAGTACGGCTAAAACACCCGAACACATCATCAGGGTGGGGGGCCTACGTGGTTTTGGGTACATGGTGTACAAACTGAATTCCATAAAAGTTGGGACACTAAACAAATTGTGAATAAAAACTGAATGCAGTGATGTGGAGGTGCCAACATCTAATATTTTATTCAGAATAGAACACAAATCACAGATCAAAAGTTTAAACTGAGAGAATGTATCATTTTAGTTTTAAAATTTCATGGCGTCAACAAATCCCAAAATGTTGGGACTAGTAGCAATAAGTGGATGGAAAAAGGAAATTGAGCATATAACGAACAGCTGGAAGACCAATTAACACTAATTAGGTCAATTGACAACATGATTGGGTATAAAAAGAGCTTCTCAGAGTGTCAGTATCTCTCTGAAGCCAAGATGGTAAGAGGATCACCAATTCCACCATTGTTGCGCAGAAAGATACCAGAATGGTGTTACCCAGCGTAAAATAGCAAAGACTTTTAAGTTATCATCATCAACCGTGCATAACATCATCAAAAGATTCAGAGAATCTGGAGCAATCGCTGTGCGTAAGGGTCAAGGGTCAAAACTCTACTGGGTGCTCGTGATCTCCGGGCCCTTAAACGTCACTGCACCTCAAACAGGAATGCCACTGTCAAGGAAATAACAGAATGGGCTCAGGAATACTTCCAGAAAGCATCGTCAGTGAACACAATCCACCGTGCCATCCGCCGGTGCCAGCTGAAACTCTACAGTGCAAAAAGGAAGCCATTTCTAAGCAAGCTCCACAAGCTCAGACGTTTGCACTGGGCCAGGGGTCTTTTAAAATAGAGTGTGGCAAAATGGAAGACTGTTCTGTGGTCAGATGAGTCACGATCTGAAGCTCTTTATGGAACACTGGGACGCCATGTCATCCGGACCAGAGAGGACAAGGATAACCCAAGCTGTTATCAACGCTCCGTTCAGAAGCCTGCATCACTGATGGTATGGGGCTGCATGAGTGCTTGTGGGATGGGCAGCTTGCATGTCTGGAAAGGCACCATTAATGCAGAGAACCATGTTCAGGTTCTAGAACAACATATGCTCCCATCTAGACGTCATCTCTTTCAGGGAAGACCTGCATTCACAGTGGTGAATGGCCTTGTCCCAACTGTTTAGGAATCCGGTTTGTATTAAAGGGGGTTTAATGGTTCTCCTGTGGTTCTCCTGTTCTCTCTCAGGTGAAGTAACTCCGGGTTTAACTCAGACGGAGTTCGAGCTGCGCCGCCAGCGCCTGGCCTCTCTCATCCAGGCTCATGCAGAGCGACTGTCGGGCTCCAGCCGTGCTCCTGACTCCACCCACGTCGTCATTGTACTGTCACACCCCATCCGCTACATGACCAATGACATTCCCTACCCGTTCCATCAGAACCAGGACTTCCTGTACCTGACTGGGATACTGGAGCCGGATAGCGCCCTGGTGATGTTTGGCTCTGGGCGGCCGGACAAGGCCGTGCTGTTCGTGCCACGCAGGGACCCGGCCCGGGAGCTATGGGATGGCCCACGTTCGGGGCGGGATGGGGCTGCTGCACTGACCGGACTGGAGAGGGTCCACTGCACTGAGGAACTAGGCACGGTCCTCAAAAGCCTTAAAGGTAAAGTCACAGCCGCATGATCAGAAACCTACGAGAGCGTCGCAGCAGCGTAGCCTGACCAAACCAAGGTCCAGGACCTTTCTTTACTTTCCCAGAGGGATGTGTTACATTCAGGGATCAAGGAAAGCGCACCTGGACCGTTCGGTTCTACCACAGGGAACATGACGCAGGGTGCTAGCATTACTGAGTTCTGATTGGCTGGTCAGCTGATCCATGCATCGCCTGATCTCAAAAGCAACAGTAACATCACAGCGTCATTCAAATGTGTTCAAAAATTGTTTACAGATTTCTAGATGTAAAAAAAAAATAATAAATTTAAACTTAAAAAAAAACACAAAAAAAAAACCAAACATCTCAAGTCAAGACTGAGCCCCCAGTGAGCAAGCCAAGAGCGACAGAGCCCCCCTCACTGCACAATCTCTGCCTCTCAGTCTAATTAGAATTAGAGTTTAACCCGATCGTGCGGCCAGAGCAAACACCCCCCACACACACTAGGGGGCAGCTCTCCACTGTGGCCAGGGGGCAGTTGGGGGATAAGTGCCAGAGAGCCCACTCCAGGTTCCTCTTAGATCAGCATCTCCACATGTACAGCAGGTTCTCAGTGAGGAACCGAAGGTTGGGTTCTAGCTTTACTGGCAGATACAGTGAGCGTCTGGTTCATAAGAACAAGGTCCAGCAGCAAACACACAGGACAACACAGCTACAGACTGGCAGAGGGCCAAACCCCCTCTCTACTGACCGTGATGAGCGCCAACTCATCCCAATGTCCCTTACCCACCGTAAGATGACCTCGAGTGACCTACAGAGAGACTGGCGAGCGGTGGCTGGGGTGAAACGCACAGCGAGCATGGTTCTATAAACAGGCTTCTGGAGGTCATTAGTGATTTTCTAAATACACAGATCTAATACAATATCTGATCTGGAGTTTGGGAGACATGGTTCCAGTAGTGTAGAGAACCAAACAGAACCAACACAAACCCAGAACCTGTACAACTAGAGACACGGATCAGGTACAGGTGGGCTCTTACATTCCTCCAGAGCTGTAGATGCCTGATCTCTATTTGAGGGGCTATGAGTGCGTGTCCACCATATTGGAGGGATCGTGAGTCGCTGAGTGTAATGAATGGGCTGTAACCTCCTGCCCACCCGTCCGATATCCACCAAATTACTTTCTCTTCTTTTTAATCTTTATTATTATTATTATTATGAATCTAAGATCTGAAGAGGTGTATGTACATAGCAGATCATTAACACACAGGATTTACTGTATATAGTGTTTATCTGTCTCAGATAGACACAGCCATAGGAAGTGTCTGAGTGCGTTAATGTTTGGATTTATCTAAAAGCATACAGGAAGTGTAAGATCAAGCAGACAAATACACAGATATGTTTTGGGGTTATATTTAATTATCTGTATAACGTTAAAATGTTTTAGATGTTAATACAGGTAACAGGTGTGTGTGTGGGGGGGGGGGGGGTGGTGGGTGTGTGTGTGTGTGTGTGTGTGTGTGTGTCTGTGTGTGTAGGTACGTGTGTGTGTGTGTGTTAGTGTGTGTGTATGTGTGTAGTAGATGGGACTCTGGTTTGAACTGACTGCTCTCGGTAGCTTTTATTTTAGAACTGTGATTGTACAGGTTAGGCCGGAGCTGTAGGAGAAGTATTCAGTCACCTGACGTTAAAACCGAGTGTAGTGTAAGTGTAACCCTCTGCTGTTCGACCCTCCTCAATAACACAACGGCACGGCCAGTTGGTTCTGAGCTTTTACTGGATCCACATCTGTTTGAGTACAATCAGAAGAAAACAGCAGCGTTTCAGAGTCATGCTTCTCCATTCCAGCAGCTAGACGGCACCAAAGAATCGGATTTAGTCCCACACAGCATTCAGACCACGTGGAACAGAAAACTAGCATAGCTAGCAGCGGCTGGAAACTAGCTGCAGTTTTTAGCCACCTTTTCCACACTATGAATAAATACTCAACAAAGAGTATATGTTCAGTATAACGTCCTGGTAATGATTATTTACACATTACTGGATGAATATGTGATAATAAACCCTATAAGCCTTTAATAGAACGGAGAAGACGCCTGAACCCACCATATCTCTGCAGTGGCTAAACCGGACTGAACCAAACATGGCAGGAGGCTGCTTCACGAAAAACGCAATACTCCTTCTAACCAGCAGGAGTCGCTGTTTCCCCACAGAAAAATACAGTCAATTCTATTTCCTTTTAAACGAGTTTTAACCAAGTTTGGGTGAACTGTGTTAAAATAATCACACCCAAAACGACAGATTTCTCCCTCTGCTACATAAGCTCCAGGAGAGTTGTTTTAACTTCAGGGCCAGAGGTTTCTCAGCTCCAGCGCCCTCGTATGTGTGTTTGTGTCTCCGTGCTGGATTAGCGTGTCATGCTAAATGGAGAGGTGGTTTCATGCCCTGTTAGAATGAGTACACTGTCCGAAGTGTCTCCCTGTCCGCTACAGGAAAGCCTTTTCACCCTTTAGCAGATAGGAATCTGTGTGTGTCTGGCTGTCTCTGTGTGTGTGTGTGTGTGTCTGGCTGTCTGTGTGTGTGTGTGTGTGTGTGTGTGTGTGTCTGGCTGTCTCTGTGTGTGTGTGTGTGTGTGTGTGTGTGTGTGTCTGGCTGTCTCTGTGTGTGTGTGTGTGTCTGGCTGTCTGTGTGTGTGTCTGGCTGTCTGTGTGTGTGTCTGGCTGTCTGTGTGTGTGTCTGGCTGTCTGTGTGTGTGTGTGTGTCTGGCTGTCTGTGTGTGTGTGTGTGTGTCTGGCTGTCTGTGTGTGTGTGTGTCTGGCTGTCTGTGTGTGTGTGTGTGTCTGGCTGTCTGTGTGTGTGTGTGTGTCTGGCTGTCTGTGTGTGTGTGTGTGTCTGGCTGTCTGTGTGTGTGTGTGTGTGTCTGGCTGTCTGTGTGTGTGTGTGTGTGTCTGGCTGTCTGTGTGTGTGTGTGTGTGTGTGTCTGGCTGTCTGTGTGTGTGTGTGTGTCTGGCTGTCTGTGTGTGTGTGTGTGTCTGGCTGTCTGTGTGTGTGTGTGTGTCTGGCTGTCTGTGTGTGTGTGTGTCTGGCTGTCTGTGTGTGTGTGTGTGTGTGTCTGGCTGGCTGTGTGTGTGTGTCTGGCTGGCTGTGTGTGTGTGTCTGGCTGGCTGTGTGTGTGTGTCTGGCTGGCTGTGTGTGTGTCTGGCTGGCTGTGTGTGTGTCTGGCTGGCTGTGTGTGTGTCTGGCTGGCTGTGTGTGTGTCTGGCTGGCTGTCTCTCTGTCTGGCTGGCTGTCTGTCTCTCTGTCTGGCTGGCTGGCTGTCTGTCTGGCTGGCTGGCTGTCTCTGTCTGGCTGGCTGGCTGTCTCTCTGTCTGGCTGGCTGTCTGTCTCTCTGTCTGGCTGGCTGGCTGTCTCTCTGTCTGGCTGGCTGGCTGTCTCTCTGTCTGGCTGGCTGGCTGTCTGTCTGGCTGGCTGTCTGTCTCTCTGTCTGGCTGGCTGGCTGTCTCTCTGGCTGGCTGGCTGGCTGTCTCTCTGTCTGGCTGGCTGGCTGTCTCTCTGTCTGTCTGGCTGTCTATCTGTGTGTCTGGCTGTCTGTCTGTGTGTCTGGCTGTCTGTCTGTCTGTCTGGCTGTCTGTCTCTCTGTCTGTCTGGCTGTCTGTCTCTCTGTCTCTCTGTCTCTCTGTCTGTCTGTCTCTCTGTGTGTCTGGCTGTGTGTGTGTCTGGCTGTGTCTGGCTGTGTGTGTGTCTGGCTGTGTGTGTGTCTGTGTGTCTGTCTGTCTGTCTAATTGGCCTCCCCGTGCCATTATGATACAGTGCCACGATGTATCAGACATGCATGGTGCCGTTTGTATAAGCCCATAATATATATACCCCGAGTGGAGACTGGGTGGAGGCATATCTCACCTGTACGCTAGGACAGACCACAGTGTAGGAGATCTACACTACTGTCCTTTATTATCAGACACGTTTCAGTTTGGGAAGTTTCCTGTTATGCGTTATACGAGGTGCTGGGCTGGTGGGCAAAATTTCTTTAAAAAAGTTACAAACACTTTCTTCTTTTCTCTTCCTCCCCCTCTTTTTAGGAGGTGTGATCTGGGTACGATGGTCCCAGCCCTGCCACCCCCGGCTGCATCCAGACCCCATGTGCGCCCCCTGGCTGGAGGGAGGGGCTATGCCACGGTCCTCTGAGAACACCACTCACACTCATTCACTCAGAGCCAGTCAAGAGCCCTGCTGAAGTGGAGCTCATGAAAGAGGCAGGAGGAGGCATGTATCACTAGCTCCAGTCAGTGCGTGTGTATGAACTGAACTCTCGGGTCAGGCGCTGTTCCAGGAGGATGGGCGGAGGGACATGCTCCCTGTGGAACGGGGGCCCGTTCGACCAGGCTTACGACTAATCCATCGGGGGGGGGGCCAGTGATCACGGTCCCGGACTCTGTATCAGTGGGGAGGAACGGCGTGAAGCCCGCAGCCGTGCACGGGCGCTGGTGTGGGGTAATAGAACCTCACGTGGCTAAAGTGTGCATGAACTGTGTGGCTATTTTTCATGATGCTGCAAGTTTCATTTTCAGTAAGGTACAATAAACCATGAGGATGTGTGTGTTTGTAGCATGAGATTTCAAGTTTACTGTGATTTTTATATATATATATATATGTATATATATTATTATTATTATTATTATTATTATTATTATTACTATATATATATAAAAATTAAAAGGTTATATAAAAAAATTCGGTCACAAATATATATATATATATATATATATATATATATATATATATAAATTTTTGTGACCGAATTTTTAAAATATTATTTTTATTATTATTATTTTTTTTTTTTTTTTTTTTTTTGGTGGCCGGATTTTTTAATATAACCTTTTAATTTTTTTTATTATTATTATTATCTTTTGGTTAATAATGTTGTGTAAATATTCTCCACTAACTGACTCTGATTAATCTTTCTGTGAAGGCGTTTAAGAAAACCATGGCGATATGCAGAGGGGACATTGATGAGGCTCTGATCTATGCAAAGGTAAATTGAGGGAGGTTTTGATCCAGGCTAGTATAAACTGGAGGAGGTGGTGATCTAATTAAAGGTATGCAGAAACAGGGTTAATTCATGCTAAATGTAAAATCGGAGGGGCGGTGCGAGCTATGCTAATTTACATAAGAAGCTGCAATTTATGTTAATAAATGAGAAGTGCGCTAATATACACTTTAGGAACATGGGAACCGCACTAATCTGTGCTAAACTAAATATGGGGGAGGCCCTAAATCGACACACGGAAGGACGGGGGGGGGGGCGGGTGTTTGTGGAGGTGGGAGTTTGCTAAAACAATGCCAAAAAAATGAGGGGCTGCTAAATGATGGTGGAGTAAACGGGAGAGGTGCTAATTAACGCTTAAATTAAAGGGAAGGAGTGTTAATGTGTCGTTACAGTTCTGAAACATATTAACCTGTGCTAATGTACAGTGAGGGAATTGATCAGATGCTATTAGATTCAGATCTGATTTATAGATTAGCCTCGTGTAAACCTGCAAACATAGAACTAAAAATAATGTTGAAAATGAAAATTTAAAATTTATTAAATCATATATTTTGTGGACATTTCTATTCAGTGCGCTTCACAGTAAGTTTAGGAGCAATAATATATTTTTAAATAATATAATAATTAAATAACAGCGGTTAAAACAGAAACAAACACTGAATGGGTCCATTTATAAAAAGAACCGCTGGAGACGAGTTCTCTCTCTTTCTCCTTTTCATTAGAATTCAGGTTAGGAAAAAAAATCAAGCATTTCAGTTATTTCTGATTTATAATAGTTTTGATATACGCGTCTAATTATATAGAAAGTTTGTTGTCCTGTCACAGACACAACGAGCAGTTACAACTGTACAAAATTTCCCTAACTCTTCTTGGTAGAACAACTCGTGACTAGGTTGTCTTGTCGAATGAGACTCGTCTCACGGACAGATGTCCTGCAATTCCTTGATTTTAAACTGGTTTAATCCAGCATTCATCGTTCCATCAACGATGGCAAGCTGGTCCCTGGTCTGGATTCATACTACCACCACCATGTTTTCACAGAGGGATACTGAATTTAATGCTGGAACTTGTGTTCTCCTTCTCCAAAATAGCAAAAAAAACCTTCCCATTTAAACCATAGGGATCTATTTCTGTCCAAAAATCGTCCCTGTCCAATGAAAAACATGTATCTCCATTTTTGTTGATTTTTATTTTTATGCCTCATTTGATCACATGAGCTGCTGTTTACACTGTGTGGACATTTCAAGAAAAATGGACCAACAGAACCGGCCCAAAACAGTTTGGAAAGACGTCCGGTTCCATTGACTTCCATTCAAACTGAAGAGGTTTCTGGCCTCTCCTGTAAAGTTCCCATTTTGGAGAGACCTGTTTTTCTTTGGACAGTGACGAAATCGTCGTTCGAGTAGCCCTCTGGCTTATCTATGAGGAGAGTGCAGTACTGGTCTGGAATTTCCTCAACACCTGAGTTTAGAGATGGTCTTGTAACCATTTCCAGCCTGATGAGCATTAGCAGTCTACTTTTAGGGCTTGTGTGGAACTCCAATGAAGTCTAAAGGCGAATTTATGCAGAAATATAAAAAATTCTAAAGTTTGATAAATTTTCCAGCGCTGTGTTTGAGCTGTATTCAACTCTGTTGTCAAAACAGTGGTGCTTTCTGTTAGCATGTTAGCATCCAAGCTTAGCTTACACTGTGCTAGCTGTGGCGCTAGCTGTAGCGGTTCAGAGCTCCAAAGCTGGTGATTCTTCAGTCCTGTTTTCCAGAAGAACCGTTAGCTAGCCCGAGCTGCTGGAACCGCTGCACGCTCTACGGTGAAGTGGGGAAGTTTGAACCTAAAGCTGGACAAGCAGGCGCAAGCGTGGAAGTAGTGCACCCTTAATTTAAGGTGGAACTGAACAGAAGGAGCTGAGGAGCCAGAGGGTGACTGCAGGAAGGTGGAACGTGAGAACTCTTCATGCAGCCGAGGTCGACTTCTCTGTAGTGTCAAACGGCATCACAGAACGTTCTGCCGTACAGGCGGCTAACGCTAACCTCTCTCTGCGGCTTCGCTGATTTCACTGAATTCCGAATTTACCGCATGAAATGGAGTCCGTTGTTTTCCTACCGAGCAGGAGGCCGCGCAGTGGTTAGCCTGTTGTGTGGGGGCTGTGTGTTTTGATGTTTCAGACGACTGAAGGTCTGGTTACACTGAGCCCTTCAGTTGTGGTTTTACTGGCCTATGATGTGGTCTGCTCTACCCCGTCTTTTCTCTCGGCCCTATTTTGATTTGAGTGCCGGGCGCATGGTGCTAACTTCCTGGCGTATCCTCCTGTGGTTGCTGGGGGAAACCGAGCCAACACCCTTCACTACATCAACAACAATCAGATCGTTAAGGTACAGTAAATCTGCAGAGCACCATGACTTCCAGTAACGTCCAGCAGTAGCACATGTCTAGGTGTATGATGTCTGGAGCGTACTGGTCAGTTCGCGTAGCGAACCTGGCAGGTGTGAAGACCTGCCTTGACAAGGGCCATCATTGACCAGACGGCTGGGTTGGAGCATCTCTGAGATGGCGAGGCAAGGGGGTGCCTCCGGTCAGCAGTACTCAGTAGTGGTCTCTGGTGACAGGTTGTTGGATTCCCTTGGCTCACTGATGCCCAGTGTATCGCACCCTGTGTAGCCAAAGACTGGTCAGAGACCCCCTTGCTAACCCCTGTGGACAGCCTGACACCACCCACAGCATACCTGCTCTGTGGTGGTCCTGTGGTGGTCCTGGCCATTGAGTAAAAGGTGACTGGGGTTAATTATAATAATATCCGGGGCTAACGTCTTCATGACCCAAACCACAGGGCGCCAGCTCAGGCCTCAGGGTCCATGCCTCTGTAGTCTGTAGCTGTGTTGGTGGTCTGTGGAGGACCAGTAGCATACACAGGTGGTCATAATGTTTTGGATCAGTGCAGGTCCGCTACACAGTCAGTGCTTTAACAGTGTCACGGCGCCGTAGAGCAGTGTCCATAACCCTACACACCAACACTGATACAGGGTTATTATATACAGGGCGCGAGGGCGGTGTCTGTCAGAGGGGCTTGGGCCAACGACACAAATAAACTCACTGTCTCTCTCACTGTCTCTCTCACTGTCTCTCTCACTGTCTCTCTCTCTGTCTCTCTCACTGTCTCTCTCACTGTCTCTCTCACTGTCTCTCTCACTGTCTCTCTCTCTGTCTCTCTCTCTGTCTCTCTCTCTGTCTCTCTCTCTGTCTCTCTCACTGTCTCTCTCATCGTTCCTCGTCTCTCTGTCTCTCTCTCACTGGTCTCTCTCTCTGGTCTCTCTCTCTGTCTCTCTCACTGTCCTCTCTCACTGTCTTCTCACTGTCTCTCTCACTGTCTCTCTCGTCACTGTCCTCTCTCTCTCTGTTCCTCTCTCTCTGTCTCTCTCCTCGTCTGGTCACTGTCTCCTCACGGTCTCTCCTGTCTTCTCTCTCACTGTCTCTCTCCACGTTGGTCTTCTCTCTGGTCTCTCTCCTGTCCTCTCTGTAGTCTCTCTCTCTGTCTCTGTCTCCTCCTTCTCTCTCTCTCCTCTCTCTCTTCCTTCTCTCTTTCTCTCTGGTCTCCTCGCCTCTTGAAGGCTCATCTCTCTCTGTCTCTGTCTCTCTCTGTCTCTGGCTTCTCTCTTCTCTGGCTCTCTACTCTCTCTCTCTCTCTGGGCTCTCTCTCTTTCTCTCTCTTTCTGTCTACTCTCCTTCGCTCTCTGGCTCTCTCTCTCTTTTCTCTGGCTCTCCTCTCTCTCTACCTGGCTCTCTCTCCATACATATAACCCTAGTGGCTCTCTCTCCTCCCTGGCTCCTCTCTCTCTCCCTGCTCTCGTGCTCTTCGCGTGCTCCACCTCCCTGTCCCTCTCTCTCCTCCCTGTCTCTCCCCTGTCTCTCCCTGCTCTCTCTCTGTCTCTCCTCTCGTCATTCTCTGCTCTCTCTCTCTACCCGCTGCTCTCTCTCTCTACCTACCTGGCTCTCGTCTCGTCTACCTGGCTCTCTCTCTCTCTGCATCTCCGTCTGATCCCTCTCTGCCCTCTCCGTCTCTCCTTCTCCTCCTCTGGCCACCGCTCTCTCTCTGCTCTCTCTCATCTCTCGACTCTCTCTCAGGATGGAGAGATGGTGTTTGTTGGTATGGACGGATAGTGAAGTACTATGGCGTAATGGTCAGTCGATGCTCATACGCGCGACCATGGCCGGTTAAAGTGTGAAAGTGAGTGAACGCTCTTCATGAACATTCACGCTGCCAGCTCTTTCCAACCTGCAAGCGTGGCAAAGACGCCTCTTAGAGTGTGGGCAACCTATTCTCACACTGGTGCGCTCGGCCGCTCTTTCTATGCTAAGACGGGCCGTGCCGCTCATTCAGATGTAGCACCATCCAACCCGGCAGGCCGCTCTTAGTGTAGCAAACCATCCACCCGGCAGGGGGCCGACTGTTTAGGTAGCCAACCATCCACCAGGCGTGCCGACTCTTGAGTGTATGTCATCACCATCCTCACCTCCGTGCGTCGCCGCTGTATCTGTATAGCACCATCCACCTGGCCGTGCCGCTGTTAGTGTAGCACCATCCACCATGTGCGGTGCCTTGCCTGTTAGACGTAGCCACCATCCAGCAGGCGTGGGCCGCTGTTAGGCGTATGCACCATCCACCAGGCAGTGCCGCTGTTAGTTAGGCAAAGCATCCATCCACCCAGGCGTGCCGCTGTTAGCGTAGGCAACCATCCACCCAGGCAGCTGCCGCTTGTTAGCGTAGCACCATCCCACCAGGCGTGCCGCTGTTAGTGTAGGCAAAAAACACACATCCACCAGGCGCCGCCGTGTGTTAGGCGCGATAGGCAACCATCCCCCAGTGCGTGCCGCTGTTTAGCGTTAGCATCCACGTCCCACCAGGCAGAATATTTTTGCCGCTTGTTAGCGTAGGCCAACGCAGCCACACCAGGCGTGCCCGCTGTTAGGCGTAGCATCCAGCCGCCCCCCCGGCGATTGCCCGTCTGGTTTTAGTCGTAGGCACCATCCACAGCGCTGTGGCCGCCTGGATTAAGCGTAAGCACATCCATCCTCCACCCCGGCATCCGCGCTGTTAGCGTAGCCACCATCCCACCAGGCATCCCCCGTTAGTGTAGGCACCATCCACCAGGCAGTGACCGCTGTTAGTGGTGTCAGTGCACCCATCCACCCCCGGCATCCCCGCTGTTTAGTGTAGCACCAATCCACCAGGCGTGCCGCCTCTTAGCGAATCACAGCACCATGCCACCAGGCGTGGCCGCTCGTTAGCCGTAGCACCAGGCAGGCCGCTGTTAGTGTACAACACCACCATCCACCAGCCGGTGCCGCTCTTATGTGCGTAGCACACCATATCCACCAGGCGTGCCGGCGTCTTAGCGTGCACACCAGGGCAGGCCGCTTGTTTAGTCGTAATCCACCATCCCACCAGGCAGCGGCCGCTGTTAGTGTAGCAACCATCCAACCCAGCGTGCCGCTGTTAGGGGCAGCCCAGACTCTTTACAATCCTTACACTTTAACTGAATGTATGTAAGTGTGTGGTAGCGCAGGTGCTGGAGTCCCTTCACACATTGTTTGCTGTAACACCACGTTTTCCTAAATGATGGAGTTGGATAGGTAAATCTTATCTAGTAACCCCCCCTAACTCACAGGTTCACTGAGGCCCAGCACTCAAGCTGTATGAGAGCCGTGGCTGGGAGTTGCAGCTGGCCTCATCTGTCTCATCTGACTCTCCTGTGAGGGTCAGTCTGGACCTACATCTTATCTTCTCTCAAGTGTCTACACTCGCTGCGCTTGGCCACGCAAGCTTCTCAGAGCGCTCCGCATACTACCTCATAGTGCTAATGACGCAGACGCTCTCAAGGTACGTACCGCTCCATCCACCCACACTGACTCGCCCGACTCCAACGTTCAGTTACTCTGGAACACCTCTTTCATTAAAGGGTTAAAAAATAAAACGCGGGAGGTGTTAGTACAGCCCAGAGTGTTCCTGCTCCCAAAGCAGTATAACACTGTTACAGAGCTGTTGTTCACGCAGAGTGAATTCATAGTAGTGCTTAAAAGTTTGTGAACCCCTAGACTTTTCTACTTCTTATGAAACTGGGCCTAAAACTTCACCAGATTTCACAAAAGGAGCACCACATTAAACCGACGAGGCTAAACGGCCCAGCGTTACATACCTGTGAGGCTGTGAGCATGTGAACCTTGGCCTTTAGTGTCCCCCAAGTGTTTGCGGTACCTGCTGTTCAGTCCTGCAGATGGACGTGGCGTATTTCAGCCCATTGCTGCATACAGAACGTCTTGGAACTGCCTGGTCCAGGTCCCTCACTGTCCTGCTGCATGACCCACCTTCTCTCGGGATTCAGCTCATGGACAGATGTGCTGGCAGAATTCATTGTTTCGTCAATGATGGTAAGATGTCCTGGCTCAGATGCAGCGAAACCACCACCACCACCATGTTTCACAGGATAAGGGTCCTAGGCTGGAATTCTTCTTCTGAGCTCCTCAGAAATCTCCTGTCTGTCCAGAAACGCCTCCCTCTGTGTTCACCCTCGTTACCTGCTGATCCTAAACCACAAGCCTTGCCTGTTCAGAGACCTCCCCTTGGCTGTGATTGGTCATAGTCACTGTATCCTCTGAGACCAATAACAATCCCTGTGGTGAAAACTACTCGTACCTGTGTCGGCGTTTTCAGAACCCCTGCCCTCATCGTAGCATATACTGTAAGCTCCTAAGTACCACACACGTGCTGCCTGATGAGCTACGGTACGGGTGCGGAGGATGCCGGGAGACCCTGATGGCTTGGCCGGACCGTTTTGTTACTGAACAAAGGACGAGGCTGTTTGAGCATGGCGGTTCTTCAAAGGTCCTACTCCCAGTCTAGCGCTGGTGCGCGGCGTGTGCTTGTGTAGGACTGTGTGCCAGAGCCCTGTGGTCAGGAAATGACTATAAGCTGCTCTGGGCCAGTTTAAACTGTGAAGTCCTGACCCAATTACGCTCTCTATAAAACGCCCTGGTGCTGCTTGTAGCACCCATAAAAGGCCCGGCTGCCTTAACACTCGCGCCACAGCGGCCCTCCGGGTCGGCCATGCTCTGCCAGCGCAGCGGCACCTTGGCTGGATTGCTCAGCGCCGTGGCCGCAGCCGCGTGTGGCAGAGCCTGTAATTAAACCAGTAACGCACCAGCAGGCCGTGCACGAGGAGAAGCAGGAGGCTGCAGGGCTGCTCCGACACCTCGCCCTGCGCTGTGAGGAGTAATGCACCAGCAGGCCGTGCACGAGGAGAAGCAGGAGGCTGCAGGGCTGCTCCGACACCTCGCCCTGCGCTGTGAGGAGTAACGCACCAGCAGGCCGTGCACGAGGAGAAGCAGGAGCCTGCAGGGCTGCTCCGACACCTCGCCCTGCGCTGTGAGGAGTAACGCACCAGCAGGCCGTGCACGAGGAGAAGCAGGAGTCTGCAGGGCTGCTCCGACACCTCGCCCTGCGCTGTGAGGAGTAATGCACCAGCAGGCCGTGCACGAGGAGAAGCAGGAGGCTGCAGGGCTGCTCCGACACCTCGCCCTGCGCTGTGAGGAGTAATGCACCAGCAGGCCGTGCACGAGGAGAAGCAGGAGGCTGCAGGGCTGCTCCGACACCTCGCCCTGCGCTGTGAGGAGTAATGCACCAGCAGGCCGTTGCACGAGGAGAAGCAGGAGGCTGCAGGGCTGCTCCGACACCTCGCCCTGCGCTGTGAGGAGTAATGCACCAGCAGGCCGTGCACGAGGAGAAGCAGGAGGCGGCAGGGCTGCTCCGACACCTCGCCCTGCGCTGTGAGGAGTAATGCACCAGCAGGCCGTGCACGAGGAGAAGCAGGAGGCTGCAGGGCTGCTCCGACACCTCGCCCTGCGCTGTGAGGAGTAACGCACCAGCAGGCCGTGCACGAGGAGAAGCAGGAGTCTGCAGGGCTGCTCCGACACCTCGCCCGGCGCTGTGAGGAGTAATGCACCAGCAGGCCGTGCACGAGGAGAAGCAGGAGGCTGCAGGGCTGCTCCGACACCTCGCCCTGCGCTGTGAGGAGTAATGCACCAGCAGGCCGTGCAAGAGGAGAAGCAGGAGGCGGCAGGGCTGCTCCGACACCTCGCCCGGCGCTGTGAGGAGTAATGCACCAGCAGGCCGTGCACGAGGAGAAGCAGGAGGCTGCAGGGCTGCTCCGACACCTCGCCCTGCGCTGTGTGGAGTAATGCACCAGCAGGCCGTGCACGAGGAGAAGCAGGAGGCTGCAGGGCTGCTCCGACACCTCGCCCTGCGCTGTGAGGAGTAACGCACCAGCAGGCCGTGCACGAGGAGAAGCAGGAGTCTGCAGGGCTGCTCCGACACCTCGCCCGGCGCTGTGAGGAGTAATGCACCAGCAGGCCGTGCACGAGGAGAAGCAGGAGGCTGCAGGGCTGCTCCGACACCTCGCCCTGCGCTGTGAGGAGTAATGCACCAGCAGGCCGTGCAAGAGGAGAAGCAGGAGGCGGCAGGGCTGCTCCGACACCTCGCCCGGCGCTGTGAGGAGTAATGCACCAGCAGGCCGTGCACGAGGAGAAGCAGGAGGCTGCAGGGCTGCTCCGACACCTCGCCCTGCGCTGTGAGGAGTAACGCACCAGCAGGCCGTGCACGAGGAGAAGCAGGAGGCTGCAGGGCTGCTCCGACACCTCGCCCTGCGCTGTGAGGAGTAATGCACCAGCAGGCCGTGCACGAGGAGAAGCAGGAGGCTGCAGGGCTGCTCCGACACCTCGCCCTGCGCTGTGTGGAGTAATGCACCAGCAGGCCGTGCACGAGGAGAAGCAGGAGGCTGCAGGGCTGCTCCGACACCTCGCCATGCGCTGTGTGGAGTAATGCACCAGCAGGCCGTGCACGAGGAGAAGCAGGAGGCTGCAGGGCTGCTCCGACACCTCGCCCTGCGCTGTGAGGAGTAATGCACCAGCAGGCCGTGCACGAGGAGAAGCAGGAGGCTGCAGGGCTGCTCCGACACCTCGCCCTGCGCTGTGAGGAGTAATGCACCAGCAGGCCGTGCACGAGGAGAAGCAGGAGGCTGCAGGGCTGCTCCGACACCTCGCCCTGCGCTGAGTGTTCAGACGCTGGCTGATCTTCGTCCAGTGATGTAGGAACCGGGCGGTCAGGGAAAAGTCAGGCTGTCCTATTAACTGGCCTTGTGTTTTTTCTCTGTCTCTGTCTCTGTCTCTCTCTCTCTGTGTCTCTGTCTCTGTCTCTCTCTCTCTCTCTCTCTCTCTGTGTCTCTGTCTCTGTGTCTCTGTCTCTGTGTCTCTGTCTCTGTCTCTGTCTCTCTCTCTCTCTCTCTCTCTCTCTCTCTCTCTCTCTCTCTCTCTCTCTCTCTCTCTCTCTCTCTCTCTCTCTCTCTCTCTCTCTCTGTGTGTCTCTGTCTCTGTCTCTCTCTCTCTCTGTGTCTCTGTCTCTGTCTCTCTCTCTCTCTCTCTCTCTCTCTCTCTCTCCCTCTGTCTCTCTCCCTCTCCCTCTCTCCCTCTCTCTCTCTAGGCTGCCCGGCGGTACTGTCCCCATCATGTAGGTCATTATTTGGGTATGGATGTCCATGACACTCCCGAGCTGTCCCGCTCCCAGCCCCTGCAGCCAGGCATGGCCATCACCATTGAGCCAGGTAGGTAGAATCTGCATTCGGCAGAGCCCTGTGAGGAGAGCCAGGTGTGCTACACATCCAGGTGTGGCACACCTGGCTGAACACCTGGCTTCCTGAACACTTTCTGTGTGTATATATGTAATTTCTGTATATGATTTAGCCGAAGGTAGATCAGACAGAAGCTCCAGATCTGAGCAGGAACCAGCTACAGGGCTGAACACCGCGTTAGGGAAAATATCACTTCACACGTTTCTGCGGATGTTATATTTCATTTACAGTTAAGCGACCACACGCCTTATTTACAAAAAAAGGAAAGGTGATGAGAACAACAGAGCGTTTAAAAATAAATCCTCAGAGATCGAGCGTTCCTCTGGTTCCGGTTCAGAGCTGCCGTGTCATCCGTTCAGAATTTGTGGTGCTCATCAAAAAGTGCCACTGCTGAACAAATCACTTCCAGTTACCCTACCCACACACAGCTCCGCGCTCTGCTACGCGAAGGCCCAGTAGAGCGCCTGTCCATTCCGTGCCTGTGTAAAAGCGTGATATGCTAATTAATATTATTATATATTAATATTATCATATTTTAATAATATCTATAATAATATACTACTGTAATATACAGCCTCAGGGGGGTCTGTAGAAAATCTCAGATGTACGTTTATCAGACCACGCGTCCTGTATGTAGTTTAAATGTGGTGTATGTGGTCTGTAGTTTAAACGGACTCTGTGATGTTGTCCATAGCGCTGAGTGCAGTAGTGTTGGTGAAGGGCTCACAGCTGATGGACGAACACATGGACGGAAGTGTTGCATAGCTCTGGAGAAGTGGGGGAGGAGCTACCCAACCCATAGAACAGTGTTTCATTTTCATCAGCCAATCACAACTGAGATTTAACTTTGGTAAACGGAGAGAAGTATTTCATGAGCAGCGAAGTTCATCGTCACATATTTGAATTTCTTTCTCAGTAGCTGCTGAATGGCGTTTTAAAATATTACAAATATAGAAAATATCATCTGGACATGACAGCCCCTGTAGTTTAGTCTCAGATTATGTTAATAAATATATATATATATATTAATATATAATGTTAAATAGGGCTGTACCCGAATTTCACCAGTGGAATCGAATTGGCCCGTGCTGGCCGACGATTCGACTACTCGTCCATGTTTTTCCTCCAGGTACATTATCTAGTACTCAGTAGATCAGTCTGCACACGGTTCAGATCTGATCTTCCTCATTTAGAAAGTCAGCAGAGTCACAGGAACATATATCTAAACTAAAAGGGGCGGGGCTTATGATGATCGATCTGAACTGGAGCCTGATTTAATTACAGGGTGTAGCGTCGGGCAGCAGCTCGTATTTACAGCCTGTCTTTTTAATTTCACTTCTAACAGCTTCTTCAGTAGGAGGACCCTTCGCCTTTCATCTCTCATAAACAATGACCTGCTAAATAAAACCAGATTAGTCCATATTTATATTATTATAGATGAAGAGAAGAACGGTAGACCTGATACCATTTAATTATTATATTCCCCGCGCTGAAATAATTCTCTCGGTTATCAGCAGGCGTATTAAGTGACTGTACTTATCTTTAATAAAGATAATCTCAGCTGTAGAGGAATAAATTAGTTCAGATTCTCTTCTTCAGAAGCTCCTCCTCTCTCTCTGAGACATCGCTCCCCCCCCGTGTTTCTCAGCTTCACAGCTTCAGCTTCCTTCAGCGGTGAACCGCCAGCGCACGGCGTCACGTGGGTTTAATTTTTGCTTCACAGCCCAGCTAGAACTCACATATATATTTATTATCCCCCTTTAATAACTATTAACACGTCTGTTTACATTCTTACAGTTCCTGTGTATTTCTGTAAGCTTTAGTCTGTTTTAGAAAAAAAAAAAAGAAGGTCACTGTTGTCAGTAGTCTTGAAGGGTCTCCGACTGACGGTTCGACTGGTGGACTTCTAGAGGGCAGCCCTGATGTTCATGTTTCCCGTTCCCCTCTCATCAGTGCTCATGTCAGAGTGAGAAGCATGCCGTACGTGTTACGATGCTGGATATACGGCTCTCTGTACAGTTCCTGATGTCGCTGGGGGATTTGTGATGACCGGGGTTATCAGGATTAGCGCTACCCCAGACCACAGCCAGTGTGGCAGGCTTAGCATGCTAGCTAGAGCTCATGCATGGTGACTGGAGCACGGCCCATGGCCCCATGTTTCCCCATGTGGTCCTCTGCGGATGCTTTCTTTGTTGGTTTGCAGCAGCCTGAACGAGTTCTTACTGTTCCTGATAGACAGGTAGATGTGTCTACAGTCTTCCTGAAGCGTTTATCATGGTGTCAGATTAATGCTTTACTCCCGTCTGAATAAGTGTGCTTGTTCTGTATCTCTGAGGACAGTGACGTTTCCATATTCTGGACAGGAAGTGGATGTACAGAGATGGTATTGATTTCCTGGTTTTTCTTCTGGGCCCTTTAAAGGGGAAGGGGAAATCTTTTAGTCACTGTGGGTGAGCCCTGAGCCTCTGCGGCCACACCAGCAGTGTTTTCAAAAATCTCCATGTCCAGATGATGCAGAAGTGACTTGTAAATGCTCACCAGTAGAGCAGGGCGAGAGGCTTTCTAACGGTGAAGGAGGTGAACTCTGACCGGCAGGCTGTAAGACCTACATCAGTGTATATTTTTAAGCTGAGCAGTAGATGTACATTAATGTTAAAAATTAAACCTGATAAAGTAATTTAATATCAGTCAGAACTGTAGCG
>JAMWET010005004.1:107500-150000 GCA_024036415.1 Prochilodus magdalenae
TTGGGAGCTGGTTAGCGTGCTAGCTTCCTATTCCTGCAGGCACACTTTAAATTTTTTTATTTTTTTTCTGCAAGCTGGTTTTTGTCAGTGAGCTGAAACACAAACACCAGTACCGATCAGAAAACCCAGCTCCCCGGTAGAACTGGAGCTACATTGCTCAGCTGTACACAGATAATAGCCCTGCAAAAAGGGGGGGTGTCCGGTGCACATCAATCTGGACCTGACACTTGGTCGTCACTCCTGAACTGAAATGATTCCTCCGCGCGCGTGAACTTTGCACCCGGGTTTTGGCGTTGCACGCACCAGGACGGTGTGGAAAGCGGCGTGCCGAATTTTTTCTCCGGTTTTGGCACGGGGTTTGGAGAAGTCTGGGCGCAGTGGATGAACATTCACGGATAGGGTGAAATCTGCTGCATGCATGCATCCACACACAGAGCCCTGCACGTCTGATCAGTCACTTTGATGCTCTGTCGAACACTACTAGGACCCTGAGCAGGATCGGAGGAACACCCCCCTGCACGAGTGCACGGTTTAGACGGTGCACCTCGGTTCTGGAGAAGCCCGTTTGATCTGAGGGGTTGCATGCAGCCGTGTTCCCCCTGAACCATCTCTGTGTCGCAACCTGGAGAGCCTGCACCGTGGATGAGGAGCTCAGCACAGACCCCCAACCTCAGAGCCAAGCATGATGGTGTTTGGGAGAAGCTCCGCGGACTGCAATGGAAACCCAATGCAAATGGAGGATTTCTGGATCTTGGGCGTTTTCATAACTAGTGCCTGAGAGAGAGAGTTTGGCCACCGAGAGGCTGTTTAGGCTCCCACTTAGTTGCCTGGTTCACCATTACAGCTCCGATCTCCGCTTGGTCTCCGGCTATGGCAGTGAAGATGGACCCAGCCTCGGAGGAGAGGTCACGGCACCAGATCTCCGTCGCCCATGAGGCTACATGAGTCCACACAGAGCCGTTAATGAACAGCTCCTCACGCCGTCTCACTCTTCCCTTCTCCCGAATCTCACTATCCCACCACACCATCACTAAATTCCAGTGGACGCTCCGTCGGTAGCCCGGAGCAGCTCCGAGGAGAGTCACGTTAACTTATTTATTTTCGGATGCGACTTCTTCCCATCGTCCCGGTAAATTAAAGGGGAAGAGGAGTCGAGCTTGTCTGACGACTTTTTTAAAAAGGGAATAAAACTTAAGAAACAAAAACAAGCCCTCCCAGGACTCCGGATAAGGGAATTGTACTGTCCTCTGTGGATATATATGCTCTGATAGTCATTTGTGGAGGAAAAATATGGCCGATAATGTTTTGGAATCCGGCCCGCCTTCAGCCAAGAGGCCTAAACTATCTTCCCCGGCTCTCTCCCTGTCTGCGAGCGATGGAAACGGTAATACACGTTTATATTTTTAATTTAAACGCTACTCTCTGTCTCGGATAACCAGGCTAGGCTAACGTTAGCAGCATCAAAGTCTGCGCATTCGCTAGCTATCGTTAGCTAGTCGGCTAGCTGGCTAACGGTGGCGTTATTTTCTGGTGCCTGTGCCCATCGCACCGTTCCTTTCTTTACCCGTTTCTAACTCTTCCCCGCCTTTGTTTTCTTTTCTTCGTTTATTTCCGAGGCACTGATTCTTCACAGTTTGTAAATAATGTTTGTGCTGGACGCTTTTGCCAAGTTAGCAAGCTAGCTAACGCTAAGTTAGCTAATTGGCTTTGTGTTTTTATTAGCTAGCCTGTTAGCTTTCCCATTCTTTGCCAGTCTTGTGTAAAGTGATATGATTCATTTCGGCACAAATGGGAATATGGAGGGGAGTAGCCTTTGTTTACCGCAGGGTTCTGCAGTTTAAAGTCCTCTTGGGCTGTGTGGTCGGTGGAGTTAGGGTAGGTTTGGTGGGAATTTCTAACTTTACTAATAAAGAGACCAAGCTCGTTACTATTAGGGGTTGAAACTGCTCACAGCAGACACAGACGAGGATGAAGGTGTGCATTAAGCTGGTGATCATGGTAAAAATGTTAAAGTCTGCAAGAAATCCTCTTAAAGTTCATCCTGTGTTTTCTGCAGCATGGAGTGGGTGATATGGTAAAAGTAAACCACCAGGGATTTTAGTTATAGGAGACCTGACTGGTCTGGACCACGGAGTGTACCATCAGAACTGTAGAGCCACATAAAAATAAAGGACCTGAAAAGCTGACATTGGGGTTTTAAATAAAGTATTGTGTTTAAAGTGAATTCCAGCTTCCTATAAATGTTTAAATTGTGCATGTAGTTGCCTGACGTGCTAGTGTTTTGGTGTGGTTTAATTTTTGCACGCCCCTGGTGCAGGACCTAACGCAGTCTAGCATCCCTGAAGCGCAGTTGGATGGTCTGTGGCCATCAAAATCCCTCTCCAATAAAAGGAAACGCGTTCCAAATCCTGCACACCTTCTACCTTCTTTGGCTTCACCCTGTCTGACATGACAGCTCCTGCTGAAGCACGTATGAAGGCCCCCATTTTGTCTCGCCGTTTTTGTTGATTGTTGTATGGCTGATGGCCCATGTGGTTTTTATTAGTGCACCTATTATTCAGCACTGAGGACCGAGAGCGTGTTTTTTGCACGCGTGATGAAGGCCGTGTGTCAGGCCACTGTCTCTTTGGGTCTGTATAGCTCGAGTATGGGGGAATAATTGATGCTGCATGCTGAAAATTGTTCCCCTGCCTCTCTTCGTTCATGTGGCTTTCAGATTCCGCGTTTCCGTCTCTCTCTGTGTCATGGTAGGTTCCAGAATTTTTTGTTCGGCGTGTAATTCCCTCTCTTGTTTCTTTTTCTGCCCTTCTCTCAGATTTTGGTTCACTCTTCGACCTGGAGCACGACCTCCCTGATGAGCTCATTAACTCATCCGACCTGGCGCTCCCTAATGGAGGAGTGGACTTGGGCCAGCTTCCGTCAGGCCTGCCCAGCGGAGGTCAGTCGGGGCTGGGCGGTCCGCTGCAGGACGCTGCCGCCAAACACAAGCAGCTTTCGGAGCTGCTCTGCTCTGGGACCCCCGCCGCCCACTCTGCAGGCTCCGGCAGCCCTGGTAACGCAGCCTCCATCGGACTGATGGGGGGCCTAAGTGGGTCCCCTGGACCTCAGGGGCTGGGGCACCCAGGTTCGCAACAGCAGGCGGGTATGATGGCAACTGGTGGCATTGTGGCAGGCTTGAACAGAGGTATGATGGGGGGTCAGAAGGGGAACGGGCAAACTCAAAGCATGATGACAGGGCAGGTGATGAACGGGGCGCCCAGGATGGGTTATGCCAATGCAAATGTTGGAGCAGGGATGGCGGGTAATGGCGGAGTGATGGCTGACCCTTTACAGCAGCAGCAGATGGGGCAGGCGACGCTCAGAGCCCAGCAACCAGGAGCAATTAACAAGGTGAATGGCAGCGCCTTCCCACATGCAACCAAATCACACATCACATTATTCAGCAATGCTATACACACAGGTGAACCTCACCTCATGGCACAGACCTCGTTACCTAGCAGTTAGGTGATCTGGGATCAGCATAGGCCGACGGGGGTGGGTAAGAAATGACTGACATGAGGAATTGTGGACCAATACTGAATTCGGATATTTTGAATGTTCATATCTGTGGAGGCCGATACCCGTTTTCTTCTGACCAGGGTCTTGCCATGTGGTTGTAGTTGTATGCAGCAGATATGGGTGTTTAGTTGGTTCTGATTGGTCTATTTGACAGGCGCCATATTATTAAATTTTCCAGCTTGTAAAATCGCAGTTTGAGTGACTTTAAAAAAGGCCACCACCTTAAAATCGCAATTTTTATTTCAAAATATTAATCTTATTTTAATATTTGTTTAATTATTATTTTATATTGAACTTAACATTTAGTTCCAGAGGTACTGCACCTATAGCTACTTCATCGGATGAGTTATATTGATTAACTCTAAACATAAAAAAACAATGTTAAGTAGTTATTGGACAATACCAATATTACTCTGGGATTGTCATTCATTCCTGATTTTTAAAAAAAGCTGTGCTGTGTTCAGACTCGGTGCTCAGCAGGCTTTTTCCTCCTAGCTTTATTAGTGTGGTAGGTTGTTTGGTTGTTCCGTGTCATGTTCATGGCTGTCTGCTCGTTTCTGTTCTGCCTTAGGAGACTGAGGATAAAGGCCTGTAGATGTTTTGATCTAATGTAACGTCAGCCCCTATTCTATTTAAGAGAGGTTAATACAAAGCACTCATGAAGATAGTTATAGAAAGGCCAAAAAATGGAGACCAAGTCTGGTTTTTCATGTTCAGTCAATTAAAGAGAACCTATTAGGCTTTTCCAGCTTTCTCTTTCCCTTTTGTGCGCGTAAAGCCCAAACCTCTTCGATACGACGCAGCTGCCTGAAACACCCCGCTGGAATTCCAGCCCTTTCTCTGTTAGAAAGTGACGTCATGTCACAACACGATTTTTTACCGCCTGCCTTCTGTCAAGCACGGCACACCCTCACATGACGCACGGACCGCTAAACAGTAAACGTCATGCTCCAGGCTAGCTTGCGAAAGCGGTTCTGGTCTACCGGCTTGTTCCACTTGACTTTCAGGAACGGACCCTGGCTCAAACTCGTACGGCGGTACCGCTGCGCCGTCGAGGCTAAACTTGCAGCAGGATGCAGCTCTGGCAGATAACTAGGTAGGGCTGAGTGGGCAAGCTGACCAATCAGAGCACATTGGGGACGTATAGACTGAACACAGATGGACAGTATGACAAAATTATTGCTTTGGAAAAATATACTGTAGCAAATCACAAAAAAAAATCATGAACGTTAAAGTGGTGTAAAAAGTCGAAGGTATATGTTAACAAATCATTTATTTTCGGTTATGTGGAATGGATTAAATTTTAATAGGGACATTCTACTTGAAGTATGAGTGTATTGTGGATTAGAAGTGTAGTAGTCGTTTTTCACCGTTTCCCATAACTTGGACCAGAAGAGAGAATTGGTGTAAGATTTAAAAAAAAAATAAAATAATAATAATTAAAATACAAGCTCGCTAGATTAGCCCTTTTCCACCCAAATGGTGCCAATGCCAAAATCTCTGCCCTTTTCCACCACAAAAAAAAAGTTTCGACCGTTCCAGCACCGTTAACTCTCCAGTCTGGAATCGTGGAGCCCAAGATGCAAGTGGCTAAGGGGCGTGGCTCTACCATCACCACAAAGTTGTTGACCCCGTTACCATCTTGTCCAGTTTAGGCTTTATGCTGGTTTATAACAGTACACGTTTATAAAGGACGTTATGTGTCGGCTTGCGTGTAATCGCGGTCTGTGACCGTCTGGGTTGAGCTGAAATGCTGAGAGTTGGTTCTAGAAGGTAAGATATACGCCCTCCAAGCAGGAGGTACAAAAGGTCCGCCATGTTGTTTTTGCGTTGTTGACCTACGGTATCGCTCAGCGCTCAAACCAGTGGAGCCTGGAAACCAGCATGAGCACTGCCACTGTGTTGGTGAATAAGAGGTACCAGACAGAGTGTTAAAGACCAGGTCCTGTAAATACAGGAGAAGGAATGAAGCCGCGAGCCGATCATATCGCTTCAGCAGAACACGATCTTTAGCACAGAGTAAGGGTTTAGCCGTGTCCTGTAGCCTGAAGAGGACGTTTTCAGGACTTGCCTCTGTGTAATTGTCCTCGCCCCATCACCTAGCATGGTGCTAGCCAGTGCTGGTCTGTTAGCTGAGGTAATTGGCGGGTGGTGTTCTCTCAGGTGTACTGAGCCACTCCGGTGACGTGGTGTCAGTGGGCGTTGGAAGAGATGTTGTGGCCGCCATGATGCGTCTCAGAGGAGGCATGTGGTAGTCTTCACCCTCCTGGTTTGGTAGTTTTGGAGGATGCAGGAGATTTTAAAAATAAGCAAAAACACCAAATCTGGTAATCTGTGCGGAATATCAGCGTGGCTGTGAGGAGTATCATAATGGAATCACCGTTTAGAATTTTTTTTTTTCATTTATAAAATATATATATATATACACATGTACATAGATATCTTTAGATTTCAGTTTATACTTAAAATTAATTTATTCATTCATTCATTCATACCCCTGAGGAAAAATTGAGATCATGGAATTCCAAATAACTACTGACAGAGAGAGAAAGGGAGGGCAAGGGGTGATGTATACACATGTCCAGGTCTTAATTCTGCTGCGTCAGCATATCTAATCCCACCTCACGTTACAACCTTTACCTTCATATAATGTGATTAGAGAGATTTTACCTGACATGGTTGTATTACACCGCTCGGCCTGCGGCGGGGGGCTGTTTCCACCAGGTGAGTGCTCCACCAGGTGAGTGCTCCACCAGGTGAATGATTTTCCACCGTGTTTCCCGCCCCAGGCTTTTGGGCTGCTGTTAACTGTGAGCCCTACTCTAACCCTAATAAATCCAGTCTGCTGATTTTGCTTTACTTTCTCTCTTTCAGATGAACATGATGCCTGGTGCTGGTTCTGGCCCCTACGTAGCTGGATACGGTCAGTGTGGTGGTCAGTCTCTTGCTCCTCCCCACCAGAACAAGGCAGCTCTCCCCAACAGCCTGGCCCAGTTCAGCATGGACAAAAAGCCGCAGCCTGGTCAGAGCATCCCCGGCCTGGTAAGTGGCGCTCGCTGAAATCCCCCCTGCTGTGTGTGTCTGTTTGGACACGGTGCTTGTTATCTTTCCACGATGTGTACATCAGTATCCACAGCCTGGCCAAAACTACAGGTCACGCCTCTAATGTTTCTCTGGACCGCCTTTAGCTTTGATCTCGACACGCATCCGCTGTGGTGTCGCTTCCACAAGCTCCTGCAGTGTCCCCACATTTACCTCTGTCCAGAGCTGCATTACTGCTTTCCCAAGGTCTGGTACTGATGAGGGGAGACCTGGACCACAGCACAGAGTCCTCTCCGGGACATCCCAAAGATTCTCAGTGGGGTTCAGGTCTGGACTCTGGTGGCTGATCCATGTGTGGGAATGATGTCTCATCCTCCCAGAACCGCTCTCTCACAGTCTGAGCTGATCTGGGAATATGGCCGTGCCATCAGGGAAGAAGAATCCGTTGCTGGAGTAACCAGGTGGTTCAGGATGATCAGGTGGTCAGCTGACCTCACTCTCTGGGCACATGATGTTGCTGAACCTGGACCTGACCACCTGCAGCACCCCCAGATCATAGCACTGCCCCCACAGGCTGGTACAGGAGACGCTAGGCACGATGGGTACATCCCTTCAGCTGCCTCTCTCCTTACCCTGATGCCCCATCACTCTGGAGCAGGGTAGATCTGGACCCATCAGACCACATGACCTTCCATCGCTCCAGAGTCCAGTCTTTACGCTCCCCAGCAGACTGAAGCCGTGTTAGCCGGTTAGCCTCACTGACGAGTGGTCTTCTTAAGGCTACCCAGCTGTTTAGTCCCGATCCCTGGAGTTCCCTTCGCTCTGTGTGTGTGGAGACGCTCTTCCTCTCACTGTTAAACACCTCCCTGAGTTCTCCTGCTGTTCCTCCACCATCTGATTCACCACACGGTTAAGAGATCACCCAGCACCATCACTCAGGATTCATTCCCACCACATTCTCCACCGTCCCTCCACTGTTTAATAAAGCTAGGACCGGTCTAAACCCGAGTTTAGGAGTTCCAGCATCTCCTTAGACGTGTTCGGCTCTTACCTATGTACTTTAAATCCAGGTGGTGACCTTTGGCCAGGCAGTGGATTTCTCTATCTAGAACATTTTTAAAACGAGCGCTAAATCAGCACTGAGGACCAAGGAGCACTACCGTGTGCCCAGGTTGGCAGTTAGCTAAGTGATCGCGGGCGCAGTAGCTGGTCTGTTTTCGTAAGAGAGAGTTCTTGCCTAGTGCTTTGAGGTGCTTAGGGAATCCAGATTGTAACAGCTACCCAGTTAAGCTACACTTACCTTTTTATTTCCACAGCCTGGATCAGGTGTGGTGGGTGGCGTAGCTGGTCCGGGTGGTGCTGTAGCGCCCCCTACAGCTGACCCAGAGAAGCGAAAGCTGATTCAGCAGCAGCTGGTGCTCCTGCTGCACGCCCATAAATGCCAGCGGAGGGAGCAGGCCAATGGTGAAGTTCGCCAGTGCAACCTGCCCCACTGCAGGACCATGAAGAACGTCCTCAACCACATGACCCACTGCCAGGCCGGAAAGTCTTGTCAGGGTGAGGATGTCTGTCTGTCCTGTCTCTCTGTCTGTTTGTCCTGTCTCTCTGTCTGTCTGTCCTGTCTCTCTGTCTGTCTGTCCTGTCTCTCTGTCTGTCTGTCCTGTCTCTCTGTCTGTCTGTCCTGTCTCTCTGTCTGTTTGTCCTGTCTCTCTGTCTGTCCAATCAAAAGAAATTGTGTAAGTAAAATGTATATCTTTCCATGTAATGGAATATTATGGAATTATATGGATTTTTCTAATGTTTATTATGTAAATACTTAATAGCCAGTTTGTTATTAAAATAAAAATGTGATATAAATGTAAAGGCTTATTTAAGCAGAGGTTTTTATGGCCAAAAATATTATTAACATTTTGTAGGTAGTGTTTTAAATATGCCTGAAACACAAAGATCCATAAAACTATGACCAGGTATGAAGTATATTATTGTTAATATTAATATTATTATTTATTTATTATATTTAGAAGCATATTCAGTAGTTTATCCGTAACTGTATTGGTGTTTAAGTACTTATCCTTTTGAAGTGCAGATGTAAATCTGTCGCTGGTAGGTAACTCCTTGTGGTGTTCCTCTGTCCTGGTCTGTGTATCTGTTTAACTCTTCCTCTCACCCTCCTGTCCATTACTCAGTTCTTTCTCCCTCTCTCTCTGTAGTTGCTCACTGTGCATCCTCCAGGCAGATCATTTCTCATTGGAAGAACTGCACACGGCACGACTGTCCCGTCTGCCTGCCGCTGAAGAATGCAGGAGACAAGAGGAACCAGCAGTGTGAGTGTACCGGACTAGGCACACGCCCGCACGTTGTGCTAACACACGGAAATCTCACTCGTCATTATTCCCTCTATTTCTCTTTTCTCATTAATCAGAAGGAAGAACCTCGCTAGTCGGTATGAGGGAAATGCAGTAGGCTGCCGAAATATCATTGAATGCCAGCAGTGTTTGTAGCCTGATTGTTTTATTGGTCCGGAAGGCTGAGCATGCGTGGTGGCCTGATGTGTGTTACCAGTTTGTATTAACTAAGCCCAGCCTTTACTAACCAAGCTCATGTTTTGGAGGGAGACAACTGGATCCCCTGCTGGGAGTTTTGGCATGGTTCCTCCTCTGAACGTTACCTGATGCACTAGCTGAGTGTGTGTCCATGCTGCTGTGACTTACTGAAATGCTTTGCATGCTCCAGGTGAACTGAGCAAGGAAGATCTTTCATCCACGTCCATCATTGTCTGTAAGGGTTCACGCTTTCCTCATGCAAATTAACAACAACAAAAACAAAATGAACTAAGATACACGGGAGGAGACCAGAGAAAGAGTACGGAGCTCGAATGGGTGAACATTACCTCCTCCAAGGGTCGTAACAGAGTGGGTGGAGGAGATGGAACGGTGGGATAAGGTTACCTAAGGCGACATCTTCAATGACTTTGTACTCTCGGTAGGTCCAGAAGCGTATCAGGACCTACACAGTGGGAAGGTCAGCACAGTGGACACTGATCACAGAGCAGCTATGCTAACCCAGCGCTCCCACAAGCTGTAACGTTAGCTAGCTCCTAGGTTAACGTCTTACCCGACAGCCTCACAAGCACCCGACGTGTCCGCTTCACCGGAGTGTCGTAACCGTGTCGGGTCTCTGGGTAAGGGTATAACCGTGTCGGGTCTCTGGGTAAGGATATAACCGTGTCGGGTCTCTGGGTAAGGATATAACCGTGTCGGGTTTCTGGGTAAGCTTACCCTCCACAGACTGTCGGAGCAGACGTGCGGACGTTTGGGTGGAGGTTTTATTATGGCGGTTCAGCCACAGATGCAGGTCCTCCTCTGTGGGAGGCGGTGGGTGGGGGTTATATGGGGCCCCACATCACTCTAGTTTGTGTTGTGTGGTAACACGGCGGAATCCTCCTCGTCTTCCAGTTACAGTGACCCCTCTAACTGAGCACGTCATGCTACTCATACTGTATGTGTTATGGGTGTGGTTGTCTGCTGTAGCTGTGGGTCAGCAGTTGTCGGTTTGCAGTAAGGGTAGGATCCTGAACATGTTAATAGACTATACTGATGATGGACAGAGCATGCTTAGGATCAACATATGTGCCTCAGTACATTCCTTCAAATCTGCTACGCAATATTTCAGTTCTTGGAACACACCTGGGCTTGACCCGAAAGCTGGTATATGTCAGGCCCCTGTCGGGTCAGGTTGCTCTTAATTTATTTATTTATTTATTTCTCCTCTCCTTGTCTCTCTTTAACGTTCACTCTGTTTCCCTCTCTTTCTCTCTCTCTCTCCGTAGCTCTGTTGGGTGGAGCTGGTATGGCTCTAGCAGGGTCCATAGGCGGTTCTGTCCCTGGTGGTTCTCCAGCTGCCCCCAGCCTAAACCCTCCAGGGCAGATTGACCCGAGTTCCATCGAGCGAGCTTACGCCGCCCTGGGCCTCACCTACCAGGGTACTCAGACGACCGGGCAGAGCCCACTTCCACCTGCCCCTACGCCTCCTGGGGTAGCGGGGCAGACCGGCATGAGGCCGCTTAACAGCGTGGGTCAGTAAATCTACACCTCGACAGATTATTAAATTTGGACATGGACATGCAAACAAATCAAAATTAAAATCGACTGTGTTTGTCTGTATGTAACGATCCAGTGTGTTTGTAGTATAGGTTATTATTGCAGTTCTGTTGAATGTTCTAGTTGTTGGAGTATAAATTAATACGTTTATTAATTTTAAAGTATCAAATATCATGGAATATCTGTGTGTCTCACTTTCTGTGCAGGGGCTAACCCTATGGGTGTCAACGGTGGTGTAGCTGTTCAGGCTCAGAGTCAGCAGCCGAACCTCCTACCAGACAACCTGCTTCATCGAAGCATCGCACATGGGTACGCAACACTGCACCACCCTGTCGCAGTACAACCGTAACACAGTGGTCCTTTCTGCATCGACTTCCATTAACAGTAGTGACCGTTTTGCCCTCACCTGTGCAGTTACCTGTAGCTTGGGCTTTACTGGGCTCGTACAGGAAGAAATTTTAAGGAAGCCTAACGTGTCAGTGGTGGCCGCCCTGATCTCTGTACTTCTGTTGCTAAGGTGTCAGTCCTTGCTGGGTGGTTGGTGGGCTCTACAGTGATCTAGGGGTTGAACCACTATTCCTTTTACCAGACGGCTAGCTGTTAAGGCCCAATCCTGTTCACCCCTTGACCCTAACACTCGGCCCGACCCCTCTGTGTGGTGTGTTTGCATCTAGGGGTAGGGTGGTCCCAATTGGTGAAAAAAAAAAAAATTGCTGTTACATTGAGGTCTCTGCGGTACCTAGTGAAATCACCTGTTCCTGTACCATTTAAGAAAATTGGATCATGAAGCTGGAGATTAAAGAGCTCAGTTCAGCTTCCTATCACTGAAGAGTTCTGGGTGGAGGTCATTAATAACGGTCATCCGCCTCTCTGAGGTCACATGATCCCCTAAATGTGTTTAAGCAGTGAGGAGCTGAACTCCACCCTCCTCTGCTGGCACTGCAGACGGGCAGGGTCGCCTACAGGGCACCGCTCGCAGCCTGTTACTGAAGTGCTGTAGGTTCTGTCTGGGCTCGGGTTCACTGGGAGACCCGTTAGACTGACTGATGGGTAAAACTGAAGTCCATGCTTTTCATCTGTTTGCATAAGGGCCGCTGACGACACCTGATGACCTATCCGGTTCTGGAAGGGTCGTCCCGTTTCATAGGGGGTAGTCTTAAACATGAAGTCTTTAAAGGCACCCTGCTCACACACACTGCTGCACACTGAAACAGGGTGAGCGGAGCCCAACACAGTCTTTAGTAAAAATCACAGCTGTTGGTGCGCACTTTCGTGTTTCAGTTTCTTCAGTCTCGGAAACTAAACCGTCCTTACGGTAAATGGGTGTCTCGTTTGGCACACATGCGCCTTTCAGCATATCTTATTAAAAGTGGGTTTTTCATGCGTGTATCTACTAATACTTTGGATTAAAGGTGAAGAAACTGGTCCCAGATAAACCATATTTACAAATGTTCAAATACACCAGAGGGGTCAAACATTCTTCTCTTACGGAGTGTCATAAATACTCCGCCTGTCAGCTCAAAGTATCACAGCCCAGAAACACAGTCCACGCTGCCTGTTCCTGATCACTGCTCTCATCATCCTTCCCTACATGCGAGATCATGCGTCGTTTAGTTTTCAACTGAGCGCTGTACGGGCGTTTCTGTACTGATGGAGTAACAGGGCTCTAGCAGAAAAGGAAGAATCTCTTTCCTCTGCTGTGTTGCTGGTGCACTACCATATTTTTAGGCATGGTGATCCCAAACTCTCTCCCCTGTGTTGTGTTTTTTTTGTTCTTTTTTTTTTTTAAGGGTAGTAGTTTAGACAGCTCATAGCTTATAAATCTCTCTCTCTCTTTCTCTCTCTCTTTCTCTCTCTCTTTCTCTCTCTCTCTTTCTCTCTCTCTTTCTCTCTCTCTCTGTCTCTCTCTCTGTCTCTTTCTCTCTCTCTCTCTCTCTCTCTCTCTTATCTTTGTTTCTCTCTCTCATTCTGTGCTCTTCTGTCTACGTTTCTCTCTCTCTCTCTCATATGCTCTCTCCTCTCTGTCTTTCTCTCCCCTCTCTGTCTCTGTCTCTCTCTCTCTCTCTCTCTCTCTCTGTGTCTCTGTCTCTCTCTCTGTGTCTCTGTCTCTCTCTCTGTATCTCTGTCTCTCTCTCTGTATCTCTGTCTCTCTCTCTGTGTCTCTCTCCCTCTCTCTCCCCCTCTCTCCCTTTCTCTCCCCCTCTCTCTATGTCTCTCTCTCTCTCTCTGTCTCTCTCTCTGTATCTCTGTCTCTCTCTCTGTGTCTCGCTCTGTCTCTGTCTCTCTTTCTCTTTCTCTCTCTCTCTCTTCTCTCTCTTTCTCTTTCTCTCTGTCTCTCTCTGTGTCTCTGTCTCTCTCTCTCTGTGTCTCTGTCTCTCTCTCTCTGTGTGTCTCTGTCTCTCTCTCTCTGTGTGTCTCTGTCTCTCTCTCTCTGTGTGTCTCTCTCTCTTTGTATCTCTGTCTCTCTCTCTCTGTATCTCTGTCTCTCTCTCTCTGTGTCTCGCTCTGTCTCTCTCTCTGTGTCTCGCTCTGTCTCTCTCTCTCTTTCTCTCTGTCTCTCTCTCTCTCTCTCTCTCTCTCTCTCTCTCTCTCTCTCTCTCAGACTAATGAACGAGAGTGCAGGAGTCGGGGGCTTGGGTTCTGTCCCCGTGGCCGGGCCCCCCTCCTCAGCAGGGTTGAGGAAAAACTGGCATGAAGACATCACCCAGGACCTCCGCAACCACCTCGTCCACAAGCTGTAAGTAACACACACAAACTCATGCAGCCTCGTCCGACATGTGACCAGCACTTAGCGCCTCCTGAGTGCATCTACTTGTCGCTACCCAGTCAGCACCAAGGGGTCACATCTAGTCACCAGCATGTGTTTTTATATTTTGGAATCTGCTGTAGACATCTAGCAGTATTTTACCCAGTAAGAAATGGGTCACATCTAGATTTTCTTGCCCTGAGTGTGTCACAGAATGGTTCAGCTATCTCAGTTCTTTAAATATATATATATATGCACTCTTGATCTCTCACCCTTCTCAAAGCCGCCTGAGGCAGAGGAAGTCTGACCCAGTCAGGCAGGGTCAGGCTATCTCTAGCACTCTGATCCCGGCGGCTTCTTGAAGGAACCGGAGGATGTCACATCTAGCAGCTACCCAGTCACAGGGTCACATCTAGCAGCTACCCAGTCACTGGGTCACATCTAGCAGCTACTCTCGTCCACTCGGTCACTTATCTAGCAGCTACTCTCAGTCACTGGGTCTCTCACTCGCTCACTGGGTCAGTTACTCAGTCTCTGGGTCACTCACTCACTCAGGAGCTCTCTCAGTCACTCTCATGTCATCGCATCTAGCAGCCTACCGCAGTCACTGGGTCACATCTCTAGCAGCTACCATCCACACACAGGGTCACATCTAGAGCAGGATCTCCCACTCACTGGGTCACACCTCTAGCAGCTACCCAGTCACAGGGTCACTCTAGCTCGCTCCCCAGGTCACTGGGATCACATCTAGCAGCTACCACAGTCACTGGGTGTTTTTCTAGCCTTTTACCCTAGTCACAGGGTCAAGTCTAGCAGCTACCCAGTTAATGGGTCACGAATCTAGATGTCCCCCTACCCAAGTCACTACAGGGTCACATCTATAAGATCCAGAATATAGCCTATATTAGGATATATAATGATGAGAAGCTTTTAAATCAGAAAGCCGGGATTGGAGGTCAGACAGCAGTCTGACCACACTGTTGGTCTGTGTGAGCAGGGTGCAGGCTATCTTTCCCACTCCTGACCCGGCGGCTTTGAAGGACCGGAGGATGGAGAATCTGGTGGCTTACGCCCGAAAAGTGGAGGGAGACATGTACGAATCTGCCAACAGCAGGGTAAGGACTCTCTCTCTCGCTCTCTCTCTCTCTCTCTCTCTCTCTCTCTCACTAACACTCTCTCACTAACACACTCTCTCACTCTTTCTCTCTCACTCTCGCTCGCTCTCTCGCTCTCACTCGCTCTCTCACTCACACTCGCTCTCTCACTCACTCTCGCTCTCTCTCGCTCTCTCACTTACACTCGCTTTCTCACTTGCTCTCACTCACTCTCGCTCTCTCACTCACTCTCGCTCTCTCACTCACTCTCGCTCTCTCACTCACTCTCGCTCTCACTCTCGCTCTCACACTCGCTCTCTCACTCACTCACTCATTTACACTCGCACTCTTACTTACACACACTCACACTCTCTCATGTTTTTTTCCCCTTTATAAAATAAGATTAGTTGAGTATCCAGTTAATAATATGAAGTTGATTTCCCCCCCCCAGGCCGAGTACTACCACCTCCTAGCAGAGAAGATCTATAAGATCCAGAAGGAGCTGGAAGAGAAGAGGAGGACGAGGCTGCAGAAACAGGGAATAATGGGCCAGCCGGGCTTGCCAACCAACACACTACAGCAGCAGGGCCCACAGAGTGCGTACACAGACACACGGGGTAGCCACTGCCTGTTGGCTAGTGGTCCTGAACACTAGATTTCATTTTTAAGTCTCTTAGGTTATAGGTGTGTGAATGGTATATATGTATCCGCCCAGAAGGAGGTGTGGGAGTGCAGGTGTGTGGGGAATGAGGATAACAAAACAGGTGACCAGCTTCCAATAAACTGATGAATACGCTTTTAGACTCCAAAACATGATCAATATTTATTTGAGCTACAACATACAGAAGTCTGTCTCTCAGCTATGGCGTTGGGCCGCCGTGTTCGCTAACCCAAAACACACCAGACGTCTCGGTATGGAGCTGTAGAGGTTCCTAACGGGTGTACACTGTGATAATCCATCCCATGCAGCTTGAACATCCTCCCACACCACCAAACGCCTACACAGCTTCCAAAACGGTGGAGTGGAGTGAGTATTTGGGATAGGTCTGGTGATACGGCCTCAACCAAGACAAAAACAGGACCAGTAAGACAATCCTGGAGCCGTACGAGGCAACCCTCTCCGAGCTTTTGAGGACTGCTTAGCTTGCAGAGGGTTCTACCCACCCAGCAGCTTGAGTAGGGACCTCACATGCACCAAGACAACTTCATATAGTCAGTCAGGTACAGTGATAAGACCAGTTCTCGCTTAGGTTACGTTTACACAACTTGTATCATTTGCATGTCTCACAATGTCATACCTACCCACAGAGTTTCACTCCTGGCACCCAGAATGAATCAAGTGAAGCTATTTTTGAAGACGTGGGGAGGGGGAGACTGTGTGTGTTGGGGGGGGATTGTGTGTGGGTATATGTATGTATAGATAAGGCTGAAGGCCTGTCATGTGATAATATTGATAAAATATTTACTTCTCTCCCCTCTGTCTTTCTTACAGATGGTCCTCTGGCAGATCCACCCCTCGTTCGCCCCACTGGACCAAACCAGATGGTCAACAGAATGCCAAGTCCTGCTGGTACACACACACACACACACTTCTAGTAATTGCATAATTAAAGTTAATTGAAGGTAAACTCAGGTGAAATAAGTTACCCAGTGTGCATTGCCTTCCCCTGTGTGCTGTATGAATTCTCAGGACCTAATTGTAAAGTATGAAACATTAACCCCGCCTTCTTTCTCACCTGTGCAGGTATTAATCAGTTCGGTCAAATGGGAATGCAAGGCATGGCTCAAAGGGGGACGCCCCCGCTGCCCATGGGAGCAAACTTAAACCAGGTATCAGTACAGTAACATTCATATTACATCAACTTCACTTTACACAGCTCCAAAACACCAACGCTTTACACAGCTCCAAAACACACACCAACACTTTACACAGCTCCAAAACACCAACGCTTTACACAGCTCCACAACACACACCAACACTTTACACAGCTCCAAAACACCAACGCTTTACACAGCTCCAAAACACACACCAACACTTTACACAGCTCCAAAACACACACCAACGCTTTACACAGCTCCACAACACACACCAACACTTTACACAGCTCCAAAACACCAACGCTTTACACAGCTCCAAAACACCAACACTTTACACAGCTCCAAAACACCAACGCTTTACACAGCTCCACAACACACACCAACACTTTACACAGCTCCAAAACACCAACGCTTTACACAGCTCCAAAACACCAACACTTTACACAGCTCCAAAACACCAACGCTTTACACAGCTCCAAAACACCAACGCTTTACACAGCTCCAAAACACACACCAACACTTTATACAGCTCCAAAACACACACCAACACTTTATACAGCTCCAAAACACCAACGCTTTACACAGCTCCAAAACACCAACGCTTTACACAGCTCCAAAACACACACCAACACTTTACACAGCTCCAAAACACACACCAACGCTTTACACAGCTCCACAACACACACCAACGCTTTACACAGCTCCAAAACACCAACGCTTTACACAGCTCCAAAACACCAACGCTTTACACAGCTCCAAAACACCAACGCTTTACACAGCTCCAAAACACACACCAACACTTTATACAGCTCCAAAACACACACCAACACTTTACACAGCTCCAAAACACCAACGCTTTACACAGCTCCAAAACACCAACACTTTACACAGCTCCAAAACACACACCAACGCTTTACACAGCTCCAAAACACCAACGCTTTACACAGCTCCACAACACACACCAACGCTTTACACAGCTCCAAAACACCAACGCTTTACACAGCTCCACAACACACACCAACACTTTACACAGCTCCAAAACACACACCAACGCTTTACACAGCTCCAAAACACACACCAACACTTTACACAGCTCCAAAACACCAACGCTTTACACAGCTCCACAACACACACCAACACTTTACACAGCTCCAAAACACCAACGCTTTACACAGCTCCAAAACACACACCAACACTTTACACAGCTCCAAAACACACACCAACGCTTTACACAGCTCCAAAACACACACCAACGCTTTACACAGCTCCAAAACACACACCAACGCTTTACACAGCTCCAAAACACACACCAACGCTTTACACAGCTCCAAAACACCAACGCTTTACACAGCTCCAAAACACCAACGCTTTACACAGCTCCAAAACACACACCAACACTTTACACAGCTCCAAAACACACACCAACACTTTACACAGCTCCAAAACACACACCAACGCTTTACACAGCTCCAAAACACACACCAACGCTTTACACAGCTCCAACACACACACCAACGCTTTACACAGCTCCAACACACACACCAACGCTTTACACAGCTCCAACACACACACCAACGCTTTACACAGCTCCAACACACACACCAACGCTTTACACAGCTCCAACACACAACATTTTAAACAGCTCCAAAACACCAACGCTTTACGCAGCTCCAACACACACACCAACGCTTTACACAGCTCCAACACACAAAACTTTACAACAGCTCCAACACACAACGCTTTACACAGCTCCAAAACACACACCAACGCTTTACACAGCTCCAAAACACACACCAACGCTTTACACAGCTCCAAAACACACACAACACACAGCTCCTTTACACATTTACGCAGCTCCAAAACACACACCAACGCTTTACACAGCTCCAAACCGCCGACGCTTTACGCAGCTCCAAACCGCCGACGCTTTAAGAAGTCCAATGAACAAAAGATATCGCATAATGTTCTTACAATAAAGAGGTTTCTAAAATATGCACAGTGTGGCTTTCAACTTTTAAAACTTGTTCCATAATTTATTAAGTATTTTATTTTTGCTGTAGAACTGAATGGTGTACCTAATAAAATGGCCTGTTGGTGAGTTAAGTACGTATTGAAGCTTGACTGAAAGTTTGTTTGCTTCTGTAGATGGGTCTCCAGGGAGCACCTCGTATGGCTCAGCCCAACATGAGTCCTCTGCAGAACCAGTTCATGCAGAATCAGAACCAGTTCCCTGGAGCTGGTTCTGGCCCGGTCCAAGCCAACATGGGTCTGAATCAGCCAGGACAGCAAGGAGCGCTGCCACGGGTGAGCACTGCCTGATACTGACTGGACGGGTCAGCAGCATGTTGTCCTTTATACCGCGTTGTTGTGATCTCAGAAGTGAGAGGTCTTTGATAGAACTTGACGTTAGCTTGAGCAGCATGTTCCATCAGTGATCGTTGTGTAGCTGAGGCAAAGGAATGCTAGACATTGATCGTTAGATTCCAGAAGTAGATTATCAGTCAGTGCCGTGTGTCGTTTCTCAAATATAAACAGGTAACAGTTAAAGATGAGGGTTATTAAAATAAAATTATAAAAAGGATTGTATTCCAGCCATTCTAAAGCCTTCTGTTGGTGCTTCCACCATACTGGGAATAGAATTCCAAACAGATTTGGGAATAAACGCATGGGGAAAAAAAATATATATATATATACTTTTTTTTTATTATTATTTCATTTTTATTATTTTTTGTTTTATATATAAATTGTATTATATATAAAAATATATTGTATTATATATAAAAACTACATAATTCTGTTCAGTGAAAGATGAACCAACTGCCTCTCTCTCTCTCCCTCTCTCCATATCCACCAACCCTCTCCCTCAGATATCCACTCCTCCGTTATTGCCAGTCAGTAGTCCAGCCGTTCCGACTCCACCTGCTGTTCCAAGTTCTGGCCCCTTAGGGCCAGCCTCCAACCTCCCGTCCTCCACACAACCCCCCAACTCGCACACACACTGTCCACAACCACCGAACGCACACACACATGCGCCGCCCCTGCAGCAAAACACGCCATCTCCTGCTAGGAGCCTCACTCCCAACCCTCATCAGACGCCGCCTCAGTTGCCTGGCAGCCACACACCCCAGCCCCACACCCCAAACTCAGTCACCATGGCCCCTCCTGCCCCGCAGCAGCAGCAGCAGCCTGAGAAAGCAAGTCAGATGCAACCGCAGCCGCATGGAGGCGGAGCCTCCGGAGGACCTCAGGTGGGGCTGGCATCATCTGTGCCTTCCCAGAATGCCATGGGACTGAACACTCATCCACACACTCCTGTGAGTGGCCTTGGTAAACTCCTGCTCTTTATGAATTCAGGAAGATTACATCTGAACCACAGCTCAAATTTATAAATACACTGACTGTAATTGTGCTCACTGCTACTGTAACATGGAGGTAGTTAATCAGTACACCTTACCATTTTGGATTTTTTACTGTTGAAAATGGTAAATGATCAGGTAACAATCAGGTAGAAACAGAAAATGGAGTATAAAAAATGATTTTCAGTCCAATTCTGTCACAGATTTCCCCTGAAATGGCACAAAAACGTCCTTAGTGCCACAAAACTTGAGTACAGGGGTCACATTGACACTAGCTGTCACATGGTAATGTGGCATGGTAAAAGTCAAGGACCATTAGTCTCATTAAGGTCTTGTTTTTGATCACTTCCTCTATAATGTCTAAAATGGCGTTTCCCTGGTTGATAACTTTATAGATCTCTCTCTTCTATTTGTGAATTTATTTGTTTATTTATTTATGTTTTAAATTGGCTGATTTGTTGCTGTGCTGTTCTCAGCCATCCCAGAAGTCCTCTCTGGATGGGCAGGTGTCCACTCCAGCCTCAGTCAATTTCCCTGAGCCCCAGCTGACCTCTGCGGACGGCCCCTCTCTGGCTGACCTCAAAACCGAGGTCAAGCAGCCAGAGGAAGAGGAGGAGAACGAGGCAGAGAGCAAAGCCTCAGGTACAGTGACCGCCATGCAGGATGAGGTGAAGACGGAGGAAAAACCGGAGGTGAGAGAGAACGAGGTAAAGTGATATCTGAATATCTGGCGGGTGTTGTTTTGTGAATCTGCCTGTCGTGTGACTGAAGTGTGCTTTTGTTGTCTTGCACTCTGGCTAACAAGTACAGGAGGCTTGTATCCCAGCAGTCAGTATGCCTAAATGATCAGACGCGTGCCTCAAGCTGCGTTCAGTAGGCTCAGTTAGGCTCTCTGGCTTAGTCATGTCTGAGTCGTATCTGAACTGATGTGACAAAACAAACACGTCATATAGCATAAAAGCAGCCGTCATCATAAAGCTGGAGTCGAGTCCTTCCTCTGAAAGCATACCATACAATATCTAATAAAACTGCTGAGTGATGTCTGTATTGTGTGATCTCATCCTGATGGGCTAGATTAAGAAGGAGGAGCCATCTGGTGAGGACTGTAAAGAGGAGCCTATGGAGACGTCAGTAGCGCCGACAGAAGAGGAGAAGAAACCGGAGATGAAGACTGAACCCAAAGAGGAAGAGGAGAAACCAGCGGCGACCAACAGCTCCACCACCAGCGCACAGAGCAAGAAGAAAAGTAGGCTCATGGTTTTCTATATAAACATTCACGCTGTTCTCCATGACAACAAGGGAGCGGCCATCTTTGTTTATCTGTTGATAGAACCTGCTGATCTATTGTTATAGCGTACGGCCACAGCAATAACACACATACCATCTGAGCCAAACTAAAACCACCACCCAAACGTCCGCACGACTGCTCCTTACATTCTCTGGAGGGGATGCCAACACGTCGGGAGCTTGTGAGGCTGTCTGGTAAAATGTTAACCTAGGAGCTAGCTAGTTAGCTATGCTAGCTAGCGTTAAATAGCCTGTGGGAACACCAGGTTAGTCAGTATCCACAGCAGTAGACTCCTCCAGACGTTACTCAGGATTCCTATTTCTATTCCTAAGTTCCTATTGGACTTTTAAAGAGTGAACTGCTTTTAAACATTCAAGACTGGTAGTTCTAACACAGAGGCAGAAGAAACAAACTCTTGGAAGTGGGCGTGGCCTAATAAGGTGAATATGCACATGCACACGTCCGCGGATAACCCGTAACGTTAGTTCTGCCTTCTGAGGTTCACTGTCTACCATACGCGTGTGCGCTTTGCGGTCTGTAGTTACAGGCTGTAGGTGGTCTCTTTCTCGGTGTAGTGTGTTGGCTCCCATTTACCGCCGGGTGTTCAGTTACTGTCGGCACTGCGGTATCACTGACGTGGTACCTGTGTGTTAGCGCATGGTGCTCTGGAATGAGTGGGTCAGAAACACTGCCCATTTGCTGTCCATGTGATCAGACACTTCCTCTTCACTGGACCTCGTGGGTATGAAAGAAGACGACTCCTCCTTTGTGTTTATTGTATTAATTAATTAATTAATTTATTTATTTATTCAATGCTCCTTCTCCTCTCTCTTTCAGTCTTTAAACCAGAGGAGGTTCGACAGGCTCTGATGCCCACTCTGGAGGCTCTGTACAGGCAGGACCCTGAGTCTCTGCCCTTCCGCCAGCCGGTGGACCCCCAGCTGCTGGGGATACCTGTACGTATTCGAACTAGTAACAAAACTAACCTGGTAAGGCCCTGCGCTCACACGCATTCTGCTTCCTGTGCTCCAATCAAAAACCCTAGATTTAGAGTCATTAGAGTCATGTTTTCTTTTCCTCTCTCTATCTTTCTCACTCTTTCCCCTACGTGTGATGTCTGAAAGAGAGAGTGTAGAGAAGTTCACCCAGACTGTGTGTGTGTGCGCGCGTGTGCGGGAGTGTGTGTCTGTCTCTGAATTCTCTGACCCTCACCTCACTGTACACCACATAATGCAATGAATGCTGTGGCTGTGTTCATTGCTTTGCTGGTGAGTCAGGTCAGTGTGGACCAAGTCATTTTGTTTTCTCTGCATAACTTGTTCAAAATTCATTTTAGATATGGGAATTTGAGTGGGGGTGGGGCGGGGGGGGTCTGTGTGCATGAGCGTGCATGCACACCTCTCTCAAAATTCGGAACCTCTACATGGGTTTGTGATCGGGACGTAGCGATAAATTTCCGGAAGCAGAGCTGGGCTGCTTGTGCGGTCCGAGGCCTGGTTTGTTGTTTTGACGTCTTACACCTCAAACCTCTTCATAGCCCGCTGCTTTATTTGGAGCTGATGTCAATGCTTGGTACCCGGTGCTTGTTGCTCAAGTTTGGCCCGATGTTCACATCCGCTAAGATCACCGCTAAATCACCAGAATAGTCGGCTAAAGTTAACAATCATAACACGCTTCTTGACCTGCACTGAGAGAGGGAGCAGAAGGACAGATTTTACTTGCACAATAAAAACCTCTCTCTGTGTTTCCTGCTAGTCTCTCCTCTTCAAAGCTCTTGGCCAGATCAATCAAATTGCAAAACAGCTATAGTGCATATTAGAGTCTCTCTAAGGGTGGCTGACTGACTCATTTTGGCAGGGGTGGGGAGCTTTTTGATTTTCAGGCCACTCGTTATTTCCTAGCCCTATAACTGTTTACCAGCAATTTGGTTGTGATCGGTCCTGTGTCTGTATCTGTCTGTGTGTGTATGAAGCATGTCCAGACCCCATGCACTTCAGTGACAGAAGCTGATCTAAAGAAACATTCAAATCTTCATTAGTTTCATTATTGATGCTGTAAAATGGACATTTAAAATAGAATTTTTATATAATATAATAATAATAATCTTTCTAAAGTTAAGGATACAGGCTGCAGTATGTGCCTAAACCCCGATGTTCCTGACCACAGACGATGGTTGTCCATCCCGGGTGGTAAATTCAATAAAGTCTTTTTCACTTTTTTCAGAAATTAAAGCTACTGGTAGCCCTGGGGTGGGGGCTATCTGGATACCTAGCAGGCTGTTGCGTTTACCACACCTGTAGTGGAGACGTGTGGGGTGCTGTGCCCATCTTGAGGCTTATAATGAATCATGTCACTTCCCCTATATACTAGTTCCATCTTTTTTGTGCTGCTGCTGCTCAGGGTGTTTACAGGTACCCTTTTCCTGAATGCCAATATTTTAATTTAACCATTATTTAATTTCAGTGTTTTCTTTTAGACGTATATGAACTTAACCAGACATTCTCTAAAGACATCCAGGTGTTGGTAGGTCCTGTATTGAAACCATCTCAGTTATTTTTGTCCATTTAGGTTATATACCTGCGTAGTTGAGTATATTCTAGTTATGTGGCTAACACCGTACATACTTCATTTCCTCTTCCCGTTAAAGCAGGGATCGGCAGCACACGGCTCTTTACTGCCATCTAGTGGGGGGAATAAGTAAATAAGAGAATCAGCTCAGTAAAATGAAGCCCTCAGGTAGTGCTGTGGTTTTTAGGCGAGGTGGTGTCATATTTATTTATGTCCTGTGTTTTTCTCTTACGCTTTTCTGAATGTTTAATTTAACGCTAGGTGTTAATATCGTACTCTGTGTTCCCCAGGACTGGGGATCAGTAGATCTGAAAATAAACGCAGCATCCTGCTCCCGATCTTGGATCAGCTGTCATGTTAGTGTCTGGGCATTGGGCATGCTCTGGCTGCCCGGGCTTCACCGTTCCTGTAGCGTAGTGTGCTTAATGTGCTAACTTACTGTTTACAGCAGAATTCTCAAAGGCCGGCCCCGGTGGATTCTAGCACTGTAGCATTAATGCTGTGGCGATCAATCCCAGTTCGTCAGGATCTCTGATCTTTGTTTCCCTCTCGGCTAACGCAGCTGATTCAGTTCAGTGTAGTTTCACCTAGCGCCGGTGGATCAGGTGGAGCACACATACACCCAGAACTGGGATTGGAAGCCACTGCTTTAATGCCCGCGTGCTTCGTCTCACGTTAAAGGGGCCTGGAAATAAAAATCTGCATCCACACTGGCCCTTTGTGGGGAAGGTTGAACACCCCAGCTCTACTGTGGTCTCTGCGTTTCTATGGGACATGGGTATTATAGCAGGGGTCACCAGTCTCCTTCACGAAGGGCCCGTAGTGCCTGCAGATTTCTAACTCCAGCCGGGCCAGAGCACCCCGGATATGACTGCCGTTTATCGCTTGCTGCTGCCGGGTTGCTCCGATTGTGAAGTGTGTGGACCCCCTGTTCCCGTGTTTGTCTGTAGTCTGTTAGGCATACTGTGTTGTAGTGTCGCTCTCTCTCCGAATGCTGTCATGCTGTCTTCATCCTCAAGGTTGCGCCATATGCTTCAGTTTGCTGTTAACCCTGCTAAAATTCAGCGTGCTGCTCTAGTTCATTTATGTGCCATGCTATAGTCCAGTCTCCCTCCCTCTGCACCCAGCCAGCCGAATCACACCGGCGCATACGCACCCGTGCAGCCACACAGCTTCTCGACACACATTAACCCCAGCTAACGCCGACCCAGCAAACTAAACGCTCTGCTGTTGAAGATGCGCGTACATGCCAGTCTGATTCCTCTGATTGATCGCTCCTGCTAATCTTGGGGAAGCCCAGCTTTGTTCCTAGAGGGACAGAACTCGGCACAATTTGTAAAAATCTTTAACCAATGAGAAATATTTTTGCACTTTGATTAATAAGAACCTAAAGGTTTTAACGTTGTCGGTGTGCAGCTACAGTTAAAGTGATTTCCCTGGCTGTGAAATGTATCCACTGCTTGCGTCTCGACGTTCTCTGCGTTATTCCAGCGTTTGGTTGTTTGGGGTGTTGGGTCAGTGTGTCCTGGGGCTAGCAGCTGAGCCCTTTAGACCGTAGGCCTATAAACAAACACCCCAAGCTGTGTGCGCTTCGGCCAGGCCGTCACTGGCTACTGTCAAGAGTTCTCCGAGATGACCACTCACCTGGACAGCGATGCAGCTTGTGAGCTCTGTCTAATCCGACACCTGATGAAGCCATCGGCCAGTGCTGTGTTTCCAGAGCTCTGGCTTTTGGAGTGGTTGAGATATCTGGGACCGGCTGCACTAGCAATGCACAGGATCAAACAGTTACAGTTTAGGGCGGTCCTGATCGATTACGGTAGGGGTCACCGTGCAGTGCTAGACTGTGGCAGTGCATCATAGAGAATGGGCTTGACGTTCCTGGTACGGTATTCCTGGTTTGTTCATCTGTAGATCGGTTTATATATTTCTGCAGTGCCGGTGTATCCTCAGGACTAGCCATCCTAGTTCTACAGCTCTGGAGGAATGTAAGAGCCCACCTGTGCCTGATCAGTGTCTCTAGTTCTCCAGGTTCTGGGTTTGTGTTGGTTCTGTTTGATTCTCTACACTACTGGAACCATGTCTCCCAAACTCCAGATCAGATATTGTATTAGATCTGTGTATTTAGAAAATCACTAATGACCTCCAGAAGCCTGTTTTTAGAACCATGCTCGCTGTGCGTCTCACCCCAGCCACCGCTCGCCAGTCTCTCTGTAGGTCACTCGAGGTCATCTTACGGTGGGTAAGGGACATTGGAATGAGGTGGTGCTCATCGCGGTCAGTAGAGAGTGGGTTTGGCCCTCTGCCAGTCTGTAGCTGTGTTGTCCTGTGTGTTGGCTGCTTGGCCTTGTTCTTATGAACCAGACGCTCACTGTATCTGCCAGTGAAGCTAGAACCCAACCTTCGGTTCCTCACTGAGAACCTGCTGTACATGTGGAGATGCTGGTTTAGGAACTGGAGGGGTCTCTGATTTATCTCCAGAGCTGTATATGATTTTGAGGCGCTGCAGCCGGTTCCAGGTCCGTACCGTACATGTGCTAAGCGCCACTACAGTGCAGTGACTTCCGCGTGCTGATTATCAGCTGACGTCCCTGGATGTCCTTTTGCTGGCCCTGTGGCTCCTCTCATTCTCAGCCTGCAGTCCTCCATGTGGTTGTACCGGATGGCACGCATGTGTGGAGGCATGTGTGTGCGTGTGCCTGTGTGTGCGGGTGCGGGGTGAACGGAGGGAGCAGAATCTGTTACGTTTCTCTGTTTGTGCACATGAACTCCTCCACAGCGCTCAACATTGCCCCCTCTTCTCTCCCTCTGACCCGGCTTCGTCTCCTCGTGGTCTCTCGCCGCTGGATGTCTGATTGCTCTGCTGCTCCGCGGACAAACATGGTGGCATCCTTGTCTGCCCCGCGACTCTACCTCCTCTTCCTGAACCCCGGAATGCTGCACTGCCTCTCGATGACCGCCTCCTCTCTTCCTCTACTCGTCTCGACCGCCACCGCCTCCCCCTGCCGCCCGTACGTCCTTCCTGCTCCCCCAGGACTATTTTGACATTGTGAAGAACCCCATGGACCTTTCCACCATAAAGAGAAAGCTGGACACGGGGCAGTACCAGGAGCCATGGCAGTATGTAGACGACGTCTGGCTCATGTTCAACAACGCCTGGCTGTACAACAGGAAGACCTCGCGGGTCTACAAGTATTGCTCCAAGCTGGCCGAGGTGTTCGAGCAGGAGATTGACCCCGTCATGCAGACCCTGGGCTACTGCTGCGGGAGGAAGGTGAGTGTGTCACTTCATCTGACTACTTTCTGCACCGTTCACATCTGTGCTCCAGTGACCTTCCTTTTTAATAATGATATATTTGGACATAGCAGTGCATAAAATTCTTAATTAATTTAACCCTGAGACAGTTACTAGTTTATAAACACAGATTATAATACATTTATTTTTTATTTATTTATTACTGCAGTGGTTTTTACAACTGAATGTTTAGTACTAGTGCACTAGTACAGGTATTTTATTTTAATTACTATCATGTAATTGACCCAGGCTGGTCTTATAGTGGTGGCTGTTCAGAGACTGTTTAAGCTGGATTCATTTTCTGTGCTTGTGAAATGAACAGTGCTGCAGTTTATTAAGATAATGCCAGTTATTGCCCACCACTCGCCAACTCTGCTGAAAATGATCCTGCCCCACAACCCTACTTTTCTAAAAAACAGTTTTCTTGGTGGAACATGCGCAGATTATATAAATAAACACTTCATATAAAATGTTTGTGTGGAGAGCCACTACATACCAGGCTGTTTCTTGGGCTTGCAGCTTGGGTGACTCAAATAGCTGTAACTGTAATGAAGGCTTTGACTGTTTCTGACAAACCAACCGCGATATCAACAGTATAATATATAATATAGTATATAATTCAGTGTGTTGTGATATTTTGCAGTACTGTAAGCAAGGTGATGTATTGTTACATGTTTTTTATTATTATTGTTTTAAGAAACCAATGGTCAAAGTAGTCATCAAGATTTTTTAATTCTAACAGAAATTATATATATATATTTATTTATTTATTTATTTATTTATAAATAAATACAGCTATTTTTTTATTTTTTATTATTATTATTATTATTTTTTTTTTTTCCTTCTCATAGCTCACCTTAAACACTCCATGTTATTTCCCCGTAAGCCACATCGTTTCTTTGTGGGTTTAATTATTTGACCCATGTAATGCAGATAGCACAAGTACAAGAGGCGACTCTTATTTAGGGATGCGCTGGTCTTAAACGCGTCCTGGTTTCACCATATACACTGTTCCTGATCGAGTCTGATTTTACTGCGGCTCTTTTTAACCGTATTATCCAGATGGTAATTACAGGTCATGGGGTCAGAGCAGGTTCGGGGCATGTCTGTCTGCAGGTCAGGCTGGGTTCACACAACACAGCGCTTAAATAGTCTTTTAGTTTTTTCCTTTTTCGTTCGTTTAATCGGTCAATCAGCTTTAAGACCATCACACACCGAGTTTCAATCTGTCTGAATATCGTGTCTCTCTGTCTCGTGAGGGCGTTCACACTAGAGCGTCAGGTAGAGAGAGACGGTACAGTAAGAGCTTAGGGGTCAAGGAGGAAAGCACATGAGCAGTGCGCTCCTTAAATCCTCCACTCGGACCCCACTCTTCTTCCATTAACAGTCCCTGGTTGTCAACAGAACCGCAGACGGAGGACTGATTACTGAACCGGGCCTCTTAATGTTGCTCTACACACAGACCTATAGAAATCCTCTCCTGACCAATAAGGGTTATCCAGGAAGCCCTCCGTGTCCTGGACAGTGTTTCAGGGTTTTCCTTTTTACGTCATTAATAACAGACAGGGTTTATAACAGACAGCATCTTCAAAGGAAGGAACGCTCATAAGTAAAGGCACCCCGTATCAATTAATAAATAATAAAATGACTGTATGAAGAGTGATCATTCATTAGCATGTTCCAGCATTGGTTATGAACGATCCGTGTAATTAATCCAGACAACCGCTTTTCTCTCCCTCGCTCTTGCTCTGCTTGCTTCCCAGTTGGAGTTTTCTCCTCAAACTCTGTGCTGCTACGGGAAACAACTATGCACCATCCCACGAGACGCTGCCTACTTCAGCTACCAAAACAGGTCAGTCCTCCACACACGCTCTCACACACACACACACAGGCAGGGTCAGACTAACAGCGTTACCGTTATCACCACCAGCACACACCCGTACACACACCGCTATGGTGTGGTAGTTAATGTGAAGGTGTTAAATGTGATATACCCCACATGCCCACACACACCACTATTATCAGCATGCCTACCTTCACCAGTATCGGCTGTTTCAGGTGTTCTTCAGCAGTACTGTCCCGAGCACACACCTCATGAAGTAAAGCATTGTTCAATCACAGGTGGATATTTGTTTGATGGGGGGATTTCAGTGGTTGTTATTGACCACCACTCACTCCTGCTTTACCATTTGACTTACAACTCGGACACTTTCAAAGAGAGTCCCAGAACAGGGGGCTAACCTCCGTAGCCTGCTCCTGGTGCTCTGTCCCGTAAACCCGCGGCGTGGGCGTACTCTGCTCGGACCATCCCAGCACAGTTCCTATTGGAAGCACCAGGTTGTGCAGCGGGAGCCGGCCATGCGTGCGCCGTGCGCGGTTACGGTGGATCTCTTTGAAACGGTCTGATAGGATGATGGGTCTCAGTTGCACCAACACTCGTTCCTCCGTATCCACCTGTTTCTTTTGGCCTCTGTTGTCCTTCTCTCCGCCCTGTACGAGTGAGCGCGTGCGTGAGTGGGTGAGCGAGCGAGCATATGCATGTGTTCACGTTCATGTATCATACTCGTGTTCTCCGGTCAAGGTTGGGACAAATTCATTTCGGATTGTTAAGCTTGTCGGAGAGAGAAATGGCCTGCAAGATCGGACATGTGTTTTTGAACTGCAGGTTTAAAAATAACCCTTAGAAGTCCAAGTATCACTTTTGGTACGGTACTGTAATTAAATACCTATGGGAAATAATTAGTGCTGGCATAACTCATTACTAATGGATTTACTCTTGATTGATTTTACATTCTGTATTGAAAAGTTTGTGTACAGGATGATTTATTTTTCTTAAACAAGACTTATATAAAGTAAAAAAAACAAAAAAACAAAAAAAAAAACCCCTACATTTATTTTTTACCCTAGATCTGAATTGCTAGTACGATTAGATTAGACCTGACTGTTCTGCATACACAGATACAGCCTAGCAATATCAGTTTTTTTTATCCTTTTATCTATTTCTATTTATTTATTTATAATTTTTTTTATTTATCTTTTTTATATATATATATATATATATATCGTCGCTGTCCAAAGAAAAACATGCATCTCCATTTTTGTTGATTTTTACTTTTATGGCTCATTTGATCACATGAGCTGCTGTTTACATTGTGCGGAAATTTCATTCAGAATGGACCAATAGAAATGGTCCAAAACTGCTTGGAAAGACGTCTGGTTCCATTGACTTCCATTTAAATTAAGTGAGGTTTTTGGCCTCTCCTGTAAAGTTGTCAATTTGGAGATACCTGTTTTTCTTTGGGCAGCGACGATATATATATATATATATATATATATATATATATATATATAATATTTATTTATTTATTTATTTTTTAGATTAACAGTCGCACATTGTTCTGAATGGAACTTTCATTTTTACTAAGAATGATATTCCCCACCTGAAGTGAATCTTTATTATTATAATTGTGCTTTATTGGGAACAGTATGTAGACAGGTGTCAGTATTCCTCTCTAGCCCAAACGAGAGAGTGTATGTAAGCCTAGAGCTGCGTCCCTGAGCCCGGTATCGCATCGGATTCAGTCCCCCCCAAATTCTCCAGTATTGTCTCTCATGAATAGACCCCTTTTGGGGGGTGGAGCTGAGCAGAAATCAGAACCAAACAACGCAGCCTTAAATCTCAGCTTTGGGTTTTTAAATTGGGCCCCCGGACAGGGGCCCGTCTGTTTTGAAGGCCAGCGTTAGGGTTTTAAAGCCGTGCAGGGACATGGCTGCCGCCGCCGCTGTTACTCGACAGCCTGTTGCCGTATCAGTATTCTGAAAGTCCTCTATGAGTGAAGGTGCAGCGTGCTGTAACCACCTGTGATACCTGTGACTTCTGAGGATGACCAGTCTCTCAGGAACTCCCCTAATGGATGAATTTAGCCCCACCCGCTGCGTGTGAGTGTTATCAGGGACCGGTGGATGGAGGGTGTCCGTGCTTTGCTTGGCTTCCAGCTAGATGGTTATTTTGTCTTGAAACGTGTTGATTCATTTTCTCCACCTCTCTCTGTTCCACCCCTACACCTGTCCATCCTCCATCCTTCTTCTCATCCGTAACATTTTTGTTTTTCACACTTTTTTAAATTGTTCATTCTACCCCCTCCCCCTCCCCCCCTTCTCCCCCTTCCCCCTTTTCTCTCCCTCCTTCTTTAACGCTTGTGATGTCTGCATTGGCCTGCTTTGGTGCGACCAATCATCCTTCTCCGAAATTTACACGCAACCAATCAAATCAATCCGCCCACACAAAAACCCTGCTTCATGATTGGCTGCATCCGGCGACGACCCTGCGCGCTGCCTCCCCCCCGGCCTGCCCTGCCCTGATTGGTGACTCCCTCCGCGTGCCTTCTCTGTGATTGGCTGTGCTCTTGGCGAACGGTGTAGTTCACCCAAATATGGGCTTCTTGCTAACAGGTACCACTTCTGTGAGAAGTGTTTCAACGAAATCCAGGGGGAGAACGTATCCCTGGGCGACGACCCGACACAGCCACAAACGTAAGTACTGCCTCACTGCTGTAACTCACTTCATCCTGTATTTATTTAAGTTTATATTTATATTTACTGCTTGATTATTCGAATGGTTTTGCTCGACTTGTTCCATTAACTCCATTGACTGGTTTAAACTCTACTCTCTTGTCAGAATAGTTTAGTGAGTAGCTACTAACCGCTGTTTTAAACTTTTCCCAAAAAGAAAACATTTGATGATCAACAAAGTAGATGTATAATAATAATAATAATAATAATAATAATGATAATATTAATAATGATACTGATAATAATAATAATGATACTGATAATAATAATGATAATAATGATGATGATGGTGATGGTGATGATAATGATAATAATGATGATGATAATAATAATAATAATGGGGAAATACAGGACACAGCAGGTGAGAAAATATTTCCTGCTGTTTAGGTTGGTGTCTCTGAAGAAGGTAGATGGTGGATAATAATAATATAGTGTGGGGATGTTGTCCTGTATAATGTAGTGGTGTAAATTGTTATAGGAGGAACCAGGTTATAAAATGTGTCAAATCATTTCTGTCACTGCTGGTTTTATTTATTTTATTTTATTTTATTTTTTTTACAGCTCCATCAACAAAGACCAGTTTCAGAAGAAGAGGAATGACACCCTTGACCCTGAACTGTATGTCCACTTGTTGCTCAGTTGTTTGCAAAATGGACAGACCAACGGCCTGTCTAAGAAATTAGCGTCTGAAAATGTTATTATATTATAAATATTCTGTTATGATATAATATTTGATGGAGTAGATTTTAAATGTTATATGGTAAAGCCTTTTAAACTGTTTGTAGTTTGCATGCTTCATAGAACATCTGTCTCCAGCTGTTGGGGAGGATTGGGAAATATTTACCGTTTAGAAAACTTTTTTTTTTTTTTTCTTTCTCTAAATTGTTTGTTTGTGTTTATTTGTTTTCTCGTTTTTACTCTTGACACGGTTTTGCTCTGTCTCTGAAAGGTTTGTGGAATGTACAGACTGCGGTCGTAAAATGCATCAGATCTGCGTCCTGCACCACGAGACGATCTGGCCGTCAGGGTGGGTGAACTTCGTTGTTTGACTTTCATTTTTCCAACGTGTTACCTGTGGGAGCTTCCTGTTCACACCTTCACCCTCCTTCTCTGTTCAGCTTTGTGTGTGATGGCTGTTTGAAGACATCCAAAAAGACGAGGAAGGAGAATAAATACGCAGCCAAGAGTAAGTGGATGGGCTTTCATTTAGTCAGCTGCCTTACGAGGGAGTAGATCCGTTTAAACATCCAGAATAAACCGAACACATTTCGTTACTGAACGATTTGAAAGTGAGCCCGTTACTGTCTTTCTAATGTTGGCCCTGAATGGCGTTTAAGTGTAAATGTATACACTGCGGACTGCTGGCTAGTTATTACTACCACGTGCTGGTATAGTTTGTTTTTTGCTGTGTCTGAATGCTCACTGGGTAAATGCTGATTCGTGTTCTGTTCTGTAGAAAGGATCCCTGATGAGTTCTGAATGGTAGATGAGTCACGTGACTCTACACAGCCATGTTGGTGTTCCTGTTATAACAGTACACTTCTTCGTTTTCCTCTTCTCTTTTCTCTCAGGGCTTCCTCAGACAAAACTGGGCTGCTTCCTGGAGACACGAGTGAATGAGTTTCTGAAGAGGCAGAGTCATCCAGAAAGTGGTGACGTCACCATAAGGGTGGTGCACGTCTCGGACAAGATGGTGGAGGTGAAGCCGGGCATGAAGTCCAGGTGTGAGCCCAGTTTTCTGTTGTCAATTTTATTTGCAAGTTCTGGATCATCCTCAGGTTCCTCAGGTACCGTGCTGGACTATGTTCTGAATAGATCAAAAGGTCAGCCGGTCAAGTGATGCCATAGAGCTTGCAGATACCTCAGTGTTGATGTAAGGTGGCAACATTTGGTGACTCCAGGTGCGATCTGAATAACCCTGGTTGCTAGCTACTCTATTGCATCTACTGCAAAGAATTACATTTGTAAGGCTAGCTAGCTAGCTATCTGACCAGGGCTGTAGGAAACACACTGCACTGGAAGGGTAAGGTTGTGCCAAATCTTAAGGACCAGCCCAGTCCAATGGTTTAAGAAAAAACTACTGGTCGTGGTAAGATTTTTTTTATTTGCCGAAGCAGTAACTGTTTGTGTCTCTGTGTGTGCCCACGTAGGTTTGTGGACAGTGGTGAAATGGCCGAGTCGTTTCCATACCGAACAAAAGCTCTGTTTGCGTTCGAGGACATAGACGGAGCTGATGTGTGCTTTTTCGGAATGCACGTGCAAGAATACGGCTCTGATTGCCCTCCACCTAATCAGAGGTGAATCCTGACATCAACCCACACACAGCATTCACTCACCCTGCTCTGTCTTTCCATGTAAAATTACAGAACCCATAAACGAACATGGTTAGTGGAGCTCACTAAACCCCCTCTCTCTGCTTGCCTTCGTACAGACGTGTATATATATCCTACCTGGACAGCGTGCACTTCTTTCGGCCACGTCAACTGAGGACCGGCGTGTATCACGAGATCCTCATAGGTTACCTGGAGTATGTGAAGAAACTGGGGTTCACCACTGGACATATCTGGGCATGCCCACCCAGTGAAGGTGACGATTACATCTTCCACTGCCACCCCCTGGAGCAGAAGATACCCAAACCGAAGCGCCTGCAGGAGTGGTATAAGAAGATGCTGGATAAGGCTGTGGCTGAGCGCATTGTGCATGATTACAAGGTAGCCCCTCTGGTGTTGTGTTCTTATTAAACCCTGTAGGATGCTGTCCAAGGGCTCTGCTGAACGTTTGCCCCATTTTTCTACCTTGAAAGCTTTCCCTGTCCCCTATAGTTAGTTGTCCATGCCTTTTCTCTTTTTTCTTTCCTTCTGTGTTTATGTAAAGCTCTGCTCCACATCTCGTTTTAACCCCTGGCCCATTTTCTTTGCCTTTCCTCTCCTAGGACATTTTTAAGCAAGCCACTGAAGATCGTTTGACGAGCGCAAAGGAGCTGCCTTATTTTGAGGGGGATTTCTGGCCCAATGTGCTGGAAGAGAGCATCAAAGAGCTCGAGCAGGAAGAGGAGGAGAGGAAGAGGGAAGAGAACAGCACCTCCAGTGAAAGTGTTGATGTAGGTGCTCATTTAGGAGCGTTACTGGTTATACAAGATGTGCTTAAGTGGCATGTATGCAGGATTTGGGCTGGGTAGCAGAACCTGGGCTCTGGTTCCTTTATTAGAGTTTTAATTAAATTCATTTGAATTTGGTTGATTTTGTCAAAAGTCTGTGGCTTTTTAATTCCTCCTCCAGTCCCACTGTGAGTGCTTAATGACGCTTGTGACTCTTTAGGCCACCACGGGCGACAGCAAAAACGCCAAGAAGAAGAACAACAAGAAGACGAGCAAGAACAAGAGCAGCTTAAGCCGAGCCAACAAGAAGAAACCCGGAATGCCCAATGTCTCCAACGACCTGTCCCAGAAACTGTATGCCACCATGGAGAAACACAAAGAGGTAAGCCGCACACTCATGTCCTCTGCGCCTGTCGTACGTTCAGTCCCCAGAAACCCGTCTAGGGCCTTCTTAAAAAAAAAGAAATTAGGCTTAATGGTGGTGTGTCTCTAATGCATTTAGATTTATTTGATTTGCTAGAAGCCGGATCTTCACTTCTTCACGTATCCCTTCTTTCTGCTTTGCAGGTCTTTTTTGTCATCCGCCTCATTGCTGGTCCTACTGCAAACTCCCTACCTCCCATTGCGGATCCGGACCCCCTGATGGCCTGTGACCTGATGGACGGACGCGACGCCTTCCTGACGCTGGCGCGTGACAAACACCTGGAGTTCAGCTCTCTGCGAAGAGCCATGTGGAGCTCCATGTGTATGCTGGTGGAGCTGCACAACCAGAGCCAAGATCGCTTTGTGTACACCTGCAATGAGTGCAAACACCACGTGGAGACGCGCTTCCACTGCACGGTCTGTGAGGTGAGGACACCGCTGAGTGCACGCTCGTGTGCTGTACTTGTAGGCATCGTACTAACCTCAGTCATAACTAGGAAAGAGGATCTGGCCTGCGAGCTGCTCGCTCTACAAACCAGGCTTACTGGACTGCATGTGTTGTATTAGAAGCTTGTGTCTTCTTACAGATACGGGCTAGGAAAGATGGAGGAACTTAATTTTTTTCCCCTCCTCCTTTTCTTTTCAGGACTATGACCTCTGCATCACCTGCTACAACACTAAAGGCCACGAGCACAAGATGGAGAAGCTCGGTTTGGGCTTGGACGACGAGAGCAGTAACCAAGCTGCAGCGGCCAATCAGAACCCTGGTGACTCACGCCGTCTCAGCATCCAGCGCTGTATCCAGTCCCTGGTACATGCCTGCCAGTGTCGCAATGCCAACTGCTCTCTGCCGTCATGCCAGAAGATGAAGCGGGTAGTGCAGCACACGAAGGGTTGCAAGCGCAAGACGAATGGTGGCTGTCCTATCTGCAAGCAGCTCATCGCCTTGTGTTGCTACCATGCCAAGCACTGCCAGGAGAACAAATGCCCCGTACCCTTCTGCCTCAACATAAAGCACAAGCTCCGTCAGCAGCAGCTGCAACACAGACTGCAGCAAGCGCAGATGCTGCGTAGGCGCATGGCCACCATGCAGAGGGCTGGGCAGCCTCCGTGTGGAGGTGGCCCACCTGGAGGTCTTCCATCACCAGGCAGCAACGGTGCTACAGGTCGTAGCACACCGTCGATGGGCACTCAGCCTACCACACCACAGACGCCCACACAACCAAGTCATACTCCCCTCCCTCCTCCTGGAATGGGAGCTGTTCCAAACCCTCAGCAGCAACAGCAGCAACAGGGTAACATGCCTCCCCAGCACCCTGTCCATCCACAATTTCAGCAAATGCCTGGTGCTCCAGGAATGATGACCTCGCCACAGCCGCAGATGGTTGCACAGCAACAGGCAGGACAGTCCCCACATCACAATAACTTGTCCCAGTATGGCCCTCGACCTCCAGGCTCTTCTCCCCACTCACAGTCCCAGGGCAAGTCAGCCCTGGGTCCTACAACCCCTCCACAACAACCCGGCAACACAGGAGCAGCTCCTGTTCCGCAGCAGCCGCAACAGCAACCACCCTCGGGTCCTCCGCCTGCAGCTGTGGAAATCGCGATGAAGATCCAGCAAGTGGCAGATGCCCAAAGGAAGATGGCGAAGGTGCAGCTCCTACAGAGACAAGCAAACCAGGCCGGCATGATTCCATCGCATCCCCACCACCAGCAGCCCCAAGGGCAGATGAGCATGACGCACCCTGGTGTTGGCATGGTGGGTGGGCCGGGGCTACCTCCCCAGACACAGGCTTCTGTTGCCAGGGCCCAAATGGAGCAGCAGCAGCAGCAGCAACAGCAGCAGCAGGGACCTCAGGGAATGATGGTGGGAACAGGCCATCTGCAGCAGCAGTCTGCGCCCCAGGCTAACGTGCAGGGCCAGCTTCCTCCTCCACAGGTCCAGCAGCAGCAGAGGGCCAATGCCCAGCTCCAGCCTCCTCAGCAGCAGTGGACAGGCCAGGGCATGCCGCCTCAACAGAGACCCCCCATTATGGGCCAGCCTGGCATGGTTGCCATGCAGCAGCAAATACAGCAGTCCCAACAGCAACAGCAAATGCCCAATCGCAATGCCTTGATGAATATGGTGCAAGCGGGCCTGCAGGGCGGTGCTGCAGGGGGACCTGCTGGTGGGACTCTCCCTCAGGGAGCCTTGCAGGACCTCTTGCGCACTCTGCGATCACCAAGCTCACCGCAGCAGCAGCAACAGGTCCTCAACATCCTGCGCTCCAACCCGCAGCTGATGGCTGCCTTTATAAAGCAGCGGGTTCACAAGTATAAAGGTGGGGCCGGAGGCCCAACCGGTCCTCAAGGAGGGCCAGGGCCCATGGGCGGGCAGCCAGTGGGAATCAATGCGGGTGGTCCTCAGCCAGGCATGCCTATGGGACAGAGTATGAACATGCAAGCTCAACTGGCTCAACTCCAGCAGCAGCAGCAGCAGCAAATGCAACAGCAGCAAAGACCCTTACTCCAGCAGCAAGTGGCTGTGTTGCAGCAGCAGCAGCAGCAGCAGCAGCAGCAGCAGCAGGGGATGCCAGGGCAGGCACCACCCAACATGGCCAACATTAGTCCGCAGTTCAGAGAGCTGCTATTGAGGAGACAGCAGCAGCAGCTCCAGCTCCAGCAGCAGCAGCAGCAGATGGGAAATCACGCCGCTTTCCAGCAACAGCAGGGATACATGGGTCAGCAAGGAAGCATGCAAGGACCCCCAGGGGGCCAGGCTCCGCCAGGGGTACAACCTGGGCAGCAGCAACCCCAGCAGCAGGGTTATCCAGGCAACCCTGCGCAGCAACAAGCTGCAGCAGCGGCGGCCTTGCAACAAAGACTGCAGCAGCACCAGCACCACCTGCAGATGCAGCAGCAGCAGAACGCAGGGCTTCAAGGCCCTGACGGAGGCCCCGGAGCAGGCGGTCCACAGACCCAGCCCACGCAGGGAAGGCCCCAGCCCCCGTCGTCTCCCGCCCTGTTGCAGCAAGCCTTGCACCAGCGGCTGCTTCAGCACCAGCAGCAGCAACAGCACCTGGGTGGAGTTTCACCTGCACATCCGAACAACCCTATGAGCCCGCAGCAGCAGATGTCCCAGTCCCCGCACCTGCAGGGCCAGCAGCAGCTCACCACGTCCCTCAGCAACCAGGTGCGGTCGCCCCAGCCATCGCCACGTCCGCAGTCGCAGCCGCCACACTCCAGCCCGTCCCCGCGCACCCAGCAGCCTCAGCCGTCGCCCCACCACATCTCCCCGCAGACCCAGACGGGGTCGCCGCACCCCAGCCACCTCCAGCAGCACTTGCCTGGCATGGCTCCGCCTCCTCCACCCCCACCACCTCCGCAGCAGCAGAACGCCATGGACCCTGGCGGATTTGGTACAGATCAGAACTCCATGTTGCCGCAGCTCGGCGGCATGGCAGGACTCCATGCGACAGGAGCGAACGACATGCTGCCCCCTAGTGGACAGGATCTCGGTGTGAATATTAATCCATTAGACATTATATAGGTATGGAACACATGGAACTTGCCAGAGACAGTGTTAGTCTTTTTTATATTGCGGTGATGAATTATTTAATGTTTTGTCAGTATGGACACATTGAGCTCTGACCTTCCTATGGGAGATACAGCAATTAATCAACATGAGCGAGTAGAAGAGGTAAATGCTGAATTATGGCTTTTCCCCCCAAATTGTGTACAGAGAAAGGATCGTTTCTCCGACTCAGAGAATATGACGCAGGTAATATTTTTGGGGCCGGGTCTAGGGGAGTATTTACCTTTTTTAAGATATATTTTTAAGATTTTAAAACTGTTAAATTTAAAAGACCGAATCATTGAATGCAATGGGATTTATTTTCTATATATACATATATATATATTTTTTTGCTCCATGAACCTCTCGGTTACTAGTTTTACAGTGTGGAGTGATACAAATGTTATTGCGTATCATCGTTTCTGTTAAAGTTATTAATTATCCAGACGTCATGCATATCTTCTTTTTCGATTTTGATTTTGCATTCTCTTATTTATTCCAGTGTTGTTTGGGGGTGTCCTTGCTCCTGGAGACGGCTACAGATTATTTTTAATCTCCGTGGAAACGGGGAGCTGTTCCTGTACATCTGCAGGTGGTTCTTAAGTTCGGATAGAGCAGGATCCGGTGTTCCGGGGGAACGGCTTAGTGGCGCGTGCTGTGGGCCAGTGGTGGGGTGCGAGTGCGGAATGAATTTTTTTTTTTTTTTTTTTTTTTTTTATAAATCCTTTTTTATGATGATGATTTTTAATCGTGCCACTTTTGACATGCTTAGCCATTCTGCCCGCATGGGACGACCCTCCTGAATGCACATACCCTGTACAGCCTGACTCTGTGTGAGTGTGCGGATGAATGAGCTCCGTGTAGCCCGTGCCGGGTGGAGGAGTTGTGGTCTTGGTGAAAGCCGTGTGTGGTTCTGCTGTTCAGGCCCGGATGAATAGGTGAGGTTAGAGTTTATCCAGCAGACCGTATGCCACTGATCTCGCTCTCGCGCTTTGATTTCTCTCTGTACCTGACTCCTTTACCTGTGCCCCTGCTCCACTCTCAGAAATGTCATTGCTCTGAAGTTTGGGAATTTAATTTAAATATTTTTTACTGTACAAAGAAAAACACAAACTGTGGACTCCTTTCTTTTTTTTTTAATAAAATGATAAAATATGTAACAGCTTTAGTTTGTTCATTTGTCACCAGTATGGAGCTGGGAGGCGGTGCAGACACCAGGTACTGCCCTGGGGTGCGGTGGTGGTCCCGTCTGTCAGCAGCAGGGGGCGGAGGATTCAGAGTTTATGATGTCTGTGCTTCTTTTACTCCAGTGTTTGAGGGGTAGAGAAAGTCCAGGTGCGTCGTCTGCTGGTGTGGCCTGGGCGGGTTCCTTACGCTGGTCCTGTTAGAACGGCGTCCTGACTCCTACACTTCCTTTTAGACCCATAGAAAATGTCTTCTCGGTGGAAGGACTGGCGGAGACGCCTGTAGATGGTTTCAGATCTGAACGCGAGTGCCTTGCATCTGCTGGGGCAGTTTGGTGGCCTGCTAATTCTCTTGAGACTTTTTAAAAATTTTTTTTTTTTTTTTTTTTTAAATAAATATTTTTTTATTATTAATCTTTTTTTTTTTTCACCTCTCTTGTCATCTTCCTCCTGCCATACGCGGACGTTATCTTATGTGTGGCCCTCAGGAACTTGGGTTTGACCTGAGAGTGGGACAGTGATGTTTGCACAGCCTTGTAGGCGGGCTGGTAAGTGTTTAGCGTACAGGGTGGGAGAAGGTCTCCCTGTAATGTGCGTTACTGTATTCCACCTGCAGATATATTTTTATAATAAATTATATATTTTTATAAATTATATATATATATTTAATAATATCCATGGTATTAAATATAATGTAGTGTATATATTAACATGTAGGCCCTGTGGTCGAGCCTCCCATAGCCGTAACAGCAGCCCTCTGGAGTGTCTGTGGAAGTAGGTGTGTCCGTTCGCTCTGAAGGGCATGTGATCGCTCTGTGGAGTTGAAGTCAGGACTGTAGGCCCCTGGAGGCCCTCCATGGCAAACTGTGGACCTGGTTTTCTGTGCCCAGGGGACACTGAGGATGAAGGAACCTTCGCTGCAACTTCCCTTTACCTGGTTTGGTGGCGTTCTCCTGGCATCCGTCATACCCGGATTTCTCCAACAGAGCCAGACAGTGGGATTCACACAGGAGTCACGTCAGCGAGTGTTCCTGCTGGTCTGGAGTCCAGTGGCGACCTCTCTTACACCACTCCAGTGGATGCTGGGCATTGCACATCGTGGTCTGAGGCGTGTGTGCAGCTGGTGTGCCTGGTAAACCCATTTCATCGAACTCCTGATGATAGTTCTTGTGCTGGTGTGTACGAGTGTGTGTGTGTGACTTCAACGTCATGAAAGGAACTGCGCAGGTGCCAGAGCGGCACTTTTACCTGCAGGTGTGATACAGGATCAGTCTGTGTGTCTGTGGTTCACTGTGCTGTGTGCACATACAAAGGTAATGCTCACCTGCACCTAAACAGGTACTGCTGGTCCTCATAGCACAGAGTTCGTCAACCAGCCGAGACTAGAACAGTCCTCCCCAAGCACAGCAGTGGTGTTCTACCGTACATCCGTGTTCACTCTGTCCCAAGCCTTCTATTAGAGTCCTTGTGTCTGTAGGCCCCGCCTCCCAAAGAGCCTAGTGTGCTCTGATTGGTCAGATCACCCAGTCTTTAACCGTATTAACTGGTCACCCAGCCAGGGGGCAGCAACAACGCCGGAGCCGGAGTCCAGTTCCTTATTTATTTGAATTCTCTGTGTTGTGAGCGGACGTGGCCAGCTTCCCACGCAGTGCGGATGACATCACCATGTAACCGAGGAAAGGGGTGGAGTTCCAGTGAGGCACTTCAGGGAGAGGTGGATCCTGTGGGACAGCTTCCCGCTCGGGTCTGTGTTTTGGACTCTCGTATCAGAGATGCTGCTGATAGCCACAGGGACCGCTTCTCTCTCCTGTGAAAAAGTCTTGGCACACGTCTTAAACTAGGAGCATGTTTTGCTGGATTAGCGAGTTGCTATGCCCACAGTGACGACACGGCGACACGTTTCTCATTTTCATTTATTGGAAATACAAATAAAATAAAAATGCCACCTTGCCATAGATGAACTACAAATTGACAAAGGCTTTTTTTTTTGTTTGTTTTTGTTTCTGGAAGTCCACCACACGACTGGTCGCATAAGTTAAAGTCAGCTTGGTACATGCTATAAATACATCGAAAGCACACAGTTCCCGTACGCTAACAGGCCTACACTTCAGTACAGCGTGTGCAGCAGTGTTGTGTCATGTAAACGGATACCGCCTCTTTAAAAATGCAGGAAGGCCTCGGAGCACAATGAGGGTGTGCGCTTTAGCCACAGGTAGGACAAACTTGAGCCAGGTAAGCCTTCACTGATCTCTGCACCGCCCAGGACGGGTTCTACAGAGCTACAGACTCAGCGATGTCATCTACGTAGTTTTTTTGTTTTCGTTTTTACGTTTATTAGAACAGTAACGGCGACTATGAGTTAACAGCTAATGTTGGCGTGCGTTTAAGGCTTCACTCTCAGCAACACTGAACATGACCCGAACCCCTTCGGCGATTATTCACTCTTAGACTAAAACGAAGAGGGAAGAACCAGCTAACGAGAAAAAGAGCATCTACGAAGGATAAATATCGAAAGACTTCACTACACTGACAGTCGTCTGACTGGTGCGGTAATTTCTCCCGCTCATTTTAAAGAACTCTTCGTCTAAAACAGCTAGCATTGCTGCTAAGGTTAGCATGCGTCCGTAAGTATTAAAAGGAGAAGGCGAGCTTGTCCGCATTAACACTCTCCGCTGGATTAGCCATGTTAACGATTTGAGCTGAAGCTTTCCTTTAAATGAACTGCTCAATTTTTACCCCCTGCTTTTGCCCCACCCACCCCCGGTGTAGTTGGATCTTCCGAGAACACGTTTGACCTCCAGACTTA
>JAMWET010005004.1:155000-167562 GCA_024036415.1 Prochilodus magdalenae
TGTTTTCCTCCGACAGGAACTACATGGATGTGCGGTATTTTAGGATGAAACGGAGCTGCAGCAGACCTGTTCGCCCCCTGTGGTCAGATAATACTGGGGAGTGGATCATTCTTAGCACGTCAGTGGCACTGACATGGTGGTGGTAGTGTGAGTGGCGCTGGTATAGGAGGATATCAGGCACACAAGGCTTGTGGGATTTTAGGTTGAGAATACCCACAAGAGGTTTAGAAGAGGGAGGAAGGAAGGAAGGAGTGAAGGAAGGAAGGAGTGAATGAATGAATGAAGGAAGGAAGGAGTGAATGAATGAAGGAAGAAAGGAGTGAATGAATGAAGGAAGAAAGGAGTGAAGGAAGGAGTGAGTGAGTGAGTGAATGAATGAAGGAAGGAAGGGAGTGAATGAATGAATGAAGGAAGGAAGGAAGGAGTGAAGGAATGAATGAAGGAAGGAGTGAAGGAAGGAGTAAAGGAATGAAGGAAGGAAGGGAGTGAATGAATGAATGAAGGAAGGAAGGAAGGAAGGAGTGAAGGAATGAATAAATGAAGGAAGGAGTGAAGGAATGAATGAAGGAAGGAGTAAAGGAATGAATGAAGGAAGGGAGTGAATGAATGAATGAATGAAGGAAGGAGTGAAGGAATGAATAAATGAAGGAAGGAGTGAAGGAATGAATGAAGGAAGGAAGGGGTGAAGGAATAAATGAAGGAAGGAGTAAATGAATGAATGAATGAAGGAAGGGAGTGAATGAAGGAAGGAGTGAAGGCATAAATGAAGGAAGGAAGGGGTGAATGAATGAATGAAGGAAGGAGTAAAGGAATGAATGAAGGAAGGGAGTGAAGGAATGAATGAAGGAAGGGAGTGAAGGAATGAATGAAGGAAGGAAGGAGTGAATGAAGGAAGGAGTGAATAAATGAAGGAAGAAAGGAGTAAAGGAAGGGGTGAATGAAGGAAGAAAGGAGTGAAGGAGTGTGTGAGTGAATGAATGAATGAAGGAAGGAAGGAAGGAAGGTGTGAATGAGTGAATGAAGGAAGGAGTGACGGAATGAGTGAGTGAATGAATGAATGAAGGGAGTAAATGAATGAATGAATGAATTAATTAATGAATGAATTAATTAATGAAGGAGTGAATGAATGAGTGAATGAATGAATGAGTGAGTGAGTAAGTGAATGAATGAATGAAGGGACTGAGTGAATGTGTGAATGAATGAATGAATGAATGAGTGAATAAATGAAGGGACTGAGTGAATGTGTGAATGAATGAATGAGTGAATGGAGACCCTGCTCGCCCCGGTCCGTGTGGCGGGTATCTGGGCCGTATGAGGGATCAGTCCTCTGTATTCACACTCGTGTGTTTGGTCAGTCTGGAGCCCCTAACCACGAGCATGCTCCCGGACTGACTGATCAGTGATGTCCTGCAGGGTGGGGAGTTACGGTGGTCCCGGGGGGGGACCACCGTAACTCCCTTCATTCCTTCACTCCCTTCCTTCATTCATTCCTTTACTCCTTCCTTCATTCATTCATTCACCCCTTCCTTCCTTCATTTATGCCTTCACTCCTTCCTTCATTCACTCCCTTCCTTCATTCATTCATTCATTTACTCCTTCCTTCATTTATTCCTTCACCCCTTCCTTCCTTCATTCATTCCTTCCTTCACGGGGGGGGGCGTGATTGATCAGACGTGTATCTGTTACATCCTGGGAGCATGCATTATCCGGATCTTCAGGACGCAGGACGTGACCAGGTAAACAGTGTGCTACACCCCGAGTGAAGGTCCTGGCCTGTCGCCGGGGCGATCCCCTCAGCAGCGCGTCTTCACTGTACCTGGTGAACATACAGGTGGGCCCTGGATGTATCCAGGATGTATGTGTTTGTATTTAGGGTAAACAATATAAACTCGTATCTGTCTCTGATCCGCTCACACCAGCACCACGGCAGTGTCCCTGCAGTGCCGAGAGTTATCCACCACCCACGTTACCTGCTCCAGAACTACACCTGTATGCTAGGTGGAGCTGAGGAATTTGACAGTGGGTGCAGATACAGGGTAGGTCTACTTCAGGGCTCATCTATCATTTCATACAACAGAGTGTCATGACCCCAGCCCGGGTCACCTGACAGCTCCTCACCAGAGCTGACCACAGCAGCCCTGGACTTTTGGGTCACGTGACTCTGGTCCAGTACACATGCTCTAACCGGACTTGGAGTCGAACCCGTACGGGTTACTGTTCTGGAGATGCCTGCTCGTTTGGGACAGTGATGATGTCAGACAGAGCTCTAAGAAACTTCCTCATACCCGTAAGACGAGTCTCCGGGGCCTCAAGCCTTTCCTCCTGCGAGCCTGGGCCCTGTCCTTCTCCTCCCTGTCAGAAAGAGATGGAGGGCCAGAGGAGTGAGAATGAACAGGTGGAAGGAGGTACAGAGAGGAAGGCAGGGTGGAGGTTTTGATCTTTTTCAATGAAGGTAAAGAGATGCTCACTTCTCCTCGAAGGCCAGAACCAGCCGAGGATCCAGTATGTTATCCTCCGGCTCCCACGTGCTGTATCTGTCAACACACACACACACACACACACACACACCGTTAAATATAGAGCTTAGCAGAACTCACAGACCCTCCCTGATCTCATCTCCAGTCAGCAGCCGGCACGTCCCAGCGGTTCCTTTTCAGGAGTATGAGATACAATATAACCCTATAGGTAAATAATAATGATAATAATAATAATAATAATAATAATAATAATAATAATAATAATAATAATAATGATAATAATAAAAAAAATAATAATAAAAATAATAATAATAATAATAATAAAAAAAATAATAATAATAATAATAGTAATAATAATAATAATGATAATGATAATAATTAAGTTAAAGAAATGGGACCCCTAAGAAGCATGTAAGACCTGGTAGACCTGGCGTGCGACACGGTGGCTTTTCGCTAGAGGCCTCGTTCCTGCTCCTCCAGTGCTATAAGCTCTACATGGTCCGGGATGACTGAGACGCTGTTCTCCCGATCATAATAAATAACCCTGTGCTCTCGTATGGAGCTTTCACAACCACAAAGTCGCTTACAAGAACGAGACAGAAGTGCACAGGTATCATACAACAAAGGAACAGAGCACCGATAACAACGAAGAGGCACAGCAGACGACAGACGGTGTGAGCGTGATCGGTTAAGAGGGCGGGTTAGTCTTGGTGCAGGTTGTAGGTGAGGGGGAAGAGAGATGTGTTTTAAGATTAGGCTTAAAAACAGAGAGGGAGTTGGACTGCTTGACCAGGGCTGGGAGAGAGTTCCAGAGTCGAGGAGCAAGTCTGGAAAACGCTCAGTCACCAAAGCCATGTAGGTTGGATGGAGGAATGGTGAGTAGCCCAGCTGTAGAAGACCTGAGAGAGAGAGAGGGCTTGTAAGGAAGGAGAGATCAGACAGGTGAGAAGAAGAGATCAGACAGGTGAGAAGGAGAGATGAGACAGGTGAGAAGGAGAGATTAGACAAGCGAGAAGGAGAGATCAGATGGGTAAGAAGGAGAGATCAGACAGGTGAGAAGGAGAGATCGGACAGGTGAGAAGGAGAGATCGAACACGTGAGAAGAAGAGATCAGACAGGTGAGAAGGAGAGATCGGACAGGTGAGACGAAGAGATCAGACAGGTGAGAGGGAGAGATCAGACAGGTGAGAAGGAGAGATCAGACAGGTGAGAAGGAGAGATCGGACAGGTGAGAAGAAGAGATCAGACAGGTGAAAGGGAGAGATCAGACGAGTGAGAAGGAGAGATCAGACGGGTGAGAAGGAGAGAGCAGACAGGCGAGAAGGAAAGATCAGACGGGTGGGAAGGAGAGATCAGATAGGTAAGAAGGAGAGAGCAGACAGGTAAGGAGAGATCAGACAGGTAAGAAGGAGAGATTAGGCAGGTGAGAAAGGAGAGAGCAGACAGGTAAGAAGGAGAGACCAGACAGGTAAGAAGGAGAGATTAGGCAGGTGAGAAAGGAGAGAGCAGACAGGTGAGAAGGAGAGATCAGACAGGTAAGAAGGAGAGACCAGACAGGTGAGAAAGAGAGATCAGACAGTTGAGAAGGAGAGATCAGACGGGTGAGAAGGAGAGATCAGACAGGTAAGAAGGAGAGATCAGACAGGTGAGAAGAAGAGATCAGACAGGTGAGAGGGAGAGATCAGACAGGTGAGAAGAAGAGATCAGACAGGTGAGAGGGAGAGATTGGACAGGTGAGAAGGAGAGAGCAGACAGGTGAGAAGGAGAGATCAGACAGGTGAGAAGGAGAGATCAGACAGGTGAGAGGGAGAGATTGGGCAGGTGAGAAGGAGAGATCAGACAGGTGAGAAGGAGAGAGCAGACAGGTGAGAGGGAGAGATCAGACAGGTGAGAAGGAGAGATCAGACAGGTGAGAAGGAGAGATCAGACAGGTGAGAGGGAGAGATTGGGCAGGTGAGAAGGAGAGATCAGACAGGTGAGAAGGAGAGAGCAGACAGGTGAGAGGGAGAGATCAGACAGGTGAGAAGGAGAGATTGGGTAGGTGAGAAGGAGAGATCAGACAGGTGAGAAGGAGAGAGATTGTTCAGAGCCGAGCAGGAGGATGTATGCAGTATTTTACAGGAAGCCAGTGGAGATGCTGGAGAACAGGGGCGATATGGTCATGTGAGCGGGTGCGGGTGCGGGTGCGGGTGCGGGTGCGGGTGAGGAGACGGGTAGCAGCGTTCTGGACCATCTGGAGTTTGGAAACGGAAGAAGAGCTGATGCCAGACAGAAGGGAGTTGCAGTAGTCCAAACGGCTGGAGATCAAGGCATGGATGAGGGTTTCTGCAGCAGACTGTGGACTAAACACCCCAGTGAGCTGAGCTGCACCTGCAGAATGGAGGTGTGGGTGCTAGAGTACTACAGGTGAGAGTTAAAACACTAAACACTGTATTATATTTAGTGTCTGTTGAATGAAGGATTTCTGCTTCCTTCCCCACGTTAATCCTCCTTCCCTAATGACCATTTAACTGGGAATTAGGGAAATGCAGGGTGGTCCTGACTTTTGCCTGAACAATCTCCTTTGCTTAGTTTACTGGGTTCAGGAAGTTACAGCCCAGGACTAACACCAGCAGAGCGCTTTACAGGAGTGGTGTTAACTGGGAGTCAGTATCGGGTTGGACTGTCCGGACAGCTGGGTCACTGAGAGGCTGTATCAGTGAGAATGTGTTTGGGTTTCCCCTGAGAGCAGAGTTACTGGACGCATTAGCCAGGTCAGGGAACGACCCTGATGTGTAGTTACACTGAATGCTGCTACCAAAGGGAAGCGCCGGCGGCTGATCCAGGCTACGGCTTTCGGCCTGATGGTCAGCTGTGACTTAAGTACGCGTCCATTCAGCCGTCAGAAACCGTCAGCTGATACAGTGCACTGCTTCTGGTACGGGACAGCCCTGCTCTATATATCATGTATAGTGGGCATGTCACGTCTAAGCTTAGTCCTGCAGTGCTGAGAGTGATCCACCACCCACATCATACATGCTCTGTGGTGGTCCTGTGGGGGTCCTGACCACTGAAGAAGAGAGTAAAGGCGTACAGTGATTGTAGAACTACAGTGTGCACCTTAACAAAGTGTTCAGTGAGCGTGCAGCACTCCACCTAATAAAGTGTTATTATTTTTATAATTATAAAACCATTTCACACTCAGCTTTATCCACAGTGAGTTATATTCGTTTATCATGCTGAAAGACTAAACAGGGCTCTTCAGTGTCTCTCTGAAACCTCGCAGGCACTGCCTATACATCCATCTACACACGGTATGTGGTATAGAGGGGTACAGAGCTGGGTAGCTGTACCTGGTAGCCCGGAACATCCCACAACCTTGATATATGATGATATATCATGTACTGTATTTAATTATTATTGACAGATTCAAGAAATATATTTCATCCACACTGAAGGCGGAGTTCAATAGGTGGCACCTGAATAAGGAAGTCTCGCGTTCACGCAGAACACGAGCAGGCCTGTGTGTGTCTCAGTCTATGATCATGCTGTGCTATGGCTTTCTTTAGAAATAGTGTAGTGTGCAGTGTATACAGTATGTGTACAGTATATTAGTGTATATTAGTTATATCTACATATTAAGTATATTAGTATATGTGTATATAAAGTATATTAGTATATTAGTTTATTAAGTATATTAGTATATGTGTATATTAAGTGCAGTATGCTTTATAATTACTTGTTGCAAATACAAATAATCACTTTGCAAAAAAATATTATGAGGTCAGTTAAATGCCTGTCTTGATTGGTTGAACAACCTTACAGCCCATCACAATCCTTATGTTCTTAACAACATTCCTAAACATCATCTTCTCCTCCAATCGCTGGCTAGGAACCATTCAGCCGGCCCCCCCATTAGCTTGATCAAACTTTCAGCCTGGTTTTCACCATGCCAGTCATGTCTGGTGGTGACCTACAGCGTGTGAAACACACAAAAATAAATAAATAGATAAAACTTTTATTCCACACGGTCCCGTGGTCATATGATTTACCGTTTGGGTGGATGTTTTATTTTTTCAGATTTGTTATGTACATCTCTCAGCCGGCCATCGTTTTGTTTATTGGGGTAAATATGCATGTGTGGAGCACACAAGGAGGTGTATATAAGGAGGTGTTTATAAGGAGATGTTTAGAAGGAGGCGTTTAGAAGGAGGTGTTTATAAGGAGGCGTTTTTAAGGAGGTGTTTAGAAGGAGGCGTTTAGAAGTAGGCGTTTATAAGGAGGCGTTTAGAAGTAGGCGTTTAGAAGTAGGCGTTTATAAGAAGGTGTTTAGAAGTAGGCGTTTATAAGGAGACGTTTAGAAGGAGGCGTTTATAAGGAGGCGTTTAGAAGGAGGCGTTTAGAAGGAGGCGTTTAGAAGTAGGCGTTTAGAAGGAGGCGTTTAGAAGGAGGCGTTTAGAAGGAGGCGTTTAGAAGTAGGTGTTTATAAGGAGGTGTTTATAAGGAAGCGTTTAGAAGTAGGTGTTTACAAGGAGGTGTTTATAAGGAGGCGTTTAGAAGTAGGTGTTTATAAGGAGGTGTTTATAAGGAGGTGTTTATAAGGAGGCGTTTAGAAGGAGGTGTTTATAAGGAGGCGTTTAGAAGTAGGTGTTTATAAGGAGGCAGTTAGAAGTAGGTGTTTATAAGGAGGCGTTTAGAAGGAAGCGTTTAGAAGTAGGCGTTTAGAAGGAGGCGTTTTTAAGGAGACGTTTAGAAGTAGGCGTTTATAAAGAGGCGTTTAAAAGGAGGCGTTTAGAAGGAGGCGTTTATAAGGAGACGTGTAGAAGTAGGCGTGTAGAAGGAGGCGTTTAGAAGTAGGCGTTTAGAAGGAGGCGTTTAGAAGGAGACGTTTATAAGGAGGCGTTTATAAGGAGGCGTTTAAAAGGAGGCGTTTAGAAGTAGGCGTTTATAAGGAGACGTTTAGAAGGAGGCGTTTAGAAGTAGGCGTTTATAAGGAGACGTTTAGAAGGAGGCGTTTAGAAGGAGGCGTTTAGAAGTAGGCGTTTATAAGGAGACGTTTAGAAGGAGGCGTTTAGAAGTAGGCGTTTATAAGGAGGCGTTTATAAGGAGGCGTTTAGAAGTAGGCGTTTAGAAGTAGGCGTTTATAAGGAGGCGTTTAGAAGTAGCCGTTTATAAGGAGACGTTTAGAAGGGGGCGTTTAGAAGGAGGCGTTTATAAGGAGGCGTTTAGAAGGAGGCGTTTAGAAGTAGGCGTTTATAAGGAGGCGTTTAGAAGGAGGCGTTTAGAAGTAGGCGTTTATAAGGAGGCGTTTAGAAGTAGCCGTTTATAAGGAGACGTTTAGAAGTAGGCGTTTAGAAGTAGGCGTTTAGAAGTAGGCGTTTATAAGGAGGCGTTTATAAGGAGGCGTTTAGAAGTAGGCGTTTAGAAGGAGGCGTTTAGAAGTAGGTGTTTATAAGGAGGTGTTTATAAGGAGGCGTTTAGAAGTAGGTGTTTATAAGGAGGTGTTTATAAGGAGGCGTTTAGAAGTAGGTGTTTATAAGGAGGCCTTTAGAAGGAGGTGTTTATAAGGAGGCGTTTAGAAGGAGGTGTTTATCAGGAGGCGTTTATCAGGAGGCGTTTAGAAGTAGGCGTTTAGAAGTAGGCGTTTAGAAGTAGGCGTTTAGAAGTAGCCGTTTATAAGGAGACGTTTAGAAGGAGGCGTTTAGAAGGAGGCGTTTATAAGGAGGCGTTTATCAGGAGGCGTTTGGAAGTAGGCGTTTAGAAGTAGGCGTTTATAAGGAGGCATTTAGAAGTAGCCGTTTATAAGGAGACGTTTAGAAGGAGGCGTTTAGAAGGAGGCGTTTATAAGGAGGCGTTTAGAAGGAGGCGTTTAGAAGGAGACGTTTATAAGGAGGCGTTTATAAGGAGGCGTTTAAAAGGAGGCGTTTAGAAGTAGGCGTTTATAAGGAGACGTTTAGAAGGAGGCGTTTAGAAGGAGTGTGAGTTTAGAAGGTAGGCCGTTTAGAATGGAGACGTTTAGAAGGGAGGCGTTTAGAAAGGGAAGTAGTTTAGAAGTATAGGTCGTTATAAGGAACGACATTAGAAGGAGGCGTTTTAGAAGTAGGCGTTTATAAAGGAGGCGTTTATATAAGGAGGCGTTTAGAAGATAGGCGTTTTAGAAAGTAGGGCGATTTATAAGGAGGCGTTTAGAGGAAGTAGCCGTTATAAGAGACGTTAGAAAGGAGGCGTTTAAAAGGAGGCATTTATAAAGGAGGCTGTTTAAAAGGACAGGCCGTTTAGAAGGAGGCGTTTATAAGGAGACGTGTAGAAGTAGGCGTGTAGAAGGAGGCGTTTAGAAGTAGGCGTTTAGAAGGAGGCGTTTAGAAGGAGACGTTTATAAGGAGGCGTTTATAAGGAGGCGTTTAAAAGGAGGCGTTTAGAAGTAGGCGTTTATAAGGAGCCGTTTAGAAGGAGGCGTTTAAGAACAGTAGGCGTTTATAAGGAGACGTGTTACGACAAGGAGGCTTTACCCCGCCACCCAGGAGGCGTTTATGAAGCAGGCGGTTATAAGGGAGACGTGTCTAGAAGGGAGGCGTTAGAAGTAGGGTTTTCGTTTATAAGGCAATGCGTTTTTTAAGGAGGCGTTTAAAAGTAGGCGTTTAGAAGTAGGCGTTTATGAAGGAGGCGTTTAGAAGTAGCGTTTATAAGGACGGGAGTTTAGAAGGGGGCGATTTAGAGGAGACGTTTATAAGGAGGCGTTTAGAGGAGGCGTTTATGGCATAAGTAGGCCGTGTTTATAAGAAGGGGTTTAGAACAGGATGGCGTTTTAAGAGGCGTTTTTTATAAGGAGGCGTTTAGAAGTGTAGAGCTTTTATAAGGAGACGTTTAGAAGTAGGCGTTTAGAAGGAGGCGTTTTAGAAGGAGGCGGTTTAGAAGGAGGCGTTTAGAAGTTAGGCGTTTAGAAGGAGGCGTTTAGAAGGAGGCGTTTATAAGAAGGTGTTTAGAAGGAGGTGTTTAGAAGGAGGTGTTTAGAAGGAGGCGTTTATAAAGAGGCGTTTAGAAGGAGGTGTTTAGAAGGAGGTGTTTAGAAGGAGGCGCTTAGAAGGAGGGGCTTAGAAGGAGGCGTTTAGAAGGAGGTGTTTATAAGGAGGCGTTTAGAAGGAGGTGTTTATAAGGAGGTGTTTATAAGGAGGCAGTTAGAAGTAGGTGTTTATAAGGAGGCGTTTAGAAGGAAGCGTTTAGAAGTAGGCGTTTAGAAGGAGGCGTTTTTAAGGAGACGTTTAGAAGGAGGCGTTTATAAGGAGACGTTTAGAAGTAGGCGTTTAGAAGGAGGCGTTTAGAAGTAGGCGTTTAGAAGGAGGCGTTTAGAAGGAGACGTTTATAAGGAGGTGTTTATAAGGAGGCGTTTAAAAGGAGGCGTTTAGAAATAGGCGTTTATAAGGAGACGTTTAGAAGGAGGCGTTTAGAAGTAGGCGTTTATAAGGAGACGTTTATAAGGAGGCGTTTAGAAGGAGGCGTTTAGAAGTAGGCGTTTACGTGAACACATAGCCACGTCTTAGTAAGGGAGGCGTTTAGAAGGAGGCGGTTTAGAAGGTAGGCGTTTTTTTAGAAAGGAGGACGTTTAGAAGTGAGGCGTTTAGAAGTAAGGGGGGGGGGAGGCACGGCGTTTAGAAGTAGGCGTTTATAAGGAGGCGTTTATAAGGAGGCGTTTAGAAGTAGGCGTTTAGAAGGAGGCGTTTAGAAGGAGGCGTTTAGAAGGAGGCGTTTAGAAGTAGGCGTTTAGAAGGAGGCGTTTAGAAGGAGGCGTTTAGAAGGAGACGTTTAGAAGGAGGCGTTTAGAAGTAGGCGTTTAGAAGGAGGCGTTTAGAAGGAGGCGTTTAGAAGGAGACGTTTAGAAGGAGGCGTTTAGAAGTAGGCGTTTATAAGGAGACGTAAAAAGAAAATAAAAGAAAACAAACTATAGAAGGCTCTAATTTTCAGAGTCTTAAACACAGTAATCTCCTACAGATACACATTTATAACACTTACAGTAAAAGTAAGCCGCATGCGTACGAGTTGGTCACACCTTTCTTGAAAGATTAATATGTGATTTAACCACCTGGAAACTGCAGCCTGCGTCAGACGCGTCTGTAACAGTGTGTGTTCAAGGGAATTTAATTGGTGGTTTAGTTGATTTTTAATTTGATACACTGTAACTAGGATTTCAGACTCTTCTAGTGCTAAATAAACTCCATATGAAGCCTTAAAAAGGTCTTTATAACGGGTCCTTATTTACGTAGACTCTGTATTGAATCTCAGAACGAACCACTGGGAGTATACCACCTGAGGTCACATACCATACGCTCTGTTAAAAGAAGGTACCGGCCCGGAGTGAAGTCACAAGGGCTGCTCGGAGCCCAACTCTGTTCGTCAGTGAAAAGTTAAAGATTCAGAACGGAGGCAGATCCAGTTGGTAGATTACTTAGGGGACCATCCCTGCCACTTCAGTAGGTACTCCACGTTTCCCTGGCACTGAAAGAAGACAGGAAGATCAGGGATTTACGAACCAGTCAGGTCATGTGCATCACATCACCTAGGAATAACACACCCTCACTCTGCCACTAGGGGGAAAGAGTGAAAGAGAAGACTGAAAGAAGGATGTAGGAAAGTGGATGGCGTGGGGGACAGAGAGGAAAGAGGAGGAGACCTGAAAGAAGGAGAAGGAGAGTGGGATGAGAAGGAGGGACCTGGAAGGATACAGACAGGAAGATCTGACATTAAGGAAGGAGTTCTAGTAGAGGGAGGGGGGACAAGGCACTGAAAGAGAAGACTGAAAGAAGGAGAGGAAGTGGATGGAGTGGGGGAAAGAGAAAGAGAAGACTGAAAGAAGGAGAGGAAGTAGATGGAGTGGGGGAAAGAGAAAGAGAAGACTGAAAGAAGGAGAGGAAGTAGATGGAGTGGGGGAAAGAGAAAGAGAAGACTGAAAGAAGGAGAGGAAGTAGATGGAGTGGGGGAAAGAGAGAGAGAAGAATGAAAGAAGGAGAGGAAGTAGATGGAGTGGGGGAAAGTGAAAGAGAAGACTGAAAGAAGGAGAGGAAGTAGATGGAGTGGGGGAAAGTGAAAGAGAAGACTGAAAGAAGGAGAGAAAGTAGATGGAGTGGGGGAAAGAGAAAGAGAAGACTGAAAGAAGGAGAGAAAGTAGATGGAGTGGGGGAAAGAGAATGAGAGAGAAGACTAAAGGAAGGAGAGGAAGTGGATGGAGTGGGGGAAAGAGAAAGAGAAGACTGAAAGAAGGAGAGGAAGTAGATGGCAGGTGGGGATAGGAGAAGAGAGAGATGACTAAAGGTAGTAGGAGGAAGTAGATGGAGTGGGGGAAAGTGAAAGAGAATACTGAAAGAAGGAGAGGAAGTGGATGGAGAGGTCTGTTAGAGATTTCCTTTTTTTGAAAGAAGGAGCAGGAAGTAGTGGAGGTGGGAAAGAGAAAGAGAAAGAAGGTGAGAGGAGAGGAAGTGTGATAGGACTGGGGCGAAAAGAAAAGAAGAAGACTGAAAGAAGGAGAGGAAGTAGATGGAGTGGGGGAAAGAGAAAGAGAAGAGTGAAAAAAGGAGAGGAAGTGGATGGAGTGGGGGAAAGAGAAAGAGAAGAGTGAAAGAAGGAGAGGAAGTAGATGGAGTGGGGGAAAGAGAAAGACTGAAAGAAGGAGAGGAAGTAGGATTAAAAATAGAGAAAGGCAGAGAACATAAATGATGGAGGGAAACGCAGATGAAGTGTGAAGACAGATGGAAGATGGGAAATTGAGAGGGTAAAGAGAGAGATGAATAAAGAAGGAGAAAAGCAAAGGGATGAAAGAGGAGATAGAACATATGGAGAGGGCGATAAAGAATGAGAGGGGAGATTAAACAGCAGCACGTGCGTCACTTTTAAAACGCCTCTGTCCCTTTAAGGCGCGGAATCCGCACCGCGTGCTGCCGAACGGGGGGCGGGTGGTGGGGGGGGGTTGAGGGGCAGCGCGCGGTGACGTCATCCCATTCCGTTCCATTCCTGGGCGCGAGGCAGGGGGTGTGTGTCCGCGCGCGCGCTCTCTCGCTCGAATCAAATCGTAGATTCTAGAACGTTTATTGTGTGTACGGAAGGGGGAGGGGCCACGG
>JAMWET010005005.1:0-130000 GCA_024036415.1 Prochilodus magdalenae
GGCCACAAAGAGCAATTGTAAAGAGCACATAACCCAAGGTAACAAGTTCCACTAAGTTTTGGTGATTCCAAGGGGCACGGGGAACCGGTTGGGAATGACACACCCAAACAATTGCCCGGTGATGTTAAGGTATTGAAGCAATGGCTTTACAAAGCACTGTGTTATTCCTGCAGAGGGGGTATCACTGTGGGGACCCACCATCAGTTGGAACACGAATGCCGAACGGGAACTAGCTGGCCTTAACAGAAAATTTATCCAAGGAACATTTTCCAGTCAGCGGCGAAGCAAGGCAGCCAGTGGGGCCAGCTGTACACACCAGTAGGACACGTGTCTCATGCCCGTAACTCTGTTTAACAGTAGATTTGATTTATCATTAAACACCAACGCCAACGGCTTTTTTGTGATTAATAACCATGCAGTGTCCCCCCCCCTCATAGACACATCATGCGCATTGTTTTACACTTTTGACCAGGAGGCTACTTCAAGCCTGCTCTGGAGATTCAACCTGTGCTTCACCCAGGGTGTGTTCACTACCATGCTACTAGCGCTCTTCAATAAGTTTCTCAGTGTAGTTTAGCATTTTACTAGAAAACGCACTCTCAACAGCAGTCAATTCTTAGGGTTTTTCACATGCAATGATGATTCCGCCGAGCAGCTTCTTACACTACAGGTTTGCAAATTAGGAGAATGGAATATGGAATTCCCGCAGTAAGCAAACTTATTCCGGTTCTACTTTTTGTCAAAATTCATTAAAATAATCTCCCTACTCTCGGATACCTCTCTGTTCTGTGACGTGTGCTGGGAATAAATCTTGGCATGACACACAGCCCTGCATCTGTAAATAAATGAAATAGCTTAGGTACAGGAACTCTCTTCAAGCCAATCCAGGAACATGGGTGCATATTATCCAAGGTAAATACATATAGGTCCTGCGGGTGTTGGTGTTGGTGTCTGTGCACACTTGCGGAGGCACCTGGATGTAGCCTACTGACCGCTAAACAGTTAAAGTAGAAAATCTGAGTCAAGCAGGCTTTTATTGAGAGATGGAAGGGATGAAAAAGCATGAGATGGTGTGCTCTGTTTTGCTGGACACATGTCGGTAACCCCAGCAGAAAACAGAGAGCTGTTCCATTTAGGCCAAAAAGACAAGGCTTGGTTTGTGTCCCGTTTGCTAATGTTTGTTTTATAGCCAACATGTTTGTTAGCCATCACAGCAGGAATTATAGGAAACGGTTTGCTAACCCACAACTTAGCCAACATTGGTTTGCATTGCTCGTGTTGTTGTTCGCTCTGAAGTCGAATCATGGTATTTGTTCTAACAGCAAACATACAAGGGTGACATCATTGATTTTAAAACCATCTGCATAATTCAGTCATTATAAAGTCAGCTAAATTTTCCGAAATGACATAAAAAGAAACTAACTAAACATCAAAAGTTTTTTAAAGGTCCAATAATGGTAGGTTAGTGGTTTAAAAATATATATTTCTCTGCAAGGCTTATTTTGCCTTCAAACAAACAACTCCCTCTGCCATATAAACAGATTTAAAGGCCAAACCCTCTTCCTTCTTGAATCCATCATTAAAACGACTTTATACACCACATCACACCAAACACCCTTTAGAGGAAAACAACTTATTATAAATGGAGCTTCATCCTGAGATATTCTGTTAGAGGGAATCATTTATTATTTCATGAAGATACAGTGTGGGATATACTTTGGGAAAGGACAGAAGTTAAATTTAAATCTGCCGTAAAGGTTGAAACGTGATAATCTTCTAAACAGTGCTCACAAAGGGGGTAGTTTTCTTCAGCATTTGAATTACAATGGATCTAAACAACAGGCATTGTTCATTTATTGCCTTACAATAAGAAGTGCACAATAAAAAGGGGACCAAATATAAAGCTAAAGGCACAAAAACCACACACACAACAAAAATGCAAGGTAGAAACAATGAGGCCCAGTCCGTCCGGCACACACAAACAGCTCAGTGACGTGTGGTGTTGGTGAGGTGCTCGCTATAACCCCTGACACAAAAACCACAGAGGGTGGTGTTAGAAGTATTATTCGCTGAGGAAAGACACCAGCTGGGACACACTGACATGGCGCTTTATTTTAGCAAGTCACATTAAAGTAGGAGGAGAAAGAAAGAAGCACACTGATCACAAAATCGGGGCATTACACCTTCAATCAAAAAGCTACCGGAGCAATAAAAGACCACATTTTAGGTCCTGTGGCTAACTTTCAAAAACGGGGACCACATTTTAGGCTATTGGAAATACAAGGAACTTTACTGTGTTCCATTTTAGGCTCTTGGAAATACAGAAAGGTTACTCAGCTTTGTGCTCGACGCCTGTGATGTGGATGCCGGGTAGCTGAGAAAAACAGCGCGTTACACGGTTTGGCCATTGTTGTGAGCCTGGCTGGACCGGGAACCCGCCCAAAAACTAAACTTCCGTGGGCTCTTTTTCTCTTGCTCTGGCAGCTGCTGATGAAATGTGCAGGCAGTATATTATCAAAACTCCATAGAGCTAGCTTCCCCACTCGTGGCTGAAGAAAACTGAAAGCATTCCTATGTGCATCTTGTGCAGTCACAATATGAACGGGACTCAGACCCATGTGGGAAATCATTTACAGCCATGGGAAATAATGTATCTATTCATATGGCACCCGCAACAACCTCCAGTTACACAGGCTAAATCAATAATAAAATCAGTGGTTGGTTCTTATTTTAACAGGAACATACAAACATTTGTGGTTTGTTACTGTGTTTTGAGTAATGCTTTCCACTGGCCCTCAAGTAGGCCCGAACGAGTTTCAGTTCATGGAGAACTGACTATAAGCATGCTGAACATCCATATGATGAACACATGGCTCTAGCTGAAATTAGTTTTTCCACAGAGTCTTATTATTATTAACACAAAGAAACCTTTAAATCAAGTCCATTATTATTCATTTTTCAAAATACACAGCAGGAACAAAAGAGGGAGGAAGACAAAAACATCTATTGAGAAGTAACAGCGACAAGACCAGCAAGGTCCAAACACACAGACGCTGCACAACCCCTTATTCTTGCAAATGTTAAACAGGACGGTTTACTGGTTTCACTCACAAAGAAGCTAAAGCTCCTCACCAACATTAGAAGCAGCAAACAAACCATAAGCAAGTACAAGCCATGGTGGGAAAGGTCAAGTTTTTAATTTATTGATTTATTATTATTGTGGATTGTAAAACTATACCTTTAAAGCCTATAGACATTTGTCATACTCTAAGGTAGGGCTGTACCCGCCAGTCGAAACAGATTCGCCCGTCCTGGCCGACGATTCGACTACTCGTTCATGTACATTATCTAGTACTCAGTGAATCAGTCTGCATACAGTTCAGATCTGACGTCCTCCTCATTTAGAAAGTCAGCAGAGTCACAGGAACATGTTTCTGAACTAAAAGAGGCGGGGCTTATGATGATCGATCTGAACTGGAGCCTGGTTTAATTACAGGATACAGTGCCGGGCAGCAGCGCGTATTTATGCTAAACATTAGCGCTTATAGCTTATAGTCTTATTAATCTCACTACTAACAGCTTCTTCAGTAGGAGGACCCTTCGTCTTTCATCTCTCATAAATAATGAGCTGCTAAATAAAACCAGATTAGTCCATATTTAAATTATTATAGATGAAGAGAAGAATGGTAGACCTGAAACTGTTTAATTATTACATTACCTGCGCATAAATAATTTTTTCTTGTTTACCTGCAACCTATTAAGTGACTGTACTCTTTAAATAAAGATAATCTCAGCTGTAGACGAATAAATAAACATATCTGTAATTTAGGTTCTAAAATAATGGAATTATAATAAAACGTCTCCGCTCCGTTTTTCCTTCACCGCATACAGTCGTTATGTCTAAACCAAAAGTCAGCTCCCTCGTTTGGAGCAGTGTTGGATGTCTGATGGAATGATGAGCAGAATTCGGTTTCATTTGTTCGTATTCTCTTCTTTAAAAGCTCCTTCAGACTTTCTCTGAGACATCGCTCCGTTTGTCTCAGCTTCACAGCTTTAGCTTCCTTCAACAGTGAACCGCCAGCGCACATTGTCACATGGATACATTTTTTAGCAAGCATCCAGCTAGAACTTAAATATGTATTTATTATTCCCTTTTATATAATTATTAAAATGTCTTTTTAAATTTTTAAAGTTATTGTGCATTTTTGTAAGCTGTGGTCTGTTTTACGAGTCACTGTTTCAGTTGACTTGAAGGTTCTAAGTCGACTTAAAGGGTCTCCGACTGACGATTCGACTCGTCGACTTCTAGAGGGCAGCCCTACTCCAAGGTACACGTTTTAGATGTACTCTGAAACCTGTTTTTTAAAGGGGCCATTTGTAAGATTTTTAGTTTAACATTAGTTTAGTTTAACACTGATAATAAATATTGCCATATTTGTAAGAGCAGCTAAAGTGGGACATGTCATTTCAGAATTGGTGAATTTGGGAAATGCACAGTCATATTCTACCCCTGGTCAAACGGTGTGTTTTGTTGAAGTTCTAGGTGAAAATAAATTAAACACATCCTCTACAGAGACAGTAACCAGTAATTGCAGTGCTGTAAAGTCAGCAGGTGAAAGATCAGAAGCATCTGTTCATTATAATATAAAACACCCCTCTAATTACTGCTGCGTGTTATTGGTGGTCTAATTATCTGCATTTTGTTATCTATGATGAAAGTACCTTATGTTTAAGCTATCGGCAGTGTAACTACACAGCCTTCACACACCTGCTCCCCTCCAGATTCCAGCTTCACTTCCTTTGGAATAGTACCTTTCAACTCCTGAACACCACTTGTGCAAAGCACGGATACAGCCACTAATTTAGATAATGATCCCCACTGTAGAACTTAGACCATAGCCAGCTTGCTTCCCACCCAACACTATCTGTCCAGTTTCTAGATTTTGTACATCTGTGCTTTAGACTGTATTACTTCATATCCCGTTTCATATACCTAGACCTGGCTGATTGGTGATAAGGCCGGATTATAATTCTGCCTCTGTGAAGCCGCAAACATGTGCGATGATGTCATTCCCAGGTGTCTGACAACTTGTATGAGCCCAAACTAGAACATGCAGAACATAGAGTTTTTTTCCTTTCTCTCTCCAAAAATGAATACCTGCTTAACTGGTTTAGTAAATTTAAAGGAGGATTGTGTTTTTGTCTTATTGTAATACTGCACTGGAAACCAAGCCTCAAACAGCCCCTTGTGCTTGCATGTTAGTTCATAGTAGTTAGGTTTCTAGGTCTCTTAACAAGGTTCTAGTTGTCAGATCACATCCCCAAAGATATCAGAGAGCCAGTCAGTGATGGCTCGACACTCAGCTCTGCCGAACAGATGTTTAGAATTTTGGAACAAGTGTGCATAATGTGGCTTCCTCCTTATTTGTAGGTACGTTTAAGTCAGCCTTTAGGTAATAGATGCTAAGCATTAAAAAAACACATTCAGGAATTATAGATTAAGTACCTGAAGATTAGCAGAGAAGATTACAGTAAAGAGGGTTTTCCATGGGGCATTATCAAATGGTGCCGTTACGAATCCAAACCCAGAACTATCTGTACTCTGGTGTGGTAAAAAACTAGGTACCTACATATGGTACTTCTGAAAGAAGGTTGAGTTCTCTGAAGGTTGCGTGTTGATCACTAGTGTGGTCGTCACTACTGGTTACAGTAGCGGTAGCAACAACGGGGGAGCTTCTGATTTACCTCTTACACTACATTCAGATTTATGTGAGTCACATAGTCTGGCTAGTATTTTTTTCGGCTGACAAGTGGTGACTCTGTGACCTATTAAGTATTCTGAGTATATCATGGATACTGCAATTATTTGTCAGGGGTGCAAATATGGTCTCAGATGGGGTTTGGGGTGACCAATGATGGGAGGCAAACACAACAGACGGTAATCATGTGCAAGTGACAGAATGAACAGGAATAAGGATTAACTGTCAGGCTAGCTGAGCATTGCAGCACACAGACAAACAGAGTGGCATCTTTATTCATGCAGCCACTGTCTTAGCTCTCCTTCGCCCTTGACCCCCGGTATGTTTCATTATAAGGAGGTCATTCCCTGGGCTGTTTATTTGGATTTAGTGCACCACAGTATGTGAAATGCTGGTTTTGATGGTAGTTTTTGAAGAGTGATCACGATATGTACTGTGTATCATGAAAATGTGTTTAAGCATCATGAATGATATATTTTCCATATCGTCCACCCCTCGCTTGACAAATGAATGGTCTGCACTTTCCCTAGCAACTCCTATACGTTCTAACTTGGCACACTTGGTACCCGGTTAAGAGGGGCAACCTAATTTAAAAGTTTTAAAGTTCAGGAGCAAAGCAGAAATCTATGAATAAAGTCTCACCCAGGACCATGGTCATGTACTTCTCCTCCACACCAGCCTCCAGCAGAAGTGGGGGCACATAGGTTATTCCAGCTGCCACGCAGATCTCCAGGCCACAGGTCAGCAGATTGAGCAGCACAAGACGCCACTGGGACCTCCATCCAGGCATACTTCCACAAGGACGGGTCGCCTTTCACCTGTGTGTTTGTGTGTGTGTGTGTGCGGAGGGGGCTCTAGTCAGTCTGCCAGGAGCCAAACACTGTGTGGTCAGACGCCCAGGAACGAGGGGGGCGTGTAGGATGAAGGAGAGCTGGGGGGGTGCAGGCTCGCAGCAACCTCAAATAACCCAGATGATCCATTGCGTCTTCATCATTCTGGATCTGAAAGAAACCAAAACACAGAGAGCAGTGTTAAGATAGAGAGATCACAAGCTGTGCCCAAAGGAGAATCTTTAAAAGCATAATCAATGCAGATAGCTCTTTCTCCTTAAGCACCAGTTCAAAGAGAGCCAGAATTCAGAAAACCTGTCATTTGTGAGGGGGGGGGAAACAGCAGTTAGTTAGTTTTTGCACATCATTTCCTTTAACCACAGCACATAATATTGCTGATAAAGATCAAACAAGAAGTTGAGCAACTTGAGAATGTGCCTGTCTGCAGAAAAGTGTGCTATTTCACAAACTTAGCAGCTGCAAAAAAATTACAGACAGATAATAAACTCATAACCTAGCCTTGTCCTGTGCAGAGATGTCCAGAAAGTCCCTATTGGACAAGAGTAAGAGCTTCCGGCTTAGGAAAGTCCATTGTGTAACACAGACATAATGCAAATATGGCTATTTTATTTACTATCTAAACTATACAGGTTTCTGTGGGAAATAATTTTAGAACAGCCATAGAATGTGCTGTTCTAAGCATGTACCTTTCTGCCGTCAATACATTGAAAAAGGTCCAAACTATTAAAATTAACATCTTACACATTAGGTAACATATTCCTACAGGCTGCATGTAACGTTTTTCTGTGAAAGCAATAACGTTTTGGACGTCTGGTTCTTATCACCCACACTGTGATGACTAATTTCTCTAGAAAAGTGCATCAGACCACACATTATTTACATCTTTACGTCCCCCTAATATGAAGACACATTCGGCTTATTATTCAATCTTATTGTCGTGGTCTTTAGAGGACCACTATAGAGATCTAAAGTCGTTATAAGGGTCAGGGAACTTGAGTGAAAACCCACACGAGTCTTTAAAGTTACTCGGCCAGCGTAAAAAGAAAAACCTTGCATTGTGAAAAAGCCCCAGGCCTTAATGATTCATAATTCGAAATCTAGCAGTTAATGAAAACCAATGTCAAGCATCCAACCTTACACGACTGAAAGCGAGATTGTAATGAATTCGTATGCTGCAGTCCATTCGGTCTTTGCTCGCTGCTTTGCAGGAGGCCTGAGCGTGTGTGATGTGTATGAGTGATGGAGGGAACGGGCGCATTCCTCTGGGGCTTTGAGCACCCCACGCCTCACCCGCAGGCCACAGCCAGGTCATCCTGTCCATGGACTCGCTTTCCCCCGCTCGCTCTGTCATAAGCTTATTCCCTCAGGCATGATTAGTGCAGGCCATGTCAAGAGCCTCCTCACCGAGCCCTGCTGCCTCTAATTAGCAGCTATTGTTCAAGAAACAGCGCTTTTAATGAGTCAAGACTCTCAGCACTTCCTGCAGGCTTGCCAAGTCTTGGTAGACAGTTATGCACAAAGCAAGAATATCAAGTACGGACTGCCTGTTCTCCTCTACTCTTTAATGACACACTATTGAACACTATATCCATCAGTCGGGTTCATATAATATGCTCAGCCATGTAGCTGTAGCTGATAACGAAATGTTCTGAAAAGATTCAGTGTGTTAATATTTCATCTCTTTATACCCTAAATATCGTTCATCACCCAAATGCTCCCCACATGGTATCCATGCCCATTCCAACCCATAATATCAGGTGTGCACTAGCTACTGTAAGGTGAGCATCAGAAGCTAGACCAGATACTGTGAGGTGGGCACGGATGCTGTGTGGGGAGCACCAGATACTATCAGGTGAGCACCACATACAGATAGTGTATGTTTTTTGACTGGGTAATTACCCCATAGCATCTGTGCCCACCCCACAATATGTGGAGCTCACCTGATAGTGCCTACAGCTCCCCAGATAGTATCCATGCCCACTCCACAGTATCTGGTGTTCAACTCATAATATCAGGTGTGCGCCAGATACTGTTATGTGGGGTGCACCAGATAATAGGTGAGCACCACAGACAGATGTAGTGTTTTCATTACGATTATTATGTACTGCTATAATCTTTTTATTTTTTTATCATCACTCATCCTGTTTAAGTCTTATAAAGGACTATGCAATGTCTTTTTCAGTCCAGGTCTCAAGGACCTCCCAGATAGTCCACATTTTTACTTGATCAAAATGCCAGTGCAGCTAAGCCAAGTAAGTACTGTTTACCTGGCTCAGATGTTCTGGCCTAGCAACCTTAATAATAGCAAACAGAAAATCTACATATATAGATCTTTTATTGCTTTCTCACCTGTATCTCACAATACTGTCAAGTAGAGATGCACCAGTAAGGGAACTGTGGGTCTATGCATCTACACCAATATATTTACTATATGTAGAAATAAACATTCTGCCTTTTCAGAATATCTAAACACCTGTCTTGTGCTGATATGGTGCTTAGCCAAATATGTGGCAGTACTGATATGGTTATGATATCATTATGCATCCATGCTAACAAATTAGCGCTGAGGTTCACACTGTGTATTCGTTTTTTAGCACTGCTATGCCAGTATATCATTATAACCTCATCAGAGCCATGTATGTCTTCAGCCTGCAGTAATGTGTCCATGACCAATAACTACCTCCACACCCTCTGCTATAACCAGAGCCTGGTGTTCTCATCCACACGTCCACAAATACCGCATCTTAAACTGCGCTGCCCAGTGAAACACAACACCAAACACAATCCCCACTTCAAAGAGCACTTCCTCCCACGAGCCTCCTGGGTGCGACATATCAATCGGTAAATGGCATCTTTCCTCCCAATGTCAAGAAGTGTGCTCAATCAGCTCTGAATCACCACCCATCCTTCTGTAGAGGAGCGAAAGCCCTCTGCACCTTCTTCGACGCAACATCGAAAACAAAAAAAAGTCAAGCATTTCTGACCTACTGTGAATCGGATCCAATACTCTGCTATAGCACAGCTGCAAGAACACAACCCAAATCTGCCCTCTCCAACCTGGGTCTGGTTCTATGGTCTCTTCAATCAGCACAAGTACTCCAAGTACTCCCCAGGACAGCCTGTGGACCAGCACTTGATCTGGTCCCTATCTGCGTCTCTCACTCACTTTGGCTCCTGAGTCCTCAGCCTGCTGCCACCGCACCATCTGAGCCTGAGGGATGTGAGAGAACACTCTGAGCAGCCGCCGCCGCCGCCTTCCAGGGGGAAAGAAAAACAACCAGGTGCTAAATTCATATTTGGTGTGAAATTCCTCTACCAATGTGGCCCATCTGCTCTGAAAAGGCAGACAGAACGTGTGTGATCTTCGTTAAGAAGTCTCTGAGACTTTACCCAGTTGCAGGCCTGGAGAGAAGTGATGTTGGTGAATTAATGGCTGTACTTGAGAACTTCTTACTGTTGGTGGAAAGACTGGGGGGAAATCAACCAGCTGTTCCTACTACTCAGTAGGAACCTGACGGTAAAAACGACAGTACCTTCACGGCAATGTTTTCAAGAGAAGGTTATACCACAACATACTACAACTACAGGATGTAACATTACAGCACTTCGCTCCCTACCAAATTCACCCTTTGGTTCTTTAATTTTCTGTTAAAATGGCCATTGAGTAGTTCATTTTTAGGAGATATTCCTAAAGAGATTAAGACAGGAGATAATCCACTTGCATAAGATAGAAAAAGTCAAAGGACACAACTTCCAGAGTTTTCAAAAGCATCAGTTCAATCATCAAAAGCTACAGAGAAATGGAACTTCTCTATCAACCACCTGGAAAACCTGGTACCACCAAAACATTTGTCTCATCTTTGATGGGGGAAAAAATCAGATTACAATCAGATTTTTTATGTCAAACCTTCCACTATGAGAAGACAACTCAACACTAATGAAGCTGCTGGTGTTGACAGGACAATGAACTGACCACTGCAAAGTAACCAACTTTTAAGACTGAACTTTGGAGGTGTGGGGAAATCTCCCTGTAGATTTCCTGTAAAAACTTAAGACATTAAATGCAGATATTTCACTTAATGTAGATCTGTGACATTGTGTGTTAATTGTGGAGAATGGACTTTCTTTTAATTATGTCTTCTAATGAAACTGCACTGGACCTTTACACCAACATCTGTAAACGATCAGCACCAACCAGCACTTCACCCCAATCCTCCTGCTCCTGCACCACAAGAATACATGAACTGTGGACCCAGTATCATGAAATGAACTGAATCATGGGCTGAGTGTATCGTTACAGCTCTGTCACCAGAGAACTGAAAAGTGGTGGGTGGTTTCTGACTTTTGCATCATATTGTCGTTATGCTTGTGGCTAGCCTGTTAGCCTGGGGCCAACACATTTGCATGCAGATAGAGCATTAGACTGCGGCCCTATGAAGCACTTTGTTTAACTTATGTTTCAAATACTGCTCTAGTATTTTAAATGATCTAATGGAACAAAAGTACATTCCTGCAACACAGTAGTGCAAGGCACGTTTACTGCTGCACGATCAGCACTACCAGGACTGTCAATACACTCTTACCTCCAGATATACACAGATCTCCCAAAACGTGGTAAGTGAGTCTGGTAAGTGATAATGAATGCTAATGTTAATGATCTAATCTGCTGAGCCATTATTGAAGCATTAAAATCACAATATACATTGCACAAAGCAGATGCCCCCTGGTAGAGCTCCTCAGACAAGAACCGGCAGGGAGCTCGCCTCTTTGGGACAACACTGCCGTTTCACACCCAAATCACACTTCTACAACCCTGAAAAGACCTCATCAGGGGATCCAGCCTAGTCCCACTCAGCTTGGTCACCACACTGCTGCCCCAGCACCCCCTGCAACAACCCCCAACACATAACACCCTCTTCACCACATACTCTGTTCCAAGGTCAGTCTCAATGACCTGCATTCTGAGAGGACTTTCACAAAAGAACAGCTAGCAGCTGCTTGTTTCCCTGGAACATCAACTGCCTTCCATGGTAATGCTTTTACATATAAGCTGGATCCTGACCATCATCCCTTCTCAAGTCTTTCATTAAAAATAATTGTGCTCCAACAAACAGTAATCTGGAGCAGGATGTGTGTCCAAACTTCATAGTGGATAGCTTAGAGGTTTCTCAGTTTTAACCCTTTACCGTTAAGGGCGTGTATGTGGACCCAAGCATGAGGTATCCTTAAGACAACAATAGAACTAAACAAAATGTAACTATCCCTGCAAAGATAAAATATTACAGCAACAGAGATGGAATTTATTGCTCTGGATGAGCTGCCGTTCCCAGTTGTTGAGGATGTTGTTGGGTTTGGGCTTCTGAAACAACCCGAGCCACATTACATCCAAATCCAGCCATTGTTATTTTTCCCACGTAGCCTTACCAGAGCTTCACAACCCTTATTCACAAGCTTATTGACGATAATGTGACATCCCCTAGCCTCATGCATGTCCTATGAGTATTCTCAGTTTGTGGGAAAATGGTGCTACAGAGCAAATGGCAAAACTGTCTAAATGTCCTGCTGTCCTAGCACTTATTTATCAGTAGCTCCATGCATAAAACTCCAGTACCAGATATTTTCATAGCTTATATCACCTTAACAAAAATACTACCAGCATTAAAGGTGGTAAGGTGAAGTTAGCTTTATATTCGGCAGCTTGCTATACTGAATTGTCCCGGTCCACCTTAAATGGGCACTCAGGCTGCTACACCAAGGTGGAACAGGAAAGCTGTCCAATATGAACCTGACTTGCACTAAAACTAAAGATAGGATAGTTTAATTTTCTAAATCACCTTATCTTACAACGTTTCTAGCATTTAAGGAATAAGGGCGTTCTGATATGCCTAAATAACCTTAACAGAGGGAAGCAGTGAGATTAAGTTGTGCATGTACACTGCGCATTGGCCTTTTCAGAAGCAGTTCTGCATACTTAGGATGTAGCGTTCATCTGAATATTAGCATCGCCTGATATGTGCATGTATAATGTCGGATATAAAGAACCCTAGGCGTATGGTAATATACAGAACTTGGTGTCCATCTTTCTGACACTCCTCTTGGAGCATTGTTCCATGCAGTGACGTGGGCCACCATGTGGAACAACATGTGGACCGATCACAGTCAGAGGGTGGTCCCAGAATACAAATACAGTTCTCTTTAGTGTTTTGGCCAAAAAGAAATCATTTTACATATTACAAAAATCAAATTTCAGTTACCAAATCATTTACAGCCAATTCTAAACATTATTAATACAATGTTGGTACAATACAAACAAAATACCAAGAAAATAATTGCCAAACTGTATATGAAAATTGTAAACTGTATCACAGATACATTCAGGTTATGGCCCTGTTCCAGCTGTCTCTCACTTTCCATCTTAAGTGGAAACTACTGTCAATCAAAAGTAAGCTTTTCATCTTGGAACAAATCTTTAATACAGAACTATAAAATATATGTATATATATAAAACTATATATACACGTGTGTGTGTGTATATGCATGTGTGTATGGATGTATGCATGTGTGTGTGTGTGTGTGTGTGTGTGTGTGTATATGCATGTATGTGTGTGTATGTGTACTTTGTGTGTGTGTGTATATGTGTATGTGTGTGTATGTGTGTTTTGTGTATGTATGTATGTATTCATGTATGTATGTATTTGTGTGTGTGTGTGTGTGTGTTTGTGTGTATGCGTGTGTGTGTGTATGTGTGTGTGTGTATGTGTGTTTTGTGTATGTGTGTGTGTGTGTGTGTGTGTATGTGTGTGTATGTGTGTTTTGTGTATGTGTGTGTGTGTGTGTGTTTGTGTATGTGTGTGTTTTGTGTATTTGTGTGTGTGTGTATGTGTGTTTTGTGTATGCGTGTATGTTAACTGATACACATATCAGATTTTTTTGTTCATCATATCCAAAACTGCAAAAATAAAGAAGACATGTTTAAGTTGCTACCATGCTTGACTAATTTCCAAGCAATTCCAAAGCATGTTCCACGGAAACTTCAAAAGAAAAATAATGCAATGCAAAAAAGGGGCCCAAGCACTGGAAATGAACACTTACATCCGACACTTTGCTCCATTGCTTCTTGCTTTCAGGGAAGAAGAATCCCTTCCAATCAGACATAATACAGTGGGACACGTCCAAGATGTTTTTTTCCCAAAAGTCATAGAAAGTGTTGAATCACAGTTAGGATGGGGAGAGAGAGAGGTGTTGGAATTTATCAGCATGTTTGGCTGAGTACTACGCCACGTACTGCCCGTGTGCCGTCTCTAAAACTGACATAATAGTAACTGCACCAGGCAAACCCTGCTATCCTCCTGAACTTTTTCCATTGACCGCTGTAGGCCCCATACCGCTGTTCAACATCCTCCGCAAGTTTAGTAAGTTCTTGCAAAGGACTGATTTGGTGTGGCTGTTGAATCATCTGAGCCGGGGGATGGGAGGGGAAGGGAAAGGAAGGGGGGCAGGGTTCTTTTGACACCACTGTTCTCCCCCCTCCTCAATGCCGCATATCCAGACCTATTCAACACCCAGCACCACCACCCCCAGATAAGCTTTAATGGCTCTGAAGGGCATTATCACCATACAAAACAGGCTTTGTGTACATTGAGTCTGTGTTGGTAATCTGATATACTGAAGAATCAAGCCCTTTCAATTAAGGTATTATTAACGTTGGGGGCATGTAGAAACAACGTTAAAGTGTCTGGAGAGTCTGTGCTGGAGAAGTAAGTCACTGAACAACTCGGCAATGACATCAGAACCACAAGAAACAGTTAGGACATAGATCCAAAAACGTCCATAGCAGATCCATGTGATAGTGGTGGCTTAAGAGGAGCTCAAGAGATGACCACATTCCTCCCTCAGCTGGGATTTGCATAAGGATCTGGTTATTTAACCAGAAAGTGATGTGACGACAGTCATTTGATACCATTTCTTCATGCCAAAAAGGACATACCCAAGAGTAAGCTCCTTCGGTTTCTTTGAGGAACCGTCAATAGACGGTTCTTTAGAGACTGCCCTGCCTATTTTTCTCCTTAGAATCACAAGCCATGAGCCTTTTTGGAACCTTCATGTTTAAGAGCAAAAATGACTAAAATGATTTGCATTTAAATGATATTCATCCTCTACTAGCAGGAAAATACATTTTAGCAGCATGTCCAGGCAACACTACTGCCTAGAAATCAGGGCTTAGTGAGACAGCCAATGTTCACCATGGCAATCTCAAACCAAGATAACTCAGGCTCCAGTCTTCTGATGGATTCCAGAGTGGATCTCTAGTGTAGGTCCCTTCCTAAGCAAGGTCACACGACTACAGCCTGACCCGGCACTCTTAATCTTTTCGTAATATCTGTTAGCATCACCTCTGACCTCAGCCATAGCTGCCACTCGTGACAAACCTCAGCTCGAATGCAGGCGGCACTTTGACAGTTTGCTCTCGCATGCTAACAGTAACATAATGACGTACATACTTATATTCACACACTATTTCTGAAGTTTAATTTATTTCTAAACATGCTGACGAGGTCTGCAAGGGATTAACCAATGAACCAGTAACCTACAAATAATTGTTTAATCAATGATATCGGTTAAAAACAAAAAAACAAACTTTAAAAAGTGTCAATTTAACTGAAGTTCATTTTATTTTTTTTATTTTGAAGGTAAAAATTAACCTTGCAGGTAAAAACAGTGATACTTTCCAAGAGGACGATAGCACCTAGACAAAATACCGTTCAGAAAGCAAATATCCATGAGTGATAAGTCAGACGAGCATGGCCATGTTCTCTAACCAAACGTGTGATGCTCAGATGTGTGAGAAAAATCACACATGGTTTAAAAGACGTGATTGATGGCAACAGCTTCCGAGAGCTACTCCAGTAAGCTGACCCAAAGCTAGACAAGGCATTTATTTACTTATCAGAATCAGAATCAGAATCAGAAATACTTTATTAATCCCAGGGGGAAATTGCAGTTTTTACAGTAGCAACCATTTAGAATAAACAATAATAATTTACAATATGTACACATATATAAAGTCTTATATCGTCGCTGTCCAAAGAAAATCATGCATCTCAATTTTACTTTTGTGCATCGTTTGAACTCAGCAGCTACTGTTTACACTGTGTGAAAGTTTCATGATGAAATGGCCCAAAACTGTTTCAAGAAATCTGGTTCCTTTGACTTACAATATAATTAAATTAGGTTTTTGGCCTCTCTTGTAAAGTTGCCATTTTGGAGATCCTTGTTTTTCTTTGGACAGCGACGATATTAATATAGGTTAGTAAAAGTACATACAGCTTAAGCAATGTAGACATTTCTGTTCACTATGTAATCCAGTAGGTTTACCAACTTTTTAGTTTTTGGTCAACAACAATAGTAGTTAATAGAGGAGCACTGATTCTTCAAATCCAAGGTTCAGTCCAGACCGCCAGTTTTGAGTTACGGCTCGATTCACGTCTTTTCGTTTTTTGGCTTGGTTTAGTTTTTTAGGGCCGTGTGGGGTGTCAATAAAAACGTATATAAAATCTGGATTTTTTCAGCCACCATGAAATATGAAACACTAAAAACATGATAGATTACCTTCACATTAATTAACATAATGAGAGCTCAACAGGCTGCACCAGCAGCATCCAGCAGCTAGCAGTTAGCGTCCCTAGTTGTCGGCCCCTCAGCCCATACAAAGAACGTTTCTTATTATTTAAGAACCATAACTATCTGTTAAGAATTGATATGTTGACCGCACCTTTAATTTTAGGCTTGCCAGTTTACTACAAATCTAATGCTGTCGTTGACGGAAATATGAATCCCTGGTTAGGGTGAGCTCTTTGACATTACAAGCAGGAAGAAGTAGGAGGCCTTCACTACCGAGGCTCTACTTCAACATAGCAACTAGAATCTGCAAGTGTCCTTTCTCGTCTTAACTTCCTACTCTGCTTTTAAAAAGGGACTTTCCTCTCCCACACCTCGCTGCCGTCCCCTCTGCTATCAGATTCAGGTGCAGGAACCTGATACTCCAGGACCGTTCAGCTTGAGGCTCCGCAGACGTCCCAGGAGACAAGCGCTCCGTTCTACTACAGACACGCGATACGGAAAGACACTTATGAGGTCAAAAAAGAGAGAACTGCAGGCTGTTACTGCTGACCAGCGGGGGAGGACACAACCTCTGAGGCTCTTTGGGCTAGAAAGCATTTAACATGTTACCGTCAGTTACCTACAGCTGGTTATGGTTTTTATAAGTGTCATACATTTCTGTATTTTATTAAATACTACGCAGGTCTGTTCAGATAAACAACATAATCTTTTTAAACTGGCGCTCTAACGAACACTTCAGAAGAAAGAGATTTCTGAGGAAAAGCGTCCAGTCAGTGTGGGAGGAAGAATCACCCCATAATATAAAGCTGGACAGTTTTATTTACTGATTAATTTTATTTACTGCACTTATCGTTGCTGTCCACAGAAAAACATGCATCTCAATTTTTACTGTTATGCATCATTTGAACACATCAGCTGCTGTTTTAAATTTCATGGTGGACGGACCAACAGAAACGGCCCAGTAGGGCTTGGGAACAAGTCTGGCTCCATTGACTTACATTACAATGAAATGAGGTGTTTGGCCTCTCCTGTACAGTTGCATTTTGGAGACTTGTTTTTCTTTGGACAGTGACAGTATTAGTATTAATATAGTGGTTGGTGTAGCCACCAACACACGTGGGAGACTGGGGTTCAAATCCCGGTCTGGGTGATGCTGTGCTACACCAATAAGAGTCCTTGGGCAAGACTCCTAACACTACATTGGCCCACCTGTAATGTGATTAACCTTGTAAGTCGCTCTGGATAAGAGCGTCAGCTAAATGCTGTAAATGTGAAGTATAGTTAAAATCTTAGAACTTTCTGATCACTATATCGTCCAGTAACGTTTAAATTTTTGCCAGCAAATAAGTTTGGAAGAGGTGTACTGATTCTCCAACTCCACTGTTCATTTCAGACCTCGATTTCGATTTCTAATAAATTTGAAAAATGTTTGTGATACTGTGGGTGTGGCTAATGAGTAGCTTGATTGACAGCTTTCAGTCAAACACTAAAGAGAACTAAAATCATTATCCAGCTTTTATGTGCCGGTAACTGGACGAAAAAAGACACTGAAGAACAGATGTGCAGATGGACAGCTAAGCAAACAAACAGAATGAAGGAACGGACGAAAGGCCAATGCTGGAATATGGATAAAGCAGGCAGGTGGCAGGCAGCTATACATAGGTGGTCTAGCTTGCTAGTCTGTGGTTATGCTGGTTAGCTTTAGCCTTCTAAATTTCTCTGACTCTGAAACAGGTTTGTGTGGGTGGAACAAGAGGCATCAGCCTTGTGATTGGACAGGGCATGCTTATGGAAACAGTACTAAGGATTATCACGGCCCAGTTTACATGGAGAGAAATATGATGAAATACATCTGTCATTTATTGGTGACAGGAACACTACTCTAGCATTTACTAAGTTACATGTACACTGTTTCACTGCAGAAACAAGATTAACCTCATTAACCCAGACTGCTTGGGTCTTAAAGTACTAAACACATTCACAGAATATGACATCATAAGCTCACTGGACAAGAAATGAGTCTCTTGTAGATGGCGCTGCACGAGGATGATGGGGCTATAAATACCTGTGGGGTGTGAGTGACGGGATCCATAGATTGAGAAGAGGGGCTACAGTGCAGGGAATGTCTCGTTCCATCTGTGGAAAATGGGTCCAGAGCAGATCCCAAAGACCACAGTGTGAAGGAAGGAGCTGAAACTGCAGGTGTATGGAAGCGTACAGTCATACGGGTCTGGATAAAATCGCAGTCTACAGGGAATTCTCCTCGGGATTGTGCCAGGGAAGGCATCCACCAAATTTGGCTCAAATGCCCAATTCTTTGTTGCAAGAGTGTCTGAACACTGATGTGGCCTACATCCAGAATCTTGCCCAGTCCATGCCCAATCCAATCACAGCTGTTATTGGTGCTCGTGGAGGTAAACACGCTATTAGGTATCATATCATGGCATCATAGTTAATGCCGGACAGTGAAGCTTTTGAGGATATTTGAACAAGCTTTTGACATGTTTACATTTTCAGAAGATTAAAATTAAATAATGCTATATAAATGCTCTATGAGGTTTCATGTAGTTGAAGACAACCTGCCACTTTGCGAGTGTTAGTTTATGAAAAACTTAAGTTTGTGTCAAACCAGTCTGTGTAGTATATAATTACCATCAAGACACAGCGAATGAAATCTGGAATAAACAAACCTGACTGTGTAATGAATATGTGAACCAGCCTGCACAATCTTAAATATAATGTACATCATAAACGACACATCAGCTTTTAAGTGCAGATGAAGCACTGTTACAGTTTTAGGACAGCTGTCACTAATGGTATTAAATCTGGAGCATCTGGCCGCTACGCGATAGTGCCCGGTGCATCCCAGCATGTTAATGATCTACTCTGAAGCTAATATTTAAATCTGATAACTGCTGCTGCACATTCACGAGACACGCGCGGTGCTATGAAGGGAAACTGCCACTGGACATTACCATTCAGACACTACGGCTCTGTTCAAAGCGGCCAGATTAAAACTTTATCAACTCTTTAATATTCAGAACACTCACAACTCCACAGCGGCGCCGGAGAGCGCAGGGCAGGCGGGAGGAGGAGAAGGAAGAAATGAAGTAAAGGAGAAAACCAAAGAGAAGCTTACCAGTTTAACGGCACTTTTCTTCCCCTGCAGTGATCACATCCTCAAAAACGCTCCTCTCCCTCCTCCACCACTTCCCTAATGTTCTCTTAAGCTTCGTCCATCCTCACTGATTATCCCCTCCTCACCAACCAACCCCCCTGCAAACTCTCCCTCTCATCTTCCCTCCCTCTTTCTCTCCTTCACATCTTCCCTCCCTCTTTCTCTCCCACCCTCTCTCTCTCCCTCTCCCTCACGTCTTCCCTCCCTCTCTCTGTCTTTCACTCTGTCACACATCTTCTCTCCCTTTTTCTCTCACCAGTTTCTTCTTTCTCCTTCTCCCAAACGTCCTTCTCTTTGTCTCTTCCTACTTTCTCTCTTTCTCCCTCTCTCACAACTTTTCCCAATCTGTTTCTGCCCATTAGTTCTCCTCTCTCCTTCTCTACCACAATCTCTTACCCACTCTCTCACATTTCCTTCCCTCTTTTTTCCCCAGTTTCTTTTTTCCTTCCTCGCAAATACCTCTTCACTCCCTATTTCTCTCACTCATCTCTTTTTCTGCCTCTTGTTTCTCCTCTCTCCATCTCTACCCCAACCTTTCTCGTTCTCTTCCAGATAATCTTCTTCTATCAGTCTCCCTCTCTCGCTCCATGATCTTTTTTTTTTTTTTATGATCGTTGTTCTCTCTGACCCTTCGCGTCATTTCTTAGGTCTTATCCATTTCTCTTTTTACCATTGTATCTATTCTCTTTACCTCCATTCTCTTTTTTTATCTTCCTTGATTCGTCTTGTTCTCCCTTTCCTTGATTCAACTACTCCTTTCTCGCTCCATATTTCTTATCCCTTTCTTTTTTCTCATTTTTGATCCCTTTGTCCCTTTTGCCTCTCTCTCTCTCTCACTGTCTGTCTCTCTCTCACTCTTCCTTTCTCTCTCTCTTTCTCTCTCCCTTTCTCTCTTGGTCTCTCTCTCACTCTTCCTTTCTCTCTCTCTTTCTCTCTCCCTTTCTCTCTTTCTCTCTCGGTCTCTCTCTCTCTCTCTCTCTCTCTCTGTCTCTCTCTCTCTCTGTCTCTCTCTGTCTCTCTCTGTCTCTCTGTCTCTCTCTCTCTCTCTCTCATCTACCCTGTGTTAAATAACTCACTGACAGCCTCTTCCACTGGAAGAGCATTTAAAGTGATTACTGGACTGCCATTGATCAGTTATAGTCAACTATGATTTCTGAGTGGTACTGTATTAAAAGATGATTATTCATTTAATTTAATCAGGCAAAACATATAAAAATAAAAAAAAAATCTGGAGAAAATCCGACTTCTAACAACCACGCAAGACCAGGTAGACCACCATAACAGTCCCTGTCAGATTTCCCATTGACCAGTTTCCTAAGATGTCCACAGACATCAAGTGAAATCATGATGCGGACTAAATTACCCACACACACACACCCACCCACACACACACACCCACACACAGTCACCGTGCGGTATCAGCTCACAGCGCAAACCCCCTCCCAACCCCTCACTAATTTAATAAGAGGACAGAGATATGGCTGGACTGCTCTGCAGTAGATGGAGGCCCTCATTAGAGCAACCCTCACTTTTAAACAGTCTCCTGTTTCTGCAGGCTAAGACCAGGTCAGCGCCGACACGCCCACCGGCTACACTGACCTTTCCCACCACACTGACCACAGCTCAGCTCAGGTGAACACCCAGCACCACCTGTTTTTACCACCAGACTTGCTGAGTCAAGACGTTAATGAACTTTTCTCTCAAAGTAGTTTTGTCAGAAGTTCGTTCTCTCGTGAAGACTCGCTACACTGCTTCGAACATGTCGGCTGTTTCTGCGTTTTTTCAAAACACCATCTGCATCCATACAGATTCAATCTGTTACGATGGCTGGAAGGATCAGTATGACTTTTTGGCTCTTTGGCAGACTGCTACCTTTCAGTAAATCCAGTTTAAGGCCAGATTCTGTAATCTCAGGTGATTATCTAACAATAAACAACGAGCCCCCAGTTCAGAGTTTTTATGGTAGCAATAATGTGCTTAATGACCTACTATTAAGTCTGGTCTGCAGTAAAGAACAACGATAATGACGACACTCCCATCCGCAAAGAAGACGCTAACCCTATGATATCTCAGTCAGTGAGGTCCACCCTGCCCAAACTGCGAGGAACATAATGACAGCGCTTCTGGTTTTAACTGCAGGGTCAATTCGGACGTTTGCTATAATTAACATTAACATCAGGGCTGCGATGCCTGTTCTAGGAACAGACTTAGCTTAAGGGAAATGCGCAGTGTCCAGCTGGGTGTGTAAAGTGAGACCAGAGCGTCGGGTATCGCAAGCTGCACATCTGTCTCCAGACAGAGGCCGGAGTCTGGCTGGAGCAGCTGCCTCTACTGCCCCAGGCCGGGGTGATTAACACCTCACTCACAGCTGGTGGGCCACTAAATAGGCCACTGTTCTACTACAATATATAACTCTGAAAACACAAAACACATGGCCATGTTCCAAGAACACGGAATAAGCATCAACTGGAAGAGTCCACCGCCACAACCAAGCATCATTTGTAAAACGTCAAGTCGGGTGCCAAAGTCAAGGTAACCAAATGACATGCATTGTTGTTTGTTGAGTGTAGCATTACTACCTCAAAACACTCAACACTTCTCCTGTTCCATTTAATAGGCTATCATCATAGTCTACTAACGTAGTTAGTAGTCATCGTAGTTACTAACAGTTATCCTGCTCAGTATAGCACATAGACTCTGATCCTTTCTGTGTTTGTTGATACCCGGGTTCGATCTGAAGAGGATGGGTTCCCCTTCTGAGTCTTGGTTCCTCTCGAGTGCTCTTCCTCCTGCTCTAAGGGGGTTTTTCCTTGTCACTGTTGCCTTTGGCTTGCTCAGTGGGGGCTTTGCTAAGTCTGTGGCGCTATATAAATAAATTTGACTTTATTAACTATAGTATAGAATTTCATTTTAGTGGCCAAAAGAATACCGGAAATATTGGAAAACAAATACACATAAAATCTAAAATGTGCCAGAACTTTTGCATGAGCCTGGTTCTTTTCAGCCCCCAGCCAGAGGTAAAAACTCTGGGGCTGTTGGTGTTGGTGAGCTCGTGTCCACTGATGCAGTCATGAAGCCAGAAATGCACAAAGACATGCAAAAACAACAGCTGCCTTTTGAAGGACACTTCACCAGAAGAAAAGTCTTTCAATGGTGTGTGTAAAGTAAACGGCACTTTACAAAGTTTTTTGTGGGACCACTACGGATATTCTAACAGGGCCAGGGAAGACTGTATAGGCTAATTCAGATTAGCTCACTGCATTTTTTCCATAATGTTTGGTTTGAGCAACCTCTTTATAGCATTGTCAAAAAACTTGGCCAACCAACCAACCAACCGACCACCCAACCAACCCTTTGCCATACAATACCCCACATTGTGGGGCTTACCAGAGCCTATCCCAGCTCACTTTGCCAAAGGCAGGTATCACCCTGGACAGTTCACTCTTTAAATTAAGCTTAAGTTTAATTGAACTAAATTCTGTTTTGCATCATCTGTATTTGTATCTGTAACTGCTCGCTCTAACGTGGCGGCCTCTAACCTGTAGAGCTACCTTTCTGCAAAGCCTAGCCCCTTCCATGCATTTGCCACATCTGCTCCAGCTACTTAACCTCTTCCCAAGTCCCTGACTGGCTGGATCCTTTGTATGTAAGCTGCAGCTTGGAGCTAAACTCAGAGGGTTGGTGACCGCAGCCTGAGTACATTCCTGTGTCTCAGCGCAAGAAGAGAAGTTTAGACCTTCTGTTACAAAATAAAATATTAAAGCTCCAACGAAGGGGGCTAAGACCACCCGCCAAGCAGTCCAGATGCTGTTACCAATGAAACAGAATGACATTAAGCACAAAAAAACAGAACTAGTAACTAAATTTTAATGATTAAACAGGAACTGAGAGAAAAGTCGATTTCCTGCATTGCATGTATCCCTGAACAGAGGTAAAAGTATTACCTCAACAGATGGCAAGTATGAAGAATTCAGGTTCTGAGCCCACTGCTGCCCATGAGGCTTGCCCTAGAAAGCACAGCATTGTGAAGTCAAATGCTTTTCTTTTATACTACGATAAGTGTAATCATAAAATAAATACAAGAACGAACAGGGTTCAGTCCTACGTGCTACATGATGTTGAACCTAAAGAACACGCAAAGGGAACAGGGCTGCTTTGCCTATAGCTCAACGGAAAACCAATTTTAACCCTGGACAGTTTTAGGTAGGCTATGCACGCATGTGCTTGACCTGAGCAGTGATTGCATAGAGGGGGGTTAGGAGCCTCAATGAGATCCTGCCGGAAGAAGCCAACAGCCATCCAGTCAGTCCCAAATGGAAAATTCCATCACATGAGGGGGTTATTAGGAAGCATGGGCCAATAACAATCAGTCAGGAGCTTTTGCAGCCCTGTCTTAGCCTACATACTTACACCACAGACCCTTGACCATCTAGACTGGTTCTAGGAGTGGACAGTATGATGATATTTTATCAATTATGTGGCCAACCATCACACAGCATATTGTTCCAAAGCAGACACTTTTGATCGTGTCCAAATCTTTCCCCTCAAGGTCACAGGGTCCGTGAAATTATGAGGATATAATAAGAATACGATTCTCTGTTAACACTCCTGCGCCCTGCATGACAGTAAGTGTACAATCAGACTTCAGCACTATTATATAACAAGTTACTCAGACTGTAGGCTAAAGCTGCTACGGGAGCTTAACCACTTGGTTTGCGTGGGGTTGCGATGTCAGTTCAACGTGCAGCGGTGTTAACTCCAGCAGTGTTTGGCTGTAATGGCCTTGTGTTTCAGAAGGTGTATGTAAAGAGAACAGTTCAGCTTAGACCCGGAGCTCCTGACATGCGTATAAATGACATCGGGAGCAACTGTATTGGATGGGATGCATCCGAATGTCCTGGAATTAAAGATCCCAAACAATACATGTGACGTTCCAAGTACAGCAGGTGTACGTGTGCGCACTCTTCAAAGGGTTAAAGCAAACTTTCAAGTTCACTGAATCAACAGTCTTGCCTGAGCCTCATCCACTGTGTACATGAAACACTTCTGACAGAACAATAGCGGAGCTGAAACAGCCATCACAGCACTCAGTCGTACAGCCTTAAATCACAGACTTGATCCTTTCACCGGGCTCCGTGCTTCTCGGATATCAAAGGTCTTCCATCGCCCTCAAATAATGCACTTCCATCCCTTTCAGCCTGCAACATGAAAGTGAATCCCACACTCCCCCTCATATTTCTCACTGCTACTCAGACAGCACGCTGCTTGAAAGGACAGTCAATCATAAACTTTTATTTCATCCCCTGCCCTTTTTCTTTTTAAGCTCAGGCTGAGCTTTCTGGCACGTACAGAAAGTGTTTATTCAGCGAAGCATCAGTGTTTACTTAGAAGGCTTTTCTCCCATCCTCTAGGCAATGTAGCTTCTCTTTGTGTGCGCTTTAAACCATCTGGCCTTATCGCCCTGGGAAAATGACTCGAACCCAGCCGGCTCTATCCCTGCCTTTAGCCGTTCCATGCGCCACGACGGCTATGGCTGTAATTTCGACCAATGTCTCCGTCTGAAAGTATTCCTTGCCAAGATGCTGGCTTTGCGTTGTGGCATTCGCCGCTGCCCATAGCGGGGCGTATGTGAGAAGAAAGTGGCCAGAACTGAGTCACGTTGCTAAATTCAATTATGCACTAGACGGGAGTGACTGGTTTAAAAGAGTCATAAGAATAGAGGAACAGAGACAAGCGGTCCACCTTCTTACACAGCGAGTACTGGTGACTCACCTAAACCAGGAGCTTTCATAAGAACAGTTTTTTATAAACGCTGCTCTATAAGCTCTTTATAGCTTTGTGGACTGTAACTGTAACTGTCTGCCGATGTTCATTTTTTCAATATTTTGGGAATGTGTTCTATATCTGCAAGTGCCAACACATCATCTTTTATGAAATGTAGACAGGTAGACTAGATTCAGCAGTGGAGTGATGCACTAAATGTATTTTCAGGATTACAAATACACTAAAATAAACAAATTGCGGATATTTTAGCGTGGCAGTGCAGTGTCACCTTAACCATCTATGTTTCCGAAGTGCAGTTAATACATAGATTTTTTATTTGATCATATTTCTATAATAGTCCATTTTGACTATGTGCATTAAAAAACTCAGGAATCTATTTCTACTATTTATATGTCCTGTAATTTTTGTATATATACACATCTTATTTATTATTTCTCTATTTCCTGACAGTTCTGTTCTTTCCTCTGTGCTGCTGTAACATTATAAATTTCCCCACTGTGGGATCAATAAAGGATTATATCTTATCTTATTTGTCATGCTGAATCGTATCAGACATCTGAAGATTGAGCATACGACAATGATGACCTGAGCAAACACAAAATACAGTTCTCAAACAAACTCTTAAATTAATAAAAAAACCAATGGTCTAGTGAAATTCCTGACTTGATCCTTATTGAAGTAGCTGTGGCGGGAGGCATGCTCACATCACATTGTGATGGTGATGCTAAAATGGTATACTGCACAGCCCTGATCTGAAGTATCCGAAACCACATGGTATGACAAATACGCAAAAAAAAGGGGACATCAAAAGCCACATATGAGATACTAATTAATAATTATGATATGCTAATTAATAACTGAGATGCTAATTAATCATAATGAGATGCTAATTCATAATTATGAGATGCTAATTCATAATTACGGGATATTGTATGATCTTTTTTTTCTGTGAGTGGCAGATACTTCCATACTATCCAAAACTGGAATGTTCCAGAACGTCTCCACATTCATTCATTCCATGTTTTGTGCAAGTCTGCTTGCCGGTTTATGTACGCTACTCACTAATAATTACCGGGCCGACGAGCACTGTGTATGCTCTTAAAGGTACTGAGTAAAAACTGTAAATAATGGAGGCTGTCATTAGTGGATGATTACAGATATTTCCATCTACTTTCTTTCCAAATGCCAGCTAAATAACACGTTGGCCAGCATGGAAACTGGCTGCTGCATATTCTCAGACTCGAGCATGACGCTGCGAAAGTGTTTTAAGCACTATGTAGGTAGAGGCAGGAAATAAACAGTTGGTCGAGTCATTGCAGAACAGAGTGGCTGCCAGGGTACCCACTCACACGCTTGCCTTTGGCGGCTATCATTACCATTGTCATCCTGCCACCGAGTCTGCCTAGGACCGGGTGGGTGGAGACATCATTCAAGCAGTACTGCTTTGTACCCGAATGTTCCATAAGTGGCCCGAATCTTGTGAGGTGAGTCACACTTTTGAAAGGCATGCAAGCAGTGGTCAGTCCATTCAAGGCCTTCACTTATGTGGGCTAGTTGCACGACAAGTCGTGGGCTTAGTTCGTTAAGGGTTATTCTCTGCTGAAAATCCTACATAATCCACTAAAGCCAATCTGCATGAAAGAAAGGTTTCTTGAACACGGATTAGGACTTATCCATGACTAAAACCCACTTTCAGTGAAAAGAACTGCATCTAAATGGGTGCTCAATCCCAGAGCATGGTCTAAACACTCTAATCCATATGGGAGCTGTAACTGGTTCAATGACTCGCTTGCATGGGATGTGCACAATCTACTGCATAACAAACTATGGAAAGGTAAGTCTGCATAATGGCCATTAATTAGAAGCTAATACTTTAGTAAGGCCTAAATAGATTATAAATGTTTCCTGAGTAATTAGCATCTCAACACTTAGCCTTCTTCACACCTTCTCCTCTTTCCCTGAGACCTGGTTTCAGGTTTGCATAGAAATCCTCCAGGATACTTTTCCAAAGTTCTGTCTTAGAAGTTGGTTTGGCATTTTCTGCTTCTCACCATCCAAGAAAACACATGCAGTGATGTTGAGGTTCTGGGAACACCAGCAGCTTCTTTGCTTAACGTGTCTGTTGTCCGTTCTCAGTGAAGAGCTTGAACAGCTACACCTCCTTTCAGACCCATAGCATTGAGGGGTCTTCTCGCAGTGGAAGGAGGGACAGGAACACCTGTGGATGACCTGTGGACGAGTGGAGCTTGATGTTCTCCTCGCTTTGAAAGATAAAAGCTTTAAGTGCTGTTTATCTGATGGGGGCAGTTTTGGTGGTCTACCGGGTCTTGAAGAGTTGATAGGAGGCCTGTGTTTTCTGTAGCTGTACATCATTGTTTATACTCTAGTTTGACAGATCATGGCTGTTACGACTGGAAATTAAACAGGGTGGGCTCTGACGTCTGCACAGTACTACATAGGAAATCCCTGTTTACACCACTGGTGTTATAATAGCGAGGCCTGTTCTAATGATTATATAATTGGCTAGTCGCAATTATTTGAGAACATTCGCAATGATTTGTCATTTTCATTCATTACATAATCATTTTATGCTACAAAATATGAATTGTGTGTGTTGGGTTGAGGCAAATAAGTGTAATGAAAAGAAATCAGTAAAGGCATTTATTAAAAAAAATTACATCACAGGAGATGAAAATGTCATGACTTAGGGTTTTAACATGTTTACAGGAAACTACAACAGTGTTGGCTTATTTGTTAGCTAACTGTCCTTAGCATGTATGCTAGTAGACAGCCGGGACTTCATATAGGTTTTAGCTACGAAGGCTGCACAGTAGCTAAATTGTTCCAAACCCAATCTTTTCTACTTATATGACACAAATGTGTTATCTGTGTGGCAGTGTGAACAGCAAAACAACCCATTAAATCTGATATTTTTTTTATTTCTGATTTGGGACACTTTCATAAGTGGTACTGAAATCAGATACATACCCAGTATGTGGCAGTGAGACGCAATCTCAACAACCAGATCAGAATTCCTGCGACTTTTACGGCAGTCGTCATAAATTTGCACTTGAGACCTCAAACTTTTGGACTGATATTTTAATACAAACTAAATCAGAAGGAATCCATCACAACTGGTCTGTGTTCTAGAAGATTCAGAAAACAAAAGTGGTAGCAGGAACGCAGCAGCAGGAGAACAAGTTAAGATAAAAGTCTGAAAGCAAAATTTAAAGAAATCAAGCATCATTTATCTATCGGCAGTCATGACTGTTTACCTCTGGTGAACCTGCCATATAAAGTACTGCTCTTTGCTCTCTGATCTGTTAAGGCTGTGGTTGGTGTGGCGCAACGGATAGCACGATTTGTCATTGAGCTACTACACCATGTGGGAGAACGGGGTTCATTTCCGAGTCTGGGTGACTACACTGTGCTACACCAATAAGAGTCCTTGGGCAAGACTCCTAACGCTACATTGGCCTACCTGCAATATGATAAGAGCTTTAGCTAAATGCCGTAAATGTCAAGCTAATGACGGATATAGGTCACATTGGAAATACACTGTATACATCCTAACAAACAAAAGTCAGACTTGGTGAGGAAAACTACATCTGGGCCCCTTTTTCCTGCTGTGTGAATGTATGCCAAGTAAACACTGCTAGGAAGCAAGACCCACTCAATACTAATAGGTGCAAACCATAAAGGACAGAAGAACAGCAAATGGTTAACCACAGTTGTTTGTATGATAACTGGGAAAATGCATTTCCTGATGAAAATCCAGAGGGATGCTTAAGCAGCTGCTGGAGGGTTGCCAGATTGGTTACTACAGTATTTACAAAGGGGTTGTTAAGTGGTTATTATGGTATTCCAGGTGCTTGCTATGATGTTGCTAAGTGTTTACTATGGAGTCCCAAATGGCTGATACTTTGGCACAGCATTCATTCATTTGAGAAATAATTGTCATTTAACAAAGACTGCATAAAAAAGAAATTAATAAAAATATAATAAAGACACACGGTTCCCGATCAGACTGAACATTCCGGAGTAGGAATAGTCTGGGACGAGTTAGCGGACAAAAATCCAGCAGACAGCTATTAGGAAGAAGATTATAAATCACTACCACGACCTCTAATTTATCACCAGCTCAAAGTTCACGATCGTGACAGCCGTATTAATCACATACTTAAGAAGCACTGGGGTAACCTGGAAGAAACAACCCGAGACACCGCGGGACGTGAAGGTGACATTCCAAAGCCAATTGGCTGCCTCCTCGTTCCGGAGAACCCAGCTCACCTGCGGCCAGCTGGCTCTGGCCTGCCATTACAGAGACGCTGTGTGAACTCTGACCTTGAGGCTACGGGAGGGTTATGGAATGCCTTTGTGATTCCCAGACACATTGAAAGTTCCAGTAAGGAAGATAAAAAGAGCAGAGGAGTTCCTGTTGTGAGTTACAGTCAACCCAATTAGGCGAATTCCACAAACCGGCCGTTGCTCGTCTGTTGAACAGGCATGGACTCTCTTCACAATGCGGGCTGACGGGAGGCGGAGACTGAACGACAGCTAAATGTGTCAAGGCATGCTGTTCTTGTGTAGAACAAGTGATCTTGAGATTAGAACCCCGTAGATGGCCAACTCGAGTGGGCTGGGCACTCACTTCAGCATTTCAAGTAAGAAATAAAAATCAACCAGAGAAAAAAGAAAGATGAGTGAAAGCAGTTCTGAGGAGCAGGGGTGCAAAGATGCTCCAAGCACATCTCAACCCCATAAGAGAATGAGCCAGACCAAAGGTTCTAGAGCAGCCATGGGTTCTAGACTGAGTTTGGCCCTGAAAGCAATTTAGCTTCATTCGACGTAGTGCAGTTTATAGAACTGAGAACTACTTTGAGCAAGCTGGTCGTAGGCGGCAACGTTTCCATCCAGCCCCCGCGAGTAAAGACTCACGCCTCGCTCTCTGGCCTCTAGATAAAAGTGATGCGTTTCTTCTCAGTTGCATCATGTTATAGATGAATATATACGCGGCCCGTAGAGCGCTGACAGAGAGAGTGACACGTGTGATTAAGGAGAGAGAAAAACGCTCGAGTTGCTCAGCTTGACCGTCTCTGTGGGCTGCGTGTCTTGATCCTCTGATGCGTAGCATTAGACAAGCCGGGTGCAGCTGTCCTGCTCAGGCCAAGCAGGGTGAAGAGCATTTCTCAAGGATGGAGCAGATGAGCCCTGGAGTGAAGCCCTCATGGCCTTACACGACACTTTGGTGTTTCCATGAAAACCAAGCATAGGTATTAATCTATCCAGTGCACACGCTGCAGGCCTACACCAATATAAACTGTGTTGAGTTAAACCATACTGCTACATGTCCCGTTTATATTATTAACCATGCACTCATTTGCACCATGTTAGTTATAGGTAGGTAGTTTTACCTGACCTGCGGCTGTTACTACACTTCCACTGTATTCCTGCTCTCTTGATCATCCACTCCTGCCACTGTGGCTCCTAGTAATAACACTTTATTCAGATAAGTGTGTTATTGATGGTGTTTACTACCTTACATCTCCATAATGGATTTATACATATGCTGCTCCGGTTAAGACATTGCGTACTTGCTCATTCAGGTATGTAGACATATCTCCCTGGTCTTATTGTTATTATTAAAGCCTCCTAATATGTTTATTAGACCAATATCCACCAAAATACATATAAATTACATATAATTACATGTAAATTAACCACCTTGCAAGTTTAAGGTGGTATAAATAAATTCCTGCGGGGTGTGGGTGATGAGATTTATAGGCTGGGATAGTCTTAAGTCCCACTTTATTTATTCTGATGAATACACACACACACACATTATATACAGGGGTTGGACAATGAAACTGAAACACCTGTCATTTTAGTGTGGGAGGTCTCATGGCTAAATTGGACCAGCCTGGTGGCCAATCTTCATTAATTGCACATTGCACCAGTAAGAGCAGAGTGTGAAGGTTCAGTTAGCAGGTAAGAGCACAGTTCTGCTCAAAATACTGCAATGCACACAGCATTATGGGACATACCAGAGTTCAGAAGAGGACAAACTGTTGGTGGCGCATCTGTGACCAAGACAGCAAGTCTTTGTGATGTATCAAGAGCCACGGTATCCAGGGTAATGTCAGCATACCACCAAGAAGGACGAACCACATCCAACAGGATTAACTGAGGAAGCTGTCTGAAAGGGATGTTCGGGTGCTAACCCGGATTGTATCCAAAAAACATAAAACCACGGCTGCCCAACTGACGCTGTATTGGCCGCAACAGGAGGCCCTACACCATACTAATAAATGATTGTGGTCTAAAACCAGGTGTTTCAGTTTCATTGTCCAACCCCTGTATATATATATATACACACTGTTATAGTACTCTGCTCACTTTCTGTTGTTACTGGCTCTTTTCTGTAACTGTTAGTCTATTTATTCTAGTAATGTATGTCTTCTGTGCAATATGTATAGTACTGCAACACTGCAACTTCCTTCGGGATCAATAAACCCCCAATTTTTAAGCACAGATTCCAAACCCATATGCCCGTACTGTATTAAACAAATCAAGTACCCATGTTGAGGACAATTCAGGACCTAAATTCACAGGTTTTTACATGTTTAGGCTCAGAATGCAGCATATATGTGTACTACAATGCACATTCGGTCATTCCTAAGGTTTAAAGGACGGCAGTAAAAGCATGGCCCTGCTGGTGGCATTGAAAGGCATTCAAAGCTGCACTGTGTCCATGAAAGCATCCCAACAGAATGGATTCTCTCTGAACACAGAGCCCTGAGAATTGTGGACAAGTCTCCTTATTACGCAGCTCCGGTCCTTATTAAGCAGTTCTTTTCAGACAGGCTATTAATGTACACATGTCTAGACTTCCTCATAAATACTGACTCATGGTGACTGCCCTGGAGGATGGAAATGACCAAATATAATAAACACTGATGACTGCAGGATAACCTTTAAGTTATAACTTTCTGTGAAACTTTTCTTTTTGAGTGGATCAGACTCAGCAGAGCCGCTGGACACCCTGTGTCACTGCTAGGCTGAGAATCGTCCACCAACCAAAACTAGTGAGACAACAGCGTCCTCTGTCCAATGATGAAGGACCAGAGGACGAACGAACACACTGTGTAGCTACATGAGCCACCATCTCTGACTTCACATCTAGACTGATGAGGTAGGAGTGTCTAATAGAGTGGACAGGGAGTGGACACAGTGTTTAAACGTTGGTGCTCAGTGTGTTAAATACCCCCTGGGATGTTGTTGGCTTACTAATCAGGCGTTGCTAACAGCGGCTGATGCTAGCTTCCAAGGCCACAACATGTTTGGTTTAAGAGTCCTTCTTCTGGAAATGCTCTTTCATAGTTCCGTAGCTCTTTACTTTCAGGGACCACCCCTGCATTTTGTCCAAGCGTTTAACGAGGAGATCCTAGACCCCTCCGTACCCCCTGTGTCTCGCACCATGGATGCGTCAGGGCAAGTGGCCGGCCAGCTGGGTGAACCAATTTGCTACAGCCCCGTTCTAAAGGAGAGCAGTGCTACATCTATAGGTGGTCTATAACACCAAGACATTCTGGGGGTCCATGTGGTTAATTAGTCAGCCCTGGACCCCCTGTTCTTTGCACCTTGCTTGTGTTGGTATGAGGGGGCAGTCACAGAAGTGCTGCTGGAATTTCTTAACTCGTTGACTGGCCGCTCTAATAGACACTCCTACCTTGTCGAGGTACAGGCAGAGACCGTAGCTCATCAGCTGCTGCACAGTTTGCATTGGTCATCCTCTAGTCCTTCATCGGCGGTCACAGGACGCTGTCCACAGGACACTGCCCACAGGACGCTGCCCACAGGACGCTGTAGGCTGGTTATTATTGGTTGATGGACTGTTTTCTCAGTCACAGATGTTTATACCAGCTCTCATACGAGCTCTACAGTGTCAACGACCCCTGTCTGTGGTGGTCCTGACTAAGAGGGCTGGCAAAGCATGTAGAGAAACAGATGGACTAAAGTACACGACCAGTGGAGCTGATTCCCTACACAAGGAGTTCAGGGAAGTGATCAGTGGGTGCATATATGAAAAAAGCACCCATCCCCAAACACACACACACTCGACCACCACAGCACAGCGAGGGTCTCACCAGTAGCGCCAAATGGTTAAATATAAAGACACGATCGGAATAAGAATCTCAGTAACCAGTAACAGCAGCCCAGCAAGTCCTGGCTTTAACGGTACAGGCGCTCGGGTTTCAAGAGCCTGCTTCCCCAAACTCCTCGTCTTTTGTTGCATAGCCCACATTAGTGAGATTCCTGCGGACAGAGCGCGTCAGAGCCACGCTGGACATTACCACGCTGTTAATAAGAGAATGGGCTTTTCTCGGACTTCCATTCCGGCAGGGAGGTGAAGTGAGGAGGGGGGAGGCGGTGAGCCGAGCAGCGGAAGTTAATTTCACAGAGGCTTTAAGAAGAAGTTTCACGTTACTTACACATTCTTCAGGCGGGCCAGTGGTGGTCGAAGCAGCACCGAATCCGAGGAGAGCCAGACCGCTGAGCGCCGCATAAATAAAGAGCAATGGCGGGTTAGCTGCTGTAGCCTATCACTCCTGCTCTCTCCCTCTCTCGTTCCCTCGCTCTCTGGAGTAAATAGTTACTGCTGCCCGCGTTTGTGGGAAGGACTGTGAGCTGTGACGTTCTGAGCCCACCAGGAGACAGAGGGGGAGGAAAAGTGGGAATCAGTCTGCCTCGCGCGCACGAATGACACACACAGCCCACTGGAGGCTGGGTCATTAGCCTGTTTGTCTGAGGCACCAGGTAGAGGGAGGGAAACACAAAGATGTTTTCTTCTTCGTCTCCTCTCTCTGTTTTTAGTAGCACTGTGTCCAAAATTAGCACCTGGAATCTCGAGATAAAGAGTCGTTTCCCATGAAGCTTAAGTTGGCTCCATTTTCCCGTTCCACCTTAAGTAGCGCAGGGATTTACTACTTTTTGGCGCCCGAGGTGTTTCTGCATACTTCTAGAGGGGACGACGAACCGCAGGCGTCGCGCGGAGGCTTCGCTCGCGCCGTGTCGCGCACGTGGCAGCCGGGCGAACTCCGCGCGGAACGAAAACACTACGCCAGGAAGCCTGTGATTGGTCGGTTCCAAAAAAAGGGGGCGTGCCGTGAACAAAGATGGACGATTATTTTGATAATAATAAATTGAATACTTCCTGAACGCAAGACGTTACGTGTGTTATTCAGGAGTACTAACTAGCTGTAAGCACAAAAAACATATCGGTTATAAGTGGTTCACCAGAGGACGAGGTTGAAGTTGGCTTCTTATTTGCCAGCTCTTTGTTCAAATTTTCTTGTTCCACGTAAATAGCAAAGAAGCTACATTCGCCAGCTTCTTGTTCGAATTTTTCCATCCCACCTTAAATGGCACAGAAGCTACATTCCGTATCTTTCTGTTCGAATTTTTCCATTCCACCTTAAATGGCACAGCTATTCCATTCTCCGGCTTCATGTTTGAAATTTTCCCATTCCACCTTAAATGGCACAGCAATTCTATTTGCCAGCTTCATGTTTGAATTTTCCCGTTCCACCCTATATAGCACAGAAGTTACATTTGCCAGCTTTCTGTTCGAATTTTTCCATTCCACCTTAAATGGCACAGCAATTCCATTCACCGGCTTCATGTTTGAATTTTCCCACTCCACCTTAAATAGCACAGCAATTCCCTTCGCAGCTTCATGTTCGTATTTTCCCGTTCCACCTTAAATGACACAGAAGTTACATTCACCAACTTCTTGTTTGGATTTTCCCATACCACCTTAAATGGCAAAGCAATTCCTTTCGCCAGCATTTTGTTAAAATTTGCCTGTCCCACCTTAAATAGCAAAGAAGCTACATTCGCCAGCTTCTTGTTCCATCCCACCTTAAATGGCACAGCAATTCTATTCGCCAGCTTCATGTTTGAATTTTCCCATTCCACCTTAAATGGCACAGCAATTCTATTCGCCAGCTTCATGTTTGAATTTTCCCATTCCACCTTAAATGGCACAGAAGCTACATTCCGTATCTTTCTGTTCGAATTTTTCCATTCCACCTTAAATGGCACAGCTATTCCATTCTCCGGCTTCATGTTTGAAATTTTCCCATTCCACCTTAAATGGCACAGCTATTCCATTCTCCGGCTTCATGTTTGAAATTTTCCCATTCCACCTTAAATGGCACAGCAATTCTATTTGCCAGCTTCATGTTTGAATTTTCCCATTCCACCTTAAATGGCACAGAAGCTACATTCCGTATTTTTCTGTTCGAATTTTCCCATTCCACCTTAAATAGCACAGCAATTCTATTTGCCAGCTTCATGTTTGAATTTTCCCGTTCCACCCTATATAGCACAGAAGTTACATTTGCCAGCTTTCTGTTCGAATTTTTCCATTCCACCTTAAATGGCACAGCAATTCCATTCACCGGCTTCATGTTTGAATTTTCCCACTCCACCTTAAATAGCACAGCAATTCCCTTCGCAGCTTCATGTTCGGATTTTCCCGTTCCACCTTAAATGACACAGAAGTTACATTCACCAACTTCTTGTTTGGATTTTCCCACACCACCTTAAATGGCACAGCAATTCCTTTCGCCAGCATTTTGTTAAAATTTGCCTGTCCCACCTTAAATTTTGCGGTAGTTACATTAACCAGCTTCTTGTTCGAATTTTCCTGTTTCACCCTAAATGCTGCAGTTGTTACATTGGCCAGCTTCTTGTTTCAAGTTTCCCGTTCCACCTTAAATAGCGAAGCAGTTACATTAGCAGCAAATGGCACAGCACTTACACTTTCCAACAATTTGTTTGAATTTTTCCCACTTTAAATGGTAAATGGTACAGTAGAGACCTCTACCAGCTTCTTGTTCAAAGTTTCTCGTTCCACTTTAAATGGTACAGCAGTTAAATCTGCCAGCTTCTTTTTCATTTTCCCAGTTCCACGCAGCACTTACCCTTCACCAGCATCTTGTTTGAATTTTTCTGTTCCACCTCCTGCATCATGTAAAGTGGAATAAGAACATTTGAGCAAGAATTGACGAACAGGAAGCCAACTTTGACTGCCCGTCTTTAAATCATGAAGATTTTCAGTTATGTAATTGGTCTGGTATATAGTCAACGAGTCGAATCGCCAGTCGGAGAACCTTCAAGTCGACTGAGGAACAGTGAGGGTTTTTTTCCCTTCTAAAACAGACAAAAGCTTACAAAAATGCACAGGAACTTTAAGAATTTAAAAAGACATTTTAATAATGATTAAAGGGGAATAATAAATATATATTAAAGGTCTAGCTGGGCTGTGACACTTGCTAAAAAATTAAATCCACGTGACATCATGCGCTGGCGGTTCACCGCTGAAGGAAGCTAAAGCTGTGAAGCTGAGAAACACGGGGGAGCAATGTCTCAGAGAAAGCCTGGAGGAGCTTCTGAAGAAGAGAATCTGAACAAATGAAACCGAATTCTGCTGGTCATTTAGTCAGACATCCAACACTGCTCCAAACGAGGGAGCTGACTTTTGTTTTAGACATATCGGCTGTATGTGGTGAAGGAAAAACGGACAGAAGACTTTTGTTTTATTATAATTCCATTATTTTAGATCCTAAATTACAGATATGTTTATTTATTTGTCTCCAGCTGAGATTATCTTTATTTAAGGATGAGTACAGTCTCTTAATACGCCTGCAGATAAACGAGAGATAATTATTCAAGCGCAGGTAATATAATAATTAAACTGTTTCAGGTTTACCATTCTTCTTTTCCTCTAAGAATAAATGTAAATATGGACTAATCTGGTTTTATTTATCAGTTCATTATTTATGAGAGATGAAAGACGAAGGGTCCTCCTACTGAAGAAGCTGTTAGAAGTGAGATTAAAAGACTATAAACTATAAGCGCTAATGTTTAGTATAAATACGCGCTGCTGACCGGCGCTGTATCCTGTAATTAAATCAGGCTCCAGTTCAGATCCATCATCATAAGCCCCGCCTCTTTTAGTTCAGAAATATGTTCCTGTGACTCTGCTGACTTTCTAAATGAGGAGGATCAGATCTGAACCGTATGCAAATTGATTTACTGATTACTTGATAATGTACATGGAGGAAAAACATGAACGAATAGTCGAATAATCGGCCAGGATAGGTGAATCCGATTCGACTGACAAAATTCTGTCGGGTACAGCCCTATTTTATATATATCATATATATATATATATATATATATATATATATATATATATATATATATATATATATATATATATATATCATATATATTTATAGATACATACACACACACATGTATATTTCAAGCTATGAAATAAATTCTCTCTCTACTATTTTAATGTTCTCAGTGTTTTGAGAGACACAACCTAGAAAAACACCTATGAGGTATTTATCTTACCTGGTCTAAGGAACTTGTTGCTCTATAACAAGCTGTATAAAAATACATACACATTAAGCAGCAGTGTGGATGCAGGCAGTTTGTTTCCTAATGCACAGCAGAGTTACCCATCAGCTAAGATTTGGAAAAGTAAGTCAATAGTAGGTCAATATTAGTTGAAAATCCGTTATTCCAAAACACCAAGTCAGACTGTGATGTATACTGCTGCCAGAAACATCCTGGAGGAGGTGTTTTTATTCTCCACCAGGCCAAGACTGCCTCTATATGTTTACTCCTGTGGGCTGCAATCTTGTTTTTCTTTCCTTTTGTTTTTTCCTTTGCCGGAATCCTGTGCTATTTCCGATTAGGGCAGTCTATAACCATTGTGTTTGTCACTGAAGTAATGAGTGTAATAGGAAGGCGACTCAAATCGAACAACAACTCCCTATATATATAGTTCTTCCAGCATCAGGAGCGGAAGTTTGGTAGGCGTCTTATTTCGGGTTAATATAAAATGCTGAAGCTGTAAAGCGAGAGATGTCAGCAACAGCACAGCAGCCCAGGAGCTGACACAACACAGGAGAATTAAATTAAACCCAAAAAGGAGTTATGGATTCAATGTGTATAAATAAAATATAAAGAAGCCGGAATGGAAACAGCGAGTCATAAAAAATGCTGGAGTAGAAGTGTGGCCAGTTGACTATACAAACCCAGCACATTTAACTGAGCTCACCACACATGGATAACAGGGCTATAAATAGCTGCTCGTGAGTGACGGGACTCATAGATTGAGAAGAGGGGCTACAGTGCAGTGAATGTCTCATTCCATGTGTGGAAAATTGGTCCAGAGCAGATGTTAATGATTGGCTAAAAGGAGTGACTGCTGTGCCAAAGACCATAGTGTGAAGGAAGTAGCTGAATTGGGAATGATAGAGCCCCATCTAGGACCTTTAAGATGACTTCAAATGATCAAGAACCAAACATCCATTATCAGTACCTGACCTCAGTAATGCAATGAATACAATCAAATCCTCACAGCAATGTGAATAGAGACTCTGGAGCAATCACACAGGAGCCAAAGAGTCACTGTCCCTAACACTGGGCTGTAGAACAGTGGTACAGCAGTCTCTGGAATGATGGAACCCCATCCAGCACTTAGGGGATGAGCTGAAGTTCTTCAGAACTACATATCTAACATCAGTACCTGACCTCACTGATGCAATGAATACAATCAAATCCTCACTGCAATGTGAATAGACACTCTAGGGCAACCATGCATTAGCCCAAAGGTCACCATGGCTAACACTGGGCTGTAGAGCAGTGGAACTGTGCTATCTGGAGCAATGAAGCCCCATCCAGTTCTTTGGGGATGTGTTAAAGTAATCCCAAATTAATCATCCAAAAATACATTTCTGACCTCACTGGCATGCTGAATACAAGCAAATCCTCACCACAATGTGAACGGACAATGTGTAGCAAGCAGACGTTAGACAAGGGTCCAGTTTTTTCCAGTACTTTGGGGATCGGCTGAAGTAATCCAGAAGTAATCATTCAACATCAATACCTGACCTCACTGACGCAATGGATACAATCAAATTCTCACAGCAATGTAAAGCCTTTCCTGGAAGAGGATGTTACTCCAGCAAATGGGGACTAACTCCCCATTAATACTGTCATGCCTGCTGGTTCTCCTCTCACCGCTGATCTCCTGAACTCCATTTCCCATAAGCCACCACCCGATCACCATCACATGTTCACAATCCTCCAATCCTGTTCAGGATTTCAGATCCTCCTCCGAGGTGTACTAACACACACCTGTTCCCCATTTAGTCTGTTTGTATAAATGCTCCTCTCTCAAACTGACCCTCTGCGAGGGATTGCCACTCTGTGTGTACTGAGTGTCTCCCCCTGCTGGAGTGGTGGTGTCGCCGCCGTCGCCGTCTCTGGTTTGACTCTAATTTTGACTTTCTGGTTTACTCTTTTGTCCTTCCCCTTTTGGTACTGTTGCTGCTCTGGTTGTTTTGGCCTGGCCTTGGACTTCTGCCTTACTCTGTCTCTGTCCTCACCCCATGGTTATGTCTGCTTTGGCCTTGTTGCTGATGTTGTACTACCAGTCTGTTTACTAAACATCGCTGTGCATTTAGCTCAGCCCGCGTCCCACTCTGTCTGTCCATCAACACAAATACCCTTCATTTAGGAAGAAACGCTGGAAGAGCAGGTGTCCACAGCCATTTGCAGACACAGTTTACTTTGTGCAGATGTTAAAAACCCAAGTTGGCTGATTCCAAGCAAGGAAGTGAGGCCCAGCCGTCTGACTATATAAACTATTCAGGATGGGAATTACAAATAACACTCAGCTTCCTCAAGGAGAGGTTTGGAAATGGATATACAAATACAGTGGCCTACATAAAATCACTGCACGCCAGATACACACCAACTGACCGTTTGCATTTAGCCTAGAACTTTGCATATCACTCTATTCGATCTAGGTAAGCAGCAGAACAGATGAAGCTGAAATCCCTCTTTCCATTATACGGACGACCCACTGACCACAGCCAGGCCGAGCGTGATGTTAAAGCCTCTAACTAAACTGAATACATTATACGTACATCATCTGAATGAGAACAGGCGGTGCATCTGGAGAGGGTTCTGTTGGAGACAGGCTCAGTGTTGCAGCCTGGGGTAAAGTACATTGGCCCATCAGGAACAGCTGCTGGATGGGGTAAGCTCTAAAGGCTCGGTCAGCCTGCGGGCTGGGTGGCAGAGAAGGAGTGGGGGGAAGCTTGTTGCTGAGTTCGCATGTACAGCCCCCCTCCACTTCAAGCAACCCGAGACATCTGTGACACGTTTCCTTCCTCCATTTCACGAGTTCCACTCAGGGAACAACGCTGGTCACAGAGTTTGGAAACAGCATGGGAACATGTTGAACAAACTTTGCACCTGTTCAAGCAAGAAAAACGAAGTAGGTAAACGCTCGAGAACCGGCTTTCAAGAGCTATTACCAAGTAAATACACATTAAAGGAGAGAATGTATGTATCGATGTATATTTAATGGGAGGCTTGATAAATGTTAGGGACATAAACAGGACTGTTCCAGATGTGGGAAGCTAAATGGAGTACGTCAGGGGGCTGCTAACAAGATTCCATTCACATTTCGACTGGCAATTAAATTTTTCATAGTTGCTGGCAAGAGAGAAATATCAGTTACCATGCCGACTCTGCCATCTCATTGCTCAAGGGGAAGTATCTTCATCTGCTGCTGCAATTACATCAAGACTTCTTCATAAGAGAACACCAAATATGACCAGTCAGACGATGAGGCATGTTACTGCGTCCAGTGTTCAGGTCAACTAAGACTACAAGAGTCTAATTCAAGAGATGAACCAACATGAATTTTGGAGAGGGGGTGGTGGTAGTGGGGGTGGTGGTGGTTGCACACAGTGCCAATGCAGACAGTTACTTCTCAGTGACTGAAACATATCCAATACCATGTAGTACCTCAAGAAGAACCAATAACATCTGTGATTGTATTTGGCGTGGACTGCACAAGTTTCTGGATGTAGGCCACATCAATGTTCAGACACTCCTCCATCCAAGAATTGCGTATCCCTGGCACAATTCCAGGAGAATTCCCTGTAGACTGGGATTTTAGCCATTGCTGGTAGACCTGTATGCCTGTATGCTTCCACACACCTGCAGATTTGGAAGGCATGCAGTCACTCCTTTTAGCCAATCATTAACATCTGCTTTGCCATTTTCCACACATGGAACCAGACATTCCCTGCACTGTAGCACCTCCTCTCAATCTACGGATCCCATCACTCACACCCTGCAGGTATTTATAGCCCCATCATCCTCATGCAGCGCCATCTGCAGAAGCCTGAAGTTACTACCACCTTAAACACACAAGTTGATTCTTTTTTTTGTTTTTTGTTTTTGTGAGGCCCAGCCGTCTGACTATATAAACTATTCTGGATGGGAATTTCAAATAATACTCGGCTTTTTATCAAAGAGAGGTTTGGAAATGCATATACAAACACAGTGGCCTACATAAAATCACTGCACGCCGGATACACACCAACTGACCGTTTGCATTTAGCCTAGAACTTTGCCTTTCACTCTATTCGCCTGTATTCGATCTGGATAAAACATTCCCTGCACTGTAGCACCTCTTCTCAATCTACGGATCCCATCACTCACACCCTGCAGGTGTTTATAGCCCCATCATCCTCATGCAGCGCCATCTGCAGGAGCCTGAAATTACTACCACCTTGAACACACAAGTTGATTCTTGTTTTTTGATTTTTGTCAATTTTTTTTACCATCAAGGTTACAAATAAAAATATCTACAGACATGTAGGTTCACTGGAGGTTTTGGACAATAAATAAAATGGCTATACTTTTGCTGAAAATACTTTTTATTACTTTTCATTACTGACCTGTACAATCCACAATTTCACATCAGAACACTGACCGATCTCAGGAACAGAATTTTGCACGAACCTCTGTGTTTAACTGTACTCATTCTTTGCGACCGGATATTTCCTCTGGTATTAATGATATTAGTTTGGGGTTTGCTCTCTCTTTGAGGCAGAAACAGCTTGTTCTTTTCTGGGAAGGCTTTACACTTGAGGTTTGTAGAATCTAATTGCAATTAGCTACAAGAGCTTTAGTAAGCTCGGGTTCCTGCAGTTCCTGATCATTAACTAATCCCAAATGTATTCAATGATACTTCATAACTCCAGTGAACATAGTTCCACCTCCATGTAGTCCAATGCGGGGGGCCTGGCATAGGCTTGGCATTGAGCATGATGACCTTTGGCTCATGTGCGGCTGCTCCGGTGTCCCACTCTATTGGTCAGTGCTTTTCTACTGACAACATTACACCAGCTCACAACTGTGTGATAGCCACCCATAAGACACCTGGCCCAGACCACAGCAAATACAGATTCAGTTATGAACCTCAATAAGTTATAACTGAAGCTCCGAAAAGACTAAGCACATACAGGTCAGCCATGACAGTGAGCGTGTCCGGACTTTAATTGGCACATATTATAAAAACACATGGTAAATCATTTAGACCGCTCACATGGTCGGTGTCATTTGACATTTGAGCTCAGCAACTCTGGATACACTGGACTTCCCGTACAGAGTTACTGTTACTGCGTACTAGAGCTGCACCCTCTTGTGGTCAACTGGCAGAGGGGTGACACAGGGTGCCAGGAGTGATTGACTGCAATGCAGCACACCGAAAATCCACGTGTCATCACAGCGAGTAGAAGATGGCTCACTTCTGGTAAACAGCGATACAGAACTGTCACATACTCCCTTTGCTAACAAGTTAGAGAGTTAAACACAGGCCCACAGATTCATTTGATGAAATGTTAAGCCGGGTAAATGACCAGATTGTGCGGGCCCTCCACAGCGGGGTTGTTGGCTGTAATCCATTTCATCAAGGTCATGAGATGACAATCCTAATCACAAGCTTGTTTACAACAGGATGGGCCTTCAGTAGGAACATGTAAGACTATAGTATGAAATGGACCGGACAAAAGCTCTGGATCGACTTTTTCAAAGCTGCTTATGAGCGAGTAACACATAAGCAGTGACTGGTGGTGATTATTTGCTCCCTTAAGAATTCCAAGTGATAATCATTTGCCAAATTACCCTTTTATACTGTGCTCCAGTTCACGCCTCATGGTGTACTGTAAATAGTGCTGCCTCAAAAAGCCCCTTTTCTGAGTCGTGTGTGAGGTTCGGTCTGTGCTCTGACATCAGCTTGACTGTGTTGGAGACTCGCATAGTGTCTCAGATACTGAATACTGATGTACTCTTGACGGGTCAGGTGCTGTAATGCTGGACAGCCAGTCATTTTTCTTTAAATCACAGATAATTATGAGAGAGTTTACATCACCTCATTTTTAATTACCTTTCACTGTGGGAAGGAAAGGCCCCTAATGCAGGACAGCCATCCAAGACTGAAGTCACAGCTCACCTACTAAGCCAGAAACCTGTTGAATCAGGTGTGTTTGAGCATGGAAAAAGACCAAACCGTGCTGGACTCTGGCCTTCCACAGCAGAGCTCTAGTTCCTGCCCTGATGAGGTTATTCATTGAATGGATTTCAATTGTGAATCAGAGTCTGCTTTTCTGAAAGCACAGAAGTGCCAGTCATTATTTAACAGCATTATAAGAGAAAGATATGCAGAGAGAGAGAGAGAGAGAGAGAGAGAGAGAGAGAGAGAGAGAGAAAAAGAGAGAAAGTGACTCACGATGACTCGAAGAATTTCTTAATATTCTTTTTTTTTTTTTATGGCCTGATTTATTTATTGATAGTGATGCAGTTACGGTTGCCTCCATTCTTTTTACTGACTGTAATATGTACAATATATGTCAATAACTTAATGTACAAAGAAATCAAGGTGATTAAAAACTGGAATGACTTTAAAATAGGTCCCTGGATCTTGTTGCCAGTCCTTTAGCATACGCAGGGCCAAGAAGGATCTTCAAAAACCTTTTTTCCATCGACAAAGTGCCAGTGCTCATGCCAGAGCTGGTGCTGGTTCCCAGGATCTATTGAACCTATTAGGAATGGGCCCGCTTTTCCAATAGTTCAAGATCATGTTCTTTCTTCACTACTGATGGGTCTTTTGCTCCTGCTTTGTTGTTTTCACTCATCCTCTTGTGTTGTGGACAATAGCGTTAACAGTTTTGCATGCTGACGACAACGTCACAACTTTTGCTGCCACTTGTTTCATGGGTTCCTCAGTGAGTTCCAAACCAGTGAGTTGATTGGACACAAACAGCACCAATTTTGCCAGTCACCAACCTTTTTTTTTTGTGGTGGGAAAAGGAATGGTCCGAGATTTTGGCACCGGCACCGTGTCATTGGAAAGGAGCTAAAAGATCACAAAATTTTTATCACCTATGAAAAGACATCCAGAGCAGGTTGGGTCTTTAGTAAGCTAGCATAGAATATACAGAAAGGTCCAGAAATACTTTGACAGTGACACAGTTCTTGTAGTTTCGGCTGACCAAACATCATTCAAGCTTTTGCAAAAGTTCACCAAGAAGGAGAGTCAAGAAACTTCTCAGTTTTCAGTGCACCGTATGATGTTGATGGCTTATGTGTTATGTCAGGAAGAGGACAGTATGGGCTGTGTATCCTTCAGCAAAGTGTTAACATGTCATAAACAGCTTCCTTTTTACAGAAGTGTTCTGAAGTGTGGTTGTAGTGACCTATTACTTCATAGCTGCTGTGATCAGTGCTTAGCCGTTAGCTTTTTGATAACTGTAGAGTCGCTAAAAATTCTGGGCGGTAGATTTATACTAATATATGTGATCTGTGGCTTGTTGTTCAACCAGACAGTTCACCATGTGTACATATACGCACCAGAGAACACTCTGCTATACTTTCTGTCTGGGGTCATTGGGTGTCTCTAACGCCACAAAGCTGTTATTCCATAACGTCATACTACACAGCCCCCACTGGAAAATTAGTCGTCTACAACAAAACTGTGTTAACACTGGCCTGAATTTCTGATCTCATTAAGGACATAGAACTTTTTTTTTTAAATAGTCCCTCTATTTTCACAGAGTCAAAAGCAATTGGCTCGATTCAGTCAAATGCTGCAGAACTGACAGGACAGCTCCCACCACTACAGATGGATAATGACCCAAAACACAACATGAACACAACCCAACAACGAAGAAATTAAGTGTTGTTAAATGCCCAAGTTAGCCATCTGAACTAAACTCGAGCAATGCAGTTCACGTACGAAAGACAAAACTGAAGAAGAAAGATCTACAAATGAAAATCAACCGAAGGTAGCTGCAGTAAAGACCCGGCAAAGAAAAGGCCTGGCAAAGAATCTCAAGGGAGGAAACTCAGCATTTGGTGATGTCCATGGGGTCCAGACTTCAGGCGAATATTTACAAATAATCTGTGTATTTATGATTATGTTCATTTGTTCAATTACTATTAAAGCCCTTTGAGCTTTTATCAGTGTGAAACATGCTCAATAAATCAAGATTATTATTATTACTATTATTATTATTATTATTAATAATATTATGGAGGGACTATGTAAACATGGCTGTAATTCCTGGTACAGTTAATGTAATATCTGTGTTTAACCTCTGCAGTTAAAGCTGAAAGTCTATACTTCAATCACATTCCATCAAATCAGATCCATTGTGGTGGTGTATAGAGTGCAAATTTCCAAAAAACTGTGTCACTATCCAAATACTTATGGACCTGACAGTAGCATGGAAAGTGCTGGACAAGAGCTGGGACGAAAGAATGGAGTTCTGAAAAGCTGTTTGAGACACAATAACAAACCATTACGGCACAATGATGGTTACCAAGCCCTAACAACTGCAAACTGTAATGATCGTTTGGCAACCTAAAACTCCTCCCCCTTCCACTCCAGCTTTACATATGATGAGACATCCTCCATGTTGCCTTTTTGAGGTATGGGTGAACAGAAGTGCTGCTTCAAATGCCTCTTTTCAGAGCTCTGTGTTTGGTTTGGTCAGCGTTTGGACGTCAGTGTGAGTGTGGAGGAGACCCTGAAGATCTGAGGCAGCATGTTGCTCAGCTGGTAGAACATTTCCTCCGAGATGCTCTGTAAATAAATCATAGAGATCATTTAGAATCATAGAGAATCATTAGAATTAGCTTTCACCTGCCACAAATATTGCCTATATTAGCCTTTAGCATTGCCAGAGCTTGAAAAATTAGCCTACCAATGAAAGTTGAGAAATAAGACTGTGTGTCTAGAATGCCTTGTTTAATGTGTATATACAATTACTGGCATTCACTCATTACTAGTAAGAACAGGATCTCTAACTGATGAGTTGCTTTAATATAGTCATATGGAAAAGTTTCAACACCCAGTCAAATTCCAAGCACATTTTGAACTGTTGGCAATTTTGCTGCAGAATTTGTTTATTTGAGAATTTTAACATTACAAAAATGTCCCGACTTTTACATAACCCAAGCTATGTATTTTGTTTATTTTTCCCAGCATGTTAAATAAAGTGTTATTTGGTTCTTTTGACATGACCAGTATTCTCCGACCTTAGAAATATACTATTTTCAAAACACTCCTTATAACTGCAGCAGGAGTGGGCGGGACTAGACTGCTGGAGTCTAAACAGGGGTCAATCACTAATAAGGTAAAATTGTAATTTTATTCAATTGTATAAAAAAATCACACATGATGTTATTTTTATACATTTATGTGAATTTCATATCTTAAATATAGTTAATTTAATCAGAGTAATTATTTTTTTGCTGTGTCAGGTATTAAACCTGCACTATTTGACTTACTGCTTGTGCCAACTGACTTTTCAGACTAATTCCAAATAAAACAGGCATCGACCTGGACAGCCATTAAAACCCTGGTCCTTCAACTTGAGTATGAGTATTTCAAAGCTTATTTTTCAAATAAATAAACATTATTTTAATAATGCTACATGTTCATGGTTTACCTGAGGTCGTACCCGCATGACATGGTAAACTGAACCATTCTATATCGAATATGACACTATTTTCAATAAGGGTTTAAAGCTACCACCAATGGCATAGCAGCATAAAGGTCGTCATTATGCTACGCTAATCTGGCGTCTCTTTTATGAAGGCATGTCAAAATAAAAGCTTTTATACGGTTGCACCACCTGATATTTTGAGACTTTCGGAAGCTAAAAGAAATAACACGAATTCTGCATGGGTGCACTAAAACTGTTTCTAGTAAAAGAGATAATGTAGAATAATTTGATATATGATACACGTATGATACATTCAGTTTGGGACAAATTTTGGACTCGGAAACACAAAATGCATGTCATGCCAATGACCCATCAGCAGACGTACGCAAGAGCGTGAGTTGCAAAAAAGTCAGTTAGCTTAGTTTCCATATATGAACTGTAAAGAGTAAACAGCACATTCTGAACCACTCATCAAGAAACACTGTCTGTGGTTTTAACAGGATGCTCGATAAACTGCTTAGGCAACACAGAGTTAAGACACACTGGCAACTTTTTATGTCATGCACACTCTGTCCTAGCAAACTATGCGAGTGGATTACAGGAAGAAGACAATATGTTTTTAGGGAAGCTATTTTAAAAAGTGACAGAGTGAAAACCTGGCAGCCGTGAATGTCAAAGAGCCCTTTGATGCTCGTTTTATCCTCTTAGCCTGTCAGAGAGAGGGGCCGAACTGTGCGTTCGTACAGGCTATTAGAGACTGACTGGCAGCAATGTTTAATATAGCAAAGATTCATCATAGTGGTTGCTGGTGGATGAGACCATGATGTGTACATTTCCTGCTTAATCTTCTGTGGTTGCACTACAGGAGAGAGGCATATACTGTAGGGTCTGGGAATACAGGTTATGGTCATATGGAGGGCACTGTTGACACTCATGTAGCAGTGTACAGGAAAGGGCCTGTAGTCTTTAAATAATGACACCAGTAGCATACCTGTGGGACAAGGAACTGGACAGTTCGTGAGATCCCTCCATCCCATGAAGCCATTTCCATCATGAATCCTGCCAAGGGCAAATTCAGTAAGATCAAGACACTAACAGTGGTCAGTGTAAGTCGAGGTCAGAATTCCAAACCAGTTTACACAAGAAATGAACATTTATAGATTATTAAATTCCTTTATAACATATAAGTGGATGTTAATTAAGAAGTAGCACCCATTTAAATGTAATGCCTACTGTACACAACACACAATATGAACCTGATAAAACATGCAAAACTGACCAAACCCTCACAGCCTGTGCTCAGTATCTATATGAAAACAGCATTACCAAGATGCAGCAACCCATTTACACTAATAACCCCAAAACTGCAACACTCACTTCTGTGTAACTACGTAAGACTTATGAAATGCGCTGGGAGCAGGTGTACAAACAAGGCTGAATGTTTCTCTGTCACATGCTGATACTCATTAGCAGTCCCCTAGTGGCACAGAGTCAGCATTTCCACTTTCTGCTCTTTGCTCACTCACCTTTCACACATTTAAAGACCAGCTCAGCTCGCTTTAGACACCAGGGAATGGTCATCTCCTGGAGGCAGGGAAAGGAGGGACGGGTGAGGAGACAGAGGGGCAGAAAGAAAAAGAAAATGACTGTTATACATCTGCTAATGTACATATATAATATATCGTCGCTGTCCAAAGGAAAACAGGTATCTCCAAAATGGCAACTTTACAGGAGAGGCCAAAAACCTCATTTAACTTTAATGTAAGTCAATGGAACCAGACGTTTTCACTCCCGAGAGATTTGTGCCATTTCTGTTGGTCCATTCATTATGAAATAAACACACAGTGCAAACAGCAGCTGCTGTGTTCAAATGATGCACAAAAGTAAAAATCCACAAAAATGGAGATACATGTTTTAGTCTGGATAGAAACATAATGGATGACATAGTCATTACTTAATAGCAGTTATAGAAATGAAGCTGGTCTCTGTTTTTTGCACGGCACTGTATATAGCAGAGTTTCCCAACCCTGGCCCCTCCTCCCTGCAGTCTTTAGTCTTTTCCCTGCTCCCATTACACCGGATCCAACTTATCATGTCATTCATCAACAAGACATTATGGAGCTCATGTTGGACGGAACAGCACTAAAATGCTCAGGCCAGTGGATTGAGAAACACTGGTATATAGAGTGTTACAGTGTGTGAGCTTCTGCCATCTCCGCTGAGAGTTGGCACTTGTTTGCCGCTGTCTGAAAAAGCACACATCTCGTCTCTGGATGAAAACCGTTTTCTGAACACCGAGCATTCCTCAGCAGCAGTCTGTGGTCAGGTGGCCTGAAGCTCCCCGAAAACATCGCCGGCTACTCCACAAAGTCTGGCCTGAAACGGCGAGCTCTAAATTACACGGTAATATTGTGAGGTTCGCCTCTGAAAACATTCCACTGCAAAATGCTTCCGATACACAGCAGGCGCACATGACACATCGATCTGGTTTTATGGGCTCTTAAAGTGACTACATTTAGTAGCTCCTAAAAAAGACTTCATACTGTGTCCAGTAAAGGCCAGCACATGGGAAGAACTTCAATTACGTTTCAAGGGTCTTCTGATAAATGAGTGGGGCTCATATGGTCCCGATGGTCAAAATGAAAAATGCACCCATTAGGTCTGTCACAGTCAGGACGCTGTATCTGACTCCTGTTATAACAATAACTGCTAAATATTTATATTGGCCGGTTATCTATAGTGCTTCTTAGCTGATAATACTCAGCGACTCCCAGCTGATTACAGAAACTGCTTGTGCTTAAATAAACAAATGTCGCCCACTGTGGGCAGCTGTGCAAAATGCCCCACTGGTATTGAGCAGGTTCAACGTGGGGTGCTTACTCAACATAACTGGCAACCAAACGTTTGGTTAAACAGTTTTTGGGACCCAGGGGATCAGCTCCATCTTTACAATTACCACCTCCTGGTTAAATCAGACTGTATCCAATAGATGTTTTACGCTCTTTCTCCTGTTAGCTTTGTCTTTCTCTCCTTCCCCGGGATCGACCTGAGGAGTTTGGGTTCCCCCCTCGAGCCTGGTTCCTCTCGAGGTTTCTTTCTTTACTCTAAAGGAGTTTTTCCTCACCAATGTTGCCTCTGGCTTGTTCACGGAGGGCTTGAACCCGGTCTCCCTTTACTTACGTCTGTACATGGACTCTGTGTTTTTCTCTTCCTTTGTATAAACCACTTTTCTGTGAAGCTGCTTTGAAACAACTTAGTTCTAGAAAAGCGCTATACAAATAAAGATTGATTGATTGATTCTTCTTCTGGAAATGGTCTATTCTAGTTTGTTAGGCCTTCCACATGCCACCCGACGCCCTACACATCTTCTCTACTGTCTAAAGCAATTTACTACAGCACCACCCTGAGACAGTTCAGTGCTGTCAAGAAAGACAGAAGCTTGCCAGTTGTGGGAGAAGCAGGTGTTTGTCAGTTTGGAGGTGATATTAAGTTGGACCACCCAGAATTTTGTGACTTCTAGGGGGTCCAAAAGATTAACTGAGAGTCCTGGACCTCCAGGGACCCCACATATTTCACACCTTGACTCCCATCCTCTGAAGGTGTTAAAAACATCAAATAAACAAACATTCATTCATCACTGCTGCGTTAACAACAAATGTCAAATAAACGAACATGGTATCACCTGTTGTGAATGTCTGTTTGCCTTCTATAGTGGTATAGCCAACATATTCTCTATATGGCGATTATCTAGCTTAAACACTAGACCTCCTGCTCTTCTGGTGGTAATTCAGAAAGAAGCACTGAGTAAAAGTAATGGAGGAATTCATTAACAAGAAAATGCAGGAATTTGCCAGCCACTTTCAATGAAGGATAACAGGAGAAGTAAATTAATAACCAGCATTACAGGGAAAAAGTCCCATCGCTAAAAGGCATGTTGGGGCATGTTGTGGAGTTTCCTCACTCGGATACTGAGATGGCTTGGATCCAGATTGGTCTTATTTACTAATTACTGGAAGCTCTTAGCCTGCGGAAAGATCTCACGGCACAGTATAAACAATAAGATGGGAAATAACGTTCTGTCACAATAGCAAAAGCACTGAATGGAACACCAGGTGAAATATATCACAGATAGGATCAACACACTAAGCAAAGGGTGTCAGGTGGAATGCTAGCTCTTAGCAATGATGACTCAGCAATGAGATCAGCGCTGCGCACGTGTGCTAGCGTTTAGTCCACAAAGGATAACCGTTTTGGGTCAAGCTGGCCTGAACCAGTTTAGAAGAGGAAAGTGTGTCATACAATGAGTGTTTCGACCTGTTCAAGGAGGTAATTAACACTCTCCAGAGAGCGTGTGATGTGTGAAACAGAACAAAACTAAAAACTAAAAAGAAAAAAAAATGTAATACACTGAAAAAGAACCATAACAAACGTTATTTTAGTACCTATGGCCACATGAAGCTACAGGAGTATTTGAATATACTTCAAATAATAATAATAAAAAAAAAACATCCCCTTATTACATCCATCTCTGGCCAAAAAACTTTTTCTCCAACCTTTCCAACTAAGCATTTGTATTTATAATATTCTCCCCACTGCATACATAAACCTGGAACCCAACAGCAGGTGGGTTTGGTTGGTTTGGGAAATACATCGGTAACTGTACTGAATCCCAAATACCTGCTTGTTTCACATAGAGTCACTGGCCACTTTATTAGGAACTTCATTAGTACCGTATATCGACTCTTATATTGCTGCAAGGCTGTAGGGTACAGTTCCAAAAGTAAACCCAGAATATTCTGCACCCCGGTCCAGCACCTGTGTCCATTTCCCTTTGCCCAACAGTACCATGGAAATAGTGAGACAGATCTCTCATATGATTTCTCACGCAAATCTAGTGTTAACTGTAAACACTGACAACAGTAGCAACAATGATGAAGCTGTAAGCTCTGATTTACTGTTTACTCTACATTTAGTATTAGGCGAGGAGGCACAAACAGCAATTACGTCTATTTCTAGCTGTAATTCTAACTCCAGTGACATCGCGTGTTCAGTTCTGTGACTTTATTTAAACAGTCAGTGGTTCGTGCCTTTATTAGCTCCATTAATATGTTTCGGCTAACCACACTTGACACTAATGTGCGGTATAGCAGTGAAAAACGGAGACAAATCGCATTAACGTGGTAAGCATAGCAAAGCGCACCGCACTGCCCACTGGAATCATTTCATTTGGTTTGGAGACTGACCACTGAGGAAGCATTACAGGATGGCTAACAAAACCTGTGCCACATTAGATGAGCTATCCTCTCTCTCTGTACATTCAGAAGGTGAGCCTACAAGGTGGGTGTATCTAATAGAGTGGACAGTAAACCTACATTCACTTTGGCAGGCGACAAAGTAACAGGTGACTATTGATTTCCAATAGGAAGCAGGCGGCTTATAGCTGCAACTCAGCAGCACAGCAACAGAGTGACAAATGGATATTCACCTATATGCAAATTAATTAGGACACAATAAGCAACAATCTAAATGACTGCCTCACAAATATATTCTGCTGCCTCTACTCTATGGGCTTTTTGTTGCTCTCAGCATCAGCACCCATGGCAGTAGCATGATGGGAAACAGAGGTTAGACTGGAAGACATTAGACTGGGAGGTGAAGCAGCTGTTGGCATGCCCCCCCACCCCAAAACATACTGTGGCCATTAGCGTGCCAGTGTTACTGCAGCGGACGGTGTTCGCAAATACACACTATCCACTAACAGCCACGATACATGCAGCGAGCGATCTGGCAAGCAATGAGAAATCTGGGACGCCACAAGCCAAGCCTGTCTCACCTCGGACATGTCGTGCACGAGCAGCAATGGGATGGTGATGGTGGTGATGTCGTGTGTGCAGCACACTTTCAGGATGTTACGCAAACCCATGATGGCTGGGTCTCGGGCCGTGAGGTTCCCAGAGCGCACATTATCGTCCACACATAGATGGAAGACGATATGAACCTCTGATAAGTTGGAATGCCGAGAGATGTAGAATTCACCTATACAAAAAGCAAAGCATCTCTGTGTGTGACAAATATCAGTCTCAATATGAGGAAGACAAACACTTAAAGGTATCAAGCTTACCAGGAAGGATGTTTGAAGAGTTTCGCTCAACGCTCTTGCTTTTATCATCACCGCTTCCATTTTTTGGCATCTCTGTGGAACAGAACAACAAAGTCAGCACAGCTTCACATTCGAAAGGGGTGACAACTCGCATTATACTGTATCTAGACCAACTCAATGTTAGTAGTCTGCTCAAAGGTGTGGCGTGTGGGTCGAAGCCGCACCATGAGGACATAGGAATTGGCCCACCAGAAAGTTACCCAAACCCTTTGTTGTTTTCATACATATATCTTATTTTTATTTACCTTGTAAAATGATTTATCACTTTATTCATACACTGTTTTGACTTTTTGAGACTTCGGCCCACTACAAACATTGCACTGTGGGCCCCAAAAAGACAAGACAAATATGATAAGATCCTTTACCATTCACTCAATTAACAGACATTAAGCACAGCATGACCGTTAAATCAGAATGATCAAGAGCTAAAGGGAAAAAAATAAAGGAATCTGTCTAATCCCAGTCAGTGGCTACCAGAGCATTCCACATTCTGGCAAAATATTTAGACAGCCAGAAAAGAGCTGGATCCCATTTCATTGTTGCTGGCACCAGTCAAACGAAACGCAACACTTCCCTGCGGAGCCACTGAAGTCGGATACGACATGGTGCATTGCAGAGATGGGTGTTTTGGACAGGGGGATCCACCGCCCACACACATTCACTCGCACGCAGTTGCTGTGTCACTCACCCGGCTGCTCTTTCTGCTTGCTGCTGCGCTGGGCCCGTGCATATAGCACCACCTGCTGGACCACGTCAAGCTGCTCGGACAGCCGGGGGAAGTGGAAATCTGTGCACTCTTTGGACACAGTGGCAAAATCTGCAGGGGAATTTTCAAAAGGATAGCAGGTTAAATATAATGATGTGGATTTTATACTTCATTTACAAATTTGTGTGTGGGTCAGTGTGTGCCATTAATGACCTATTAAATAAACAATATACACAGCATATAAACATCACACTACTCCACAACCCCATGACATTAATACAGAATTAATTTTAGCATTGATGCATCCTAAAAAGTCTAAAAGGTGTCAGATGCTGCAACCGTCCAATGCAATACAAGACAAAAGTCCAACCCACAGAAAATTATGATTAAAACATTTTAGGGTTATTTTATGTTTAAACCCTCAAAATCACTAATATGATTAGCCATCGTCATCATAAAATCCCAGGAATCGAACCATTTTGGTTTGTAAATTCTGAGTACCATAGATGTCCTGCAGCACAACCAACAACAAAGGACTTTTATTCTAATAAACCCTGGAGAAGTGACTTTTATTCTGATATGCCTTGTTTTTGTAAGTGTCAGCAGGGCACTGTCCCCTAAAGAAGATGCCAAGCGACTGGTGCAATGCCAGGGTCAGGTGCATATTATCACAGTTATCGAACAGTTTTATTTGGCTGGCTCAGTTTACCACGTGGCATGACCCCTAAATACACATGAGAGGTATTATCATAACAATGTTTGCTTAGATAAGAAAATGTACGTATAAGCATTTGTTCAAGGATTTCATTCGAGTCCAGATCCAAAGTCCACTTTATACAAACTTGTAATCTAAAATATATTTGCAATATAATAATATTCACGAATGTGTGGTTGCACCACCTGACATTCTCTGTTATGATAAAACTGTTGCAAATTTATATTAAGAAAATTTAAAAGTTTATTTTAAAAGCCTAATGGACTACTACGTCACCATAATTTGCATACACGGTATGTGTAATCTATAGTAATAATGTCTCATTTACAGGCATTCACATATTCTGTAAGACTGTCCATCTAACATGTTCTATTACTGCTAGCCAAGGTATAATGAATGAGGTGTCGTGCCTCTCTTTATGCCGCTGTAGGAGTTAACCCTGTTGTCAACGAGCAAAACAAGGCCACAGAGAGACACCGAGTACAGTGACAGCGCCGTCTGCAGCCGCCGAAGCTTAGCGCCACCGCTGCCATGTCGGCGGTGCTTGCAGAAGTCCAGCACGTTGGCACGTACCAGCCGAAGGTTATGCATTGTCTTCAGTTGAGCCCCTGAAAGATCAGAATATGGATGAAGAAAGAAAAAGAGAAACTTAGTTAGCAAGGCCCTGTGAGCAAAAACACAAACAGCTAGGCTAACTGGTCCACCTACTAGCCTTTATTCATTATTAGCAATGTTAGCATTTTAATGCATGGTAATGTTAAATATGTGTACGTTTCAACCTAAGCATCTAAGCCTTTATTAAAAATGCATCAGAATACTTTGAGATGTGATTATACATACTTCATACAATCCTCTAAAACCAGCAAATAGGAAATCCTGAAAATGGCAACTGCATACACTGCATAAAAGTTCAACTTTCTTTTTAAGATTTCAAGACTGTCATCTTAAACGATTACATTAAATCAGGCCATGGCCATGCAAGCCAGCATCAGATACTCGCTCAAACATCCAGACATTAAAAACCCATTGGAAGTGAACGTAAATTACAGTGATGGCACATATAAAATGGTGGAAGAGAGGGTATATTTTTACATTGCGGTTTGTGGAAGTGGCCAACGTTTCTAAGGAGACGCCATACCTAAGTGAATGGTGAAGCTCTCTTCCAGCTGTCGCTGCTCCTCGAAGAGTCTGGCCCCCATCTCGCCGGCCTCTGCCAGCTGCCCAGACTGTACCTTAATCTCCTCACTGCAACATAAACAAGAGCACTGCACCTTAACTTCCACACTGCAAGACTGACCAAAGCACAACAGAACGACCAAAGCACAACAGAACAACCAAAGCACTGCACCGTAATCAGTGATTCCCTTTATAAGTCATCCTGTTAGTGCCAGTACCTCTTTGGCAGACGCCTGCAGACACAGGACTACATGCACTGCAGTCTTTGGTGACCTTGATGTGGTGTTAGGGTCAGTCATCATAACAGTCTGTGTGCATGTAGTCCTGCGTCATGCAGCCGTCATGCAGACTGTCATGGAGTGACTCAGAATGGCAGCAGGTCATCTTCAGTGACGAGTCCCGTCCTCTGTCTTGGTGGAGATGACCAACAAATCCGTGTGTGAAGACACCACAGTCAGTGCCACGTTGCGGCAGCTGTCATGTGCCATGTATTCAGAAAATGTGGTGTCACTCCACCTCCACCCCTACCGCAACACTGCCAATAAACTGTGAGAATAGTGAAACTGCATGTGATGGATTATGACAGGACACCATCAGGAACCTAAAGTCTGGCAAATTGGGTTAGCCATACTGAGAGATACTTCTGTATGTGTAGCTCAGTAAATATTGTCCATATTTACATTTACATTTACCTGAAGCTCTTATCCAGAGTGACTTACAAGGGTATTCATATTACAGGTGGGCCACTGTAGTGTTAGGAGTCTTGCCCAAGGACTCTTATTGGTGTAGCACAGCGTAGTCACCCAGACTGGGATTCGAACCCCAGTCTCCCACATGTGGTGGAGACTCCCTGAGGGGTAGTGGTGTTATCTGCTGAGCTACACCAACCACATCAGTCTACATGTATCATCATTTATTGTTCCTGGTAACCTTTATCTTCACTCCGAATAGCTTTACTGGAACATTGGTATAATATAATTCTCTACCCAGCGGAATAAAAATATTCCAGATGGTTTCCTAAAATAAGGTTCAGAAGATTTTGAAGTCTGAAACTATTTGCCAAGTATACAGCACTTTGTTCATCCTCCAGCTTTGAAGAGCATCCTGAATTTGCCTCTTTGTGAGTGGCTGTTGTGTTCACTCTACTAATAATCGCAGCACTGCATCTTGCCAGTCAGCTGTTCGCTATCTTTTCTGTTTCCACAGAAAGCTGACATGACGCATGGATAACAAAGCTGCCGAGTCCCACATTGACAGAATCACAGGAATCTAATTACATTCAAAAAAAAAAATAAAAAAAAAGGTCACAGAGGAAATCCCCATCTTGTCACTGCAGCGGCAAGGTTATGTGCCCCCGTCCCCGAATTTAGTTATGGAACATAACTGTACCATATTGCAATGACCTTATTGTTTCTTTAGGTAGTAGTGACGCCACACACCATGCAGTTGCCTCCAGCTATTTATTTCATTTCGTTTTAAAACATTATGCCATTAAAAGGTGTAAATATGTAGCTTTTCCATAAGAAAAACTTATTTAAGGAGTTGGACCTCAAAAACATGCGGTACCTTTGAGGGTACATTTACATTAGTTGTACACTGTTTTGTTTAAACAGTGATGTGGGTGGTGGATCATTCTCAGCACTGCAGGGACACTGACGTGGTGGTGGTGTGTTAGTGCGTGCTGTGCTGGTGTGCGTGGATCAGACACAGCAGTGCTGCTGAAGTGTCCACTCACTGTCCACTCAATTAGACAGTGGGAATAGTAGTCCTATACTATATTAGTAGGAATGGATGAGACACAGCAGTGCCACAACAGCAGTGTCACTGTAATGCTGAGAATGATCCACCGCCCAAATAATACCTGCTCTGTGGTGGTCCTGACGGTCCTTAAAGAACAGCGTAAAACTATACAGAGGACCAGATGGACTACAGTCTGTAACTGTAGAGCTACAGAGTGCTCCTATGTGCTATGTGGGGATGATCAAATGGACGTGCGGAAACAAGGAGGTGGCTATTGGTCTGTAACCCTTCAGATTTCAGAATCGGGTTCACCTCAGAATTCAGAGGTGAATGCATTGGGACTCACTTGATGGTGCTGTTGTTAGGGTTGTGGAGGTCCTGGTGCAGTTTCATCACCCACTCTTGGTACTCCTGCTTCTGAATACCCGTTACCTGCTTCAGCTCACTGGCCCACTTGTTCTCCAAAACCTAAACACCACATCCAAATGGGATTACCTCATAAAGCAACTGTTACCATTCTAAAATATAAAACTGAGTGGTATATAATGAATGTAAAGCACATCCAACGGCGACTGAAGACTCTAAAACTGTCCTACCAGTGCTAAACTGTTACAATTTATAGTGCCCAATAACTTTTATGTGTATCATATAAGCAGTGTTGCTTTTACATGTCCTGCAATGGGGTAGATAAATAAGCAGAGCTACTTTACCTCACACACAGAACTAAACAGCAAAACCTGTAGGGCCTTACCTGCTGAGCATCAAAGTGCTGTGCTGCCACAGTATTAACGTCGTGATCGCTCAAAGTCTTTCCCAGCTCCTGCATGACTTTGTCCATTTCTGCTGCCTGTCTACATGGGTGGACAAGAACAGCTTGTAAAATCGTCCAGCTCCGGTTCAAACATTCCTGATCTGACTACACAAAACAACTCTGAGTCTGCGGCCCACCAACCTCTCCTGGAGTTTCTTCAGCTCCATGTCTCTCTCGCTGATGAGCTCGGACACACTGACGTAGTAGTTGTGCTCCAGGTTGAGCAGTGTTTCTGAGGCCGGAGAGTGGATCAGCTCATGGTACACGTCTGCAAAGTCCTCGTCCCAGCTAGCCTCTTCTGGCCGGGCATGCTCCAACGTTGTCTAACGGTAGAACGCATGCATTAGGGGTCAGAATCTACTGTTGGACGTTTTGTCACTCATTTGTTTAAAGCTTTACTATTTAAATAGCACATCTAACAGCATGTCACTCACTTTTAAGGAATAGTAAATAAAGATTATTTCAAAAATTTAAAAATAATCAATAAATAAAAAATACCATACACTTTCCAGGCTATACAGTCCATACAAGACGGCTAAGCTGCCCCGACAGTGCATATGTTTTGTGTTGTGACTGTTTGTGCGATGGGAAGTGAAGTTGATTCCTTCTTTCTTGTACCGAAGGGTAGAAATCAGGAGATAGACTGAGGGGCTCTGTTGTTTATTTCAGGGCGACTGCAGTTGAGTCTCAGCTCTTGTCCGAAAACAGTATCTGGTTTTTATAGGACGTTTTACCCCCCTCCCCCCCCATAAAGATTATACACGAGGGGTGTATTCCTGGAACTAGGTATGTATTGTTTTACCAGATGGTCCACTGTCATAACCAATAATAGCCTAAAGGTATTTGACCTTTACCCTAAAGCTGTATACCCCTGATGATAACACTTTCCCAGACTTAGATCCTGTCATAAATGCGTAAAATGTTCTATTCTGGGAAAGCAGCATAGCACAAACGGTGGACAGAATCTAAGCATTTGGTATCAGTATGGTTTACAAATGGAAAAAACCAACAACGATATATATAAACATATAGAGAACAGATAGGGATCAACAGACAATACAACAATTTACAACAAGAGTTTCATCTTCACGGTCCACTGATACATGGTATTATAAAAATGGATAGATGGATGGATGGATGGATGGATAGATAGATAGACAGACGTCTTTTGCAGCGCTACGAGTGGGGAACCCACAGGGACTTCTAGGCCTGCAGAGAAGGCTTTATGATTTATGAGAACCTAAAAAAAAGTCATGTAGGTCTTTTCAAGTTCACTCTTAATCAAGTGTAGAGATTGTTTGTGGATGGATGCGTGGATTGGTGGGTGGATTGGATGGAAGGGTTTATTTCTCAAGGTCAGGACTTCAGGTAGATGGATGGATGGATGGATAGATAGACAGACGTCTTTTGCAGCGCTACTAGCGGGGGTCACACAGGGACTTCTAAGCCTGCAGAGAAGGCTTTATGATTTATGAGAACTTAAAAAAATAGTCATGGCCACCACTGCTGTCAATCTCTATTGCCATAATCAAGTGTACTGTCACAAGACCTTAAAAATACAGAACTCGAGGATATTTATTTCTTGATATGGGTTCCGATATAAACTAAATTAGCTGGATCGGGTATCGGATCATTAGCTGAAGATCTTTACTTCTAATGTTTGTGAGATTGTGCTAAGCATAATCAAATAGCATGTTAGCAGTGTCAGCCTGTAGACTTGATTTTTACTTTGAACCGGAACAACAAGGCATGGACAATAGCCAGAGAGTCACCTGTATGGTATCTCTACTGCTACCCTTAAGCCATAAGGCCCTCGTGACAAGACTATAAAAATACAGAAGCTCCGATCCGATATTAAGATCAGATATGGGTTCCGATATAAACTAAATTAGCTGGATCGGGTATCGGATCATTAGGCTGATCTTTACCTTTAATTGTTTGTGATGTGTGCTAAGCAGTCAATAGCATGTTAGCAGTGTGCCTGTAGACTTGACTTATGAACCGGAACAACAACATGGAGCGAGCCAGAGAGTCACCTGTCATTTGACTTTAATACAACTTGCACTTTAACTAGATATCTTGAACATCTGACGATGTCTTGGGCTACTACACCTGTTGGTTGTTTTATCATGAGATTCTCAATCAGTATAAATAGCAGCTGGTGTGTCCGAATGATGCATAAAAGTGAAAATGGACAAAAGTGGAGATAAATGTTTTTCATTGGACAACGACGATATACATCTACTGTTTACAACCACATACATAAATGCACATATGGCTACCTCAACACACTGTACGTTCTGCACTCTGGACACTTAAACACTAATTTATGCACATTATGTTTATTCAGAATTGTCGTTATCTGCTGATACCTGACGATAACATGCTCCCCTAGCACATTTTATTACTGCACTGCCTTTTTAAAACCGGTATCTTGATGCATATTTTTACATTTCTTCTACTTGTCATTGTACACTGATATTTGTAGCCTATTTCTGTAAATAGACTTTCCTGTATATATTCTTGCCTCTGTATAATAAGTGAGCTATATTTATCTATAGCAGACTGTATTATTTATAGTTTATAGTTAATAACTGTTGTTGAGCAGGGTTAGGGTTACTTATGTTCATAAAGTTACAACCCTTGTTTCTGTTGTTTTACTGTGCTGCTGTGTGTAACTGCTACCGGTCTAATGTCCTTCAGGATCAAAGTCAGTCTGTCTGTCTGTCTGTCTGTCTCGCTCTACTGCATATCGTCGCTGTCCAATTAAAAACATGTATCTCCATTTTTGTCCATTTTGACTTTTATGCATCATTTGAAAACAGCCGCTGCCGTTTACACACTGTGAGATTTGCATGATGAACAGACCAACTGAAATGGCCCAGAAGTGCCTGGAAGGACATCTGGTTCCATTGGTTTACATTAAAATCGAATTAGGTTTTTCGCCTCTCCTGTAAAGTTGCCATTTTGGAGATACTCGTTTTTCTTTGGACAGTGACGATATGCTAACTGCTATTTGCACCTCAGTTCTAGTAACCTCTGATGCACAGTTACTGGAGAAGTAGCCTGACAGTGTTCCATTATACCACCCTGTATTGATAATATGACAAATGACAATAATGATAAAGCTGAATATATGTTACCAGTAGTTTGACCTTAGTTACAGAAGACGTCATGTGACCTCTTTGAGACTCTGTCCTTATAGGTTCATGTAAATGCCCCCATTTGTGTCAGCCATTCCAACAGTGTGTGTAAGGGTCTGTAAGCCTGCTGGAGAGAGACTGCGTGTGCAGCCGCCGTTACAGAAAATGGAGGGGAGGACTCTGCTTTCTTTTTATAAGTGCACCAGAGCGAGCAGCAGCAGAATTTAAACTCCAATACTCTGAGGTTCAAGCGCAGACGATCTACTTGACCTTCTTAAAAGCGGATCCAGGTTTGGATCTTCTGTTTCAAAGGAATTTCTTGCATGGGCACACTGAAGTTTGATTGATTCAAAGCGGACGGAAGAAGCTCCCACACAATATATCTCGTAAAAGATCGCGTTACGCTTTCCGTGACAGTCTTGATGGGAAGAGTCACAGATGAACTAAAGTGGAGCAGAATGCTAGAGCCACCACTCACTGTCACTATTTTTAATCACGTCACATGTGTTTTGGTGCTTGGCATGTCAGGAACACATCAGCGTGCTCAAAATATTGAGGGAGCAATGTACTGGCTGGGAGTTTATACAGACGCTCGTGTATACAGCCACTTACTTGATGTCATCAAAAAAATAAAAAAACATTTTATAGCCATAAAAATGTGTTTGTAATTACTTTATTACATTTACTTTACTTTTATAGTTACTATTAGCTATACTTTTCTGGATGTTTTAACTACTTAATTATAATATGAGTAGTTATCGAGTTCTATGCGTGTGAATTCTTTCATTAAAAGTGTAAGTAACTGTAGGTTTTTCCAGGATAGAGTGATTGATCTTTACAGGGGTCAAGCCTTACTGAGATTTGGGTTCTGTCTTTCCATTTCTGCAGTTTAACCTTTTCAGCAATGGTATATGATATTAATACAAAAGATCTGAGGTTATTGGGTACTAAGAATGAAGACAGATCACAAACACATAGCAAATTATACAGTACCAATCTAAAGTTTAGACCCACCCAGCTAAATGGATGCTGTTGGTGATCCTAAAGACTCTACAGTCGTACACTGAACAGCTCCAACTGATGAGAGTCTGAACCAGTCCATATCCTGATGCACCACATCTACTCCTGATGTACACAGTATGATACTCCTCCATATCTCCACCTCTAATATATATTTAGTGGTGTAAAAACTTTGATCTTTTTTTCTGCACAGTGTAAAAGCTCTAGTCCTCCTTTCAGGTTAGTGAATATTCATGAGGGGCCGACCAATAGTATCGCTCCAAACCTGCTTAGTAATAAACCTTGTTCCATCAGCTCCACTGCAGGGTAAGGAAGCTGGTACAACCTCCTGTAGAGCTCCATTCTGGAGGTGTTTAAGGTGGACTGTATAATTCCATAAGTACTATTTTACAGTTTGGAGTCTTCACTTTTATTCTAAAGTAAAACATTAAGCATTAAACATAGGATAAAACTTTCTATGAGTAGCTGTATCGAAGTTTTGACAGGTAGAGTAAGTGTAGCGCTTTTTTATTATTTCATTTTTTGTCTGTCATGTCTCTAGTGTGTCGTGTCCATCATTTGTATGTTCCTTGTTTTGTAGCTCTGTTGCTCTCTCTCTCTCTCTTTTGTTACTTGGGTGGTTGGTATATATGGTCAAGAGGGGTTGTAGGGGTGGTGGGTTAGAGACTTCGGGCATTTGGGGGAGGGTGTTCTGTGGTACCACAATACCTTACAGGGGTTGGACAATGAAACTGAAACACCTGGTTTTAGACCACAACCATTTATTAGTATGGTGTAGGGCCTCCTTTCGAGGCCAATACAGCGTCAGTTCGTCTTGGGAATGACATATACTGCGTCCTGCACAGTGGTCAGAGGGATTTTAAACCATTCTTCTTGCAGGATAGTGGCCAGGTCACTACGTGATGCTGGTGGAGGTTCGTTCTTCTTGGTGGTATGCTGACATTACCCTGGATACCGTGGCTCTTGATACATCACAAAGACTTGCTGTCTTGGTCACAGATGCGCCAGCAAGACGTGCACCAACAGTTTGTCCTCTTTTGAACTCTGGTATGTCCCATAATGTTGTGTGCATTGCAGTATTTTGAGCAGAACTGTGCTCTTACCTGCTAACTGAACCTTCACACTCTGCTCTTACTGGTGCAATGTGCAGTTAATGAAGATTGGCCACCAGGCTGGTCCAATTTAGCCATGAGACCTCCCACACTCAAATGACAGGTGTTTCAGTTTCATTGTCCAACCCCTGTATATCGGTAGGTATATTGTTAGGTCCATGTATAAATGTGAACACTGGGACAATTATAATGAAATGAAAACTAAAGTGTCTCGTTTTTTTTTGTTTTTTTTTTGGGGGGGGGGGGCCCAACCAACAATTGCCTTATAATTACCTTTAGTGTTCTTTTAGATGAATTTCTGCTCCAATCTATCTACCTTACTGCCTCCACAGGAACTTTACACCAAAAGCATCAGTATTAAAGTTGACCCTGTATTAAACATGCTAATGCACAACATACAGAGAAGTGCAATACTCAGTCCAGATGCAGCCAAGATGCATGGATGTACATATAATGGAGCATAAATAAGCACAGTGTTGTGGCATATTATGATAACCTGAGTTTATACGATACTGAATATTGCAACACTATGTTGTATCAATGCTTCTTTCCATAATGATCAAACTGGTGGTCTAATAAGCTACTGTGTGACTGTCTGTACAGTATTCTTACCTCAGTGTATGCTTTAGCCCACAAGTTGGTCAGTTTATTGATATCAACATCTCCATTAGTGAGCCTCTGTAGGGCTGCTTCTGCATCCCGGTCATAGTCTTCCAATGTTTCTTGCTCAACAAAGGCCAAAAGTTTGCTCTTTAATTCTGAAATTAAACAAGCATTTCAGCTAGAACTCTCTGTATGGAACAAAAGCAAAAATACCTGAACCTTAAACAAGATGGAGAATTTTAACAGGCAGTTCAGCTGAGTGGAAATATCATACTACAGCAATGCTCCTGACATTACACAGGATCTAAGTATCCTTAGTCTTGGGTCTTATCCAGGATTCTTACCATTTTCAACAAAGCATGGGATTCGGTGAAGCAACATGAGCCTCCCATGAAGATCGCTGACATTCTCCTGAACAGGAAACTGAAGAGGCACTTTGAGAACACAGTGATTTCTGCCTGCCTTGTACTCAAATGTGAATTCCTTTTCGGTTGTGTTGGTTTTCCCTTTGTTTTTCCTCATTTTCACCTGAAATTGGCCAAGTTAAAAAATCTAAACTCAAAAAATGAGCTAGTTCTAAGACATACATGTAAAGACACACACACTAAGACATGTGACAAATAAAAGGAAAACTAATATAAAGTCTCACAGGGAGTGGTCAGCCCACCACAGTCAGCGAGAACAACTCTGGTGTACTTTCGCAAAGCTTCTCTAGAGGTCTCTGGAACTGCTCTGGCGGGATGGAATACCGTTCTTGCAAAATGGCAGTGGATACTAACATAAGCTTTACGTTATTCTCATACAAGCATTTCAGTGACCCCTCATGCCTTGTGGATTATCCTGAAAGAGGCTCCCATCAGGAAATCTAAAATGTTTAATCTTATGTGATCCGGTGGAATAGCTTTCTGGATGGACCTGTGGGGTCCTTCCCATCTTCTTTTTCAAGTGGCAAGTACTTACATTTCACACATGACAATGGTAATGCAGATGCTACTTATGCCACTAATGCAGGTGTTCACGTTACAACACTATCCAGTTGTGTGTCTTTATGATGAATGCTCCTGCCATCCAATGACGATTACTGCTCAAGTGTATCATGCAGCACACTTGACTGGAAACATCTGCATCTGTGGTGTTTCTCCACTCACTTATTTACTCTGTAGCTCACTGACATTTTAGCTGGGGACCAGACAAATCCCATTCATTAAGACTACCATATTGCCTTGTTTCTAGCATTTCTGTACGAAAGCAAAGTACACTGAAACGTTAAAATGACCTCTACAATCTTATTATTGCATTACTGTTTGCAACTGCACGAGACAGTGTATAAACACCGAGCTTGATAGCAGGTTAGCATAGCTAGCCTGCTGGCTAACTTACAACATACAAGCTTCCCTACGTCCATATTACAAAGTCAGTATGCTCGTTAATACACCGACATCTAATTTAAATATAATAACGATTATTAATTCACAGTCTTATCATATTATAATGTATTTAAGGCGAGTTACTCACCGCTTATGGTTGTTTCAGCCTCTGAATCAGCTGATCACCTATTCGCGTATTCGCAATTGTAGTTTCGATAATAAAATGTTTGAGGTTTGTGTTTTGGTGTAAAGTTACACAGACATAACCGTAAAATTAAGTCATTAAAAGTAATACTATAAATGGTATTATTTTATCATATTGAGACTAATTCTGGAGATAAGGGAAAACAACCGTGAGATATTTGACGAAAGTACGATAAAGAACATAAAGATGTGACAAAAGAAGAACAAGATGGCTCACTCTACGTTTATTTGTGAAGCCTGTTCCTTGATATACGGAAGTAAAGACAGAGAAAAACACGTAGGTCGTGTATTTAACCCGCATGTGCTTCTTCAAAATGTACATAAAAGCATTATTAGATGAAAAAAAAGTCTCCAAAATGTCATGCCTTTTTTTGGCCGTAAAGGTGACAAAAAATGTAAGTCCGTTTTAGAGTACTCCTTTTCTTGTTAGTCACCTGATCAATAGAAGCACATTCGCGCCACTTAAAAAAAGTACTAAAATAAAAGAATTCATTTTAAGAGCAGAAATGATCTCAAATAACGAGAAATTATCTCAAATGACCAAAACATTATCTGAAAATATTAACATAGTATTTCAAAATAATAAAAACAAATCTCTCAAACTAATTATATAACAATTCAAATAATTATGAATTAAAAGTAAAATAGGAATAAAATGGGCTTCCATACTGATCTGAAAGGACAGGTCTTTATATATATGATAGAATTGCCATAGATAGGTGGGCAATCAAATAAAAAAATTAAATCTTCATTTTTAAAGCAAAACTCGTCATAAGTAATGTAAAATTATCTCAAAAGATGAGTAATCATCTAAAAAATGAAATAGAAATTTAGATAAACATTAAAAAATAATAATCACGTGATTATTATAATTTATTTTTCATTGTAAGTGGCAGGAATGGGCTTTCATACTGCTTTCTGACAGATCTTTATATTTATGGTGCCTTTTCACTCCCCACAGTAGCTGCACCATCAACAGGTGTGAAAACAGGAATTGATTTCTCAACTATTTGAATTATTAAGTGGAGAATACCTTCCTTTAAAATTCATGAGGTGTCCCGTTGCACAAAGTTTAGCTAATTTGTTTACCACCTCAGTCTTTACTGTCAGGTTATCTGCTGGAATTAAATCACTGACTGAACACATCAGTGAACAGAGGAAACCCTGCTATTGATCAGGAGCCTTCCTGAACTTGAACTTCTGTAGGTCTAGTAAACTGATCCATGCATAACAGTAGAGCCTGCAGATAGTAATTATGGGTAATTTAGAGGCATAAATAAGAAATGGGCTCATTTCAGTGGTTCCAACAGAAGACTTCTAGTTCGTAGGTATTGTGTGTGGAGGGGGGTGTGGCATGAGTGTGAATGTGTGCAGAGGCCGGACTGCCTTTTAGCCTGAACTGTGGTTCATAGGAAGACAGGGACTTGACTGGACTACCGACTAATGATGGATAAAAAGTAAGTAGCCCGCTCTATCACTCGTTCACATAAATTGCAGAAATGATATTTGCTTGTATTGTTTTGCTCTTTTTGTGCCAGAAGCTACCAAGCTAACCATGGCAGCAGGGTAGATGATTGTAGATGCTTGCAATTGCAAGTGATACATCCCACTCCTATTCAGAAACATTACTCAACCATTGCTATTACTATACATTTCAAGTCTTTGCAACTAGTGGCAGTCTGCTTTATGTCCAGCAGGGGGCAGAACTTCCTAATCTACTCTTCTACTCAAGGCCTGTACAGCCATCTAAATGCCAAGGCTATTGCAGTAACATTAATTAGAGCTAGTGTTCATATGAGGCTGTGCTGGTATATCACTGGCTGTATGATATTAACTATATCATATTACTGACCACAGAACTGTCTGTCCTGAACAGGATGCTTGCAAGAAAGAAGCTTGAGGCTCTCATACACGAGAGAAGCTCCAACTTTCCTCGGCTGAGAAAGGTAGGCTCCGTTTATATAGACGGCTTCATGTCAATCAGACGAATCCAGTGAAAAGTGCGGAGCAGTTAAAGAAAGGTTAGGGCACATTGTGTTTGTTCACTGAGCTGATTTACTAGGAACAAATACTTCCCTCCAAGTCCCTGTATCCATGGGCCCGTCAGCACCGTGTTCTGTTTCTTCTTTGGGACAGTGCCCTTTCTAACTCACCAGAGCCAGCAACTTGGTACTGGCACAAACATGGCCTTGCTTTTGGTGAAGTGTTCGAGTTTTTTGGTTTAAAACATTAAAAGAATAAATAAAACGAGGGAAGTGCATTGTTCCCTTGGCTGTTGCTAGGTTGTGGTTGAACTATATGAGAGAAACGAGGGATGAATTAACAAAACATAGAGGAGTGCAGGTCAGTATGCCTGTGGATTAGAGTTTGGGGATCTGCCCTGAGGGAGTACAGGTAATTTGATGGGGGATAGGTTTGATAGGTTTCAGGAAACAGTAGGGTTTGTATGGGCAGAAAATGAATGGGACTCTATAGGGGGAAAATAGGGATGCGAAAAAAAGACAAACAGACGAGTGTGGGTTGAACCAACATTGAATTCATGCTCGGGGGTCTGGCCTGAAACGGTGTATCAGAAACGACGTCTCTTGTTTAAGCAGAGGTGTAGTAGGTGGCCGTGCGCTTTTCTATCCAATTCATTCTTAATGGGGAGAAAGTTCCATAAAAATCTGTGTACAATCTGTAAATCCAAAAAATAAATAAATAAATAAATACAATAATAATAATAAAACAAAATAAAAATAAAACTGTATACAAGAAGCACACCATTTCCAATTGGACCAAACAACAACAGTGTTGATATATAAAAAAAAAAAAAAATGGAGAATTAGTAAGCAGACAATAAATGTGTACCAAGAACAAAAGGAAGAAGAGTAAAAGGAAGAGGAAGAAGAATATACCGCCAGATAACAGTATATTGTGTGATATGTAACCATAAGAATCAAACCCACAAAACAACAATTTTGACATGTATGTATCATGTTGCAGAGATATTTACTGAAGCTAGCACGCTAACCAGCTAGCCCCAGCCCGTCCTGTCTCATAATACCACTTTGTACCTCAAGGGGCGATAGTGAGTCACTGTAGTGTGGAGTGAAATCAGTCCAACATGAGAAAAAGAAGAAGTAGCGCTGCTGCCCTGAGGGCGTATTCTAACCTCTTATCAGCCACAGTGAAGGTGCTGCCCCCGGGTAGATCGTTTAAGTGCAGGTAGCCAATGAAGGAAGTGGCAATGGCTGAAGCTCCTGATGAGTGACCCTCACTGCCCATTCTGGTCAAGGAACCACATTTAGCAGCAAACAAAAGGAGTGATATACATAGACGTGATTGTGCATTTCCTGGTGATATACTGCCCCCTAGAGTTTGGAGTCTGAATTCCACAGCTCGCATCATCTTACAAATTCCTACTTTAACAAGCCAAGTGTTGCACTAAGGTCCAGTTTCTCAGACACGGATTAGGCCTTGCCTTGGACTGAACTCCAGTAGCACTGGTAAATGACACTTGGCAATCTAGCAACTCTACCAGACAAACGTTTAGACACACCCAAATAGACCACTTTTATTCTAAAGTAAAGCATTAACATAAACATAAGTAGAATCTTCTTTAAGTAGACGTGCCTACGCTTTTGACTGGTACTGTACCTTCATAACACACGTATAAGAATATAATGTATGTATCTTGCGTACTTGTGAAATTATAGGAGCCGTGTTATATGAAGTAAACGACATTTTAATGACGTACTTAAAGTGACAGCGATTTATGGCGTATCGTTTCCAGGCAACTGAGCTTTGGGAAGCAGCCTAGTCTAGATATTGTATATCATTTCTGTGTATTTCTACTTCGACTATTAGTGTTTCTAATAAGGGGATTGTATGTGGCGGCAAACAGGACAAGTATTAATATATTATTAATGTCAGTAGTATTAATAGTAAGTAGCATTAAACTAATCGTAGTGATAGCTTACTGTACCTGTTCTTTTGATGCTTATATAAATAGGCGATTCAGTGCTTATTAATTTCATCGCTGTCCAAAGAAAAACAAGTATCTCCAAAACGGCAACTTTACAGGAGAGGCCAAAAACCTAATTTAATTTTAATGTAAGTCAATGGAACCAGACATCTTTCCAAGCACTTTTGGGCCATTTCTGTTGGTTCCTTTATCATGCAATTCTCACACAGTGTAAACGGCAGCTGCTGTTTTCAAATGATGCATAAAAGTCCAAATGGACAAAAATGGACATACATGTTTTTCATTGGACAGCGACGATTTGTTCTGAAGTTCCTATGTAGGTACCCATTGGTTTGTAATGACACTGGTCAGTCTGTTGACAGCAGTCAGTCAACCCCTGCTGAGCTGAGTGATGTTTGCCCGGCAGAATGAGAAATGTCTGACTGTTTCAGCAGCGAGATCAGTGTAGTCTGTACCTCAGCTACATTGACCGGCTTGCTAAGCATTCTCCACTAGTTAGCTTCACTGCGGGGCTCAGGAATACCGTCTAGCCAGATGTGTGAAATACACCCGAGCAGCATAGGCTCTGTCTGTAGTGATGTCCTTTGTTTTTGGGCCATAGCAAATGATGGAGTCTGCACTGTAACTGAGCCTTTCCAGGAAAGGTTTGTGTTTTGTTCTCTATGTTATTTGAAGTAAAGAAAAAGAACCTGTTAGCATGTAGTTAGCATTTTCTGGACTGATATCTTGTGACCACAAGATATGAATTGATGTGATTTCAATATGAAGTTGTCATCTCGAGAAACTTTGGTCATCTTGAGACAGCAAGACATATAAGCTGTGATATTGATCATACCTATCTTATCTTATTGGTATTATCTGACCCTGTTATTACCTGAACTACCTATGACCTATGACCTCATACCTATCTTGACCTTATTGGTATTACCTGACCATGTTATTACCTGAACTACCTATGACCTATGACCTCATACCTATCTTGACCTTATTGGTATTACCTGACCATGTTATTACCTGAACTACCTATGAACTACCTATTACCGTTGTTGGTAGCTTGACCTATCTTGAATTAAGTTTCGGCCGCACATATGGTGTAAGTAAGAACAGGCCTTATCTCTATACGCGACTGACCCAACAGCCACGATTGCAGGCTTTCAGCTAGCAGTGAGGTCCTCCATGAATCATCCTGTTATGCATCCAGATCTATCTATCTATCTATCTATCTATCTATCTATCTATCTATCTATCTATCTATCTATCTATCTATCTATCTTTTGTCTCAGTGGAGACGACCAAAGAATCTGTGTATGGAGGCACCGTGGTCAGCACCAAGATGAACGGTTTGTTGTCACATAACCAGAAGGCCTGGTTTCACTCCACCTCCACCCCTACCGCACCATCTGCAGGAAGTGTGTGAGGATGTTCAAGATGCAGGACACCTTTAGGAACCTCTACAGCTCCATATTCATGCGTCCTCATTTATGCACTTCTGAGTAGGGCTTTGCACTAGCCCAATGTAAATCAAAGACTTGAGCTGAGTTCAGCCTAGAGAACAATAGTCTCAGCCACAGAAGCTCCGCCCATCATATACCTGTGTTTCCTGAGGGACTGTTTATGTTGTGAGTCCCTTCATTTATACCTCACTCCAAACACCAGGCTTGTGTTTGGCCAGTGGTAGTTTCCATTGGCGTTGCCTTTCCTGTAGTAGTAGGTGCTTCCACATTGTGATGATGTCAAGGCGCCGGACACATCACTAGACTGGGTGATGTTTAGTCAGTGTCATTTATCAAGAGTCTTTGTGTAGAGTCCTGTAATGTATATGATTATGTATGAACTTAGGAACTGGTATGTTGTTCCATGCTCCTTCAGTTAACCCCCAGTAATGGTATGCTCCGTGTAGTGGGAGGGGCTTATGGGGTATGAAAGGGGCGTGAGGGAAAATGGTGGACAGTCAGGCTAAAGTGTAGCTAGGTGCACACCCTGGGTGAGGTACCATCATAGGTCGACAGGAACGATTCATCAAATAAATTCTGGAAGTATACTGGACCGTCTCCGAATTCCTTGTGGCTGCCTCATAACACCGACCACTCGCGACCTCACCACCACACACATAAAGTGGCAAAAGGAACCAGACACTCCCTATAGACTGAGACCTGGAACCAGACACTCCCAAAACCTGAGACCGTGTAGCTATCACAAGTGAACTGTAAAACTAGCTTGTCTAAACTCCCGCACACCTGCACTGCAAGCCATATAAGCCCTGCTATTGACCATGCATTTCCTCTCTGTAGAGCAGTAGACGACTGTAACATCACAAGCGGAACTCCATATGAAGCCTGAAGCTCTACTAAAAGCGGAGCTGACGTGGGTCTCTGAGTTGTCTGGCACAGACAACACGGTTCCTGTAAGCGCAAGCAGCAGAGGCAGAAAAGACCTTGAGGCATCTTCGCCACAGCGAGCTGCCATGGAAACCATTGGCACTCGGGTGCAGAGGCTGGCTCGGCTTTGCGTTCTTCAGCTGGAGGTGTTGCTGTATTCCGGCCTCCGCTGACGATAGCGCCGGTCTCTCTGAATGTGTTAACAGAGTGGGCAGCGTACATCTGTTTACAGTGGGAGCGCTCTCGGCGCTCACTCACCTCCCGCTACTGTGTTTCCTGTCTCTTTGATACGGTCTGAATGCTGTAAACCCATTTACACTGCAGGTCCTGTCATTGTTTTGGGTGACAGTTTGCTGACACGTCTTCTAATTAGTGGAGGCAGCTGCTTCGAACGCCCACAGCCTATATCTTCCTCTCATGTTGCACATATGTGGCTTTATGGTTCATTTGTACATGTCTATTTCCTGAGCTCTCATTATCCCTTCTATACCCTTACTCTTACTGTGACTAGCTAAGCCAGGACAATAGGCTTGATTTCCAAAGGGCACAAAGTTAGCATAGCATAAATGGAAAAAGACAGAAGCAAAAGTTTGGGTAGCCAGCATGCTCGGAACTTTTCCCCTCTGACAAGAATTGTAATAGCCAGGGGTGCAACGATGAATCATCTTGGTCCAATAGATCTGTGAGCTAATTTGCTGTCATTGTAATGCTGGGCAAATGAACCAAACACTCATGGATTAAAAATAGTGTTTAATGTTTATTAACGAAGGGGCAATCCAAGAGAGTGTTAAAAAAACTAGGCCTGGTCAAAACCATGAAAGTGAACTCCATGTACATTAGATTAGATTAGATTAGATTAGATTAGATTAGATTAGATTAGATTAGATTCAACTTTATTGTCATTGTACAGGTACAGAGCCAATGAAACGCAGTTAGCATCTAACCAGATGAAGAACAGTATTATTTACATAAAGAGCCGTAGTAATAAATATACACACATAATATAAGCATATCTATATACATATATATGTATGTATAAGAGCAGTAATAAATTAATGTGTGAACTATAAGAGCAGTGCAAGTAGACAGGATGTACACAATAAAAATAACATCTGAGGTAGAGATAATATGAGAACAGTATGTAAGCATGAGTATACAGTATGTACACATGATTATACAGTATGTAAACATGATTATACAGTATGTACACATAAGTATACAGTATGTACACATGAGTATACAGTATGTAAACATGATTATACAGTATGTAAACATGAGTATACAGTATGTGAACACCAGTTGCAGTATGTAAGCATGAGTATACAGTATGTGAACACCAGTATACAGTATGTGAACATCAGTATACAGTATGTAAACATGAGTATACAGTATGTGAACACCAGTATACAGTATGTGAACACCAGTATACAGTATGTAAACATGAGTATACAGTATGTGAACACCAGTATACAGTATGTGAACATCAGTATACAGTATGTAAACATGAGTATACAGTATGTAAACATAAGTATACAGTATGTGAACATGAGTACACAGTATGTAAACATCAGTGTACAGTATGTAAACATGAGTATACAGTATGTGAACACCAGTATACAGTATGTGAACATCAGTATACAGTATGTAAACATGAGTATACAGTATGTAAACATGAGTATACAGTATGTGAACACCAGTATACAGTATGTGAACATCAGTATACAGTATGTAAACATGAGTATACAGTATGTAAACATGAGTATACAGTATGTAAACACCAGTTGCAGTATGTAAGCATGAGTATACAGTATGTGAACACCAGTATACAGTATGTGAACATCAGTATACAGTATGTAAACATGATTATACAGTATGTAAACATGAGTATACAGTATGTGAACACCAGTTGCAGTATGTAAGCATGAGTATACAGTATGTGAACACCAGTATACAGTATGTGAACATCAGTATACAGTATGTAAACATGAGTATACAGTATGTGAACACCAGTATACAGTATGTGAACACCAGTATACAGTATGTAAACATGAGTATACAGTATGTGAACACCAGTATACAGTATGTGAACATCAGTATACAGTATGTAAACATGAGTATACAGTATGTAAACATAAGTATACAGTATGTGAACATGAGTACACAGTATGTAAACATCAGTGTACAGTATGTAAACATGAGTATACAGTATGTGAACACCAGTATACAGTATGTGAACATCAGTATACAGTATGTAAACATGAGTATACAGTATGTGAACACCAGTATACAGTATGTAAACATGAGTATACAGTATGTGAACACCAGTATACAGTATGTGAACATCAGTATACAGTATGTAAACATGAGTGTACAGTATGTGAACACCAGTATACAGTATGTGAACATGAGTATACAGTATGTGAACATGAGTGTACAGTATGTAAACATGAGTATACAGTATGTGAACACCAGTATACAGTATGTGAACATCAGTATACAGTATGTGAACATGAGTATACAGTATGTGAACATGAGTATACAGTATGTAAACATGGGTATACAGTATGTGAACACCAGTATACAGTATGTGAACATCAGTATACAGTATGTAAACATGAGTATACAGTATGTAAACATAAGTATACAGTATGTGAACACCAGTATACAGTATGTGAACATGGGTATATAGTATGTGAACACCAGTATACAGTATGTGAACATCAGTATACAGTATGTAAACATGAGTATACAGTATGTAAACATAAGTATACAGTATGTGAACATGAGTACACAGTATGTAAACATCAGTGTACAGTATGTAAACACCAGTATACAGTATGTGAACATCAGTATACAGTATGTGAACATGAGTGTACAGTATGTAAACATGAGTATACAGTATGTGAACACCAGTATACAGTATGTGAACATGAGTATACAGTATGTGAACATGAGTATACAGTATGTAAACATGGGTATACAGTATGTGAACACCAGTATACAGTATGTGAACATCAGTATACAGTATGTAAACATGAGTATACAGTATGTAAACATAAGTATACAGTATGTGAACACCAGTATACAGTATGTAAACATGGGTATATAGTATGTGAACACCAGTATACAGTATGTGAACATCAGTATACAGTATGTAAACATGAGTATACAGTATGTAAACATAAGTATACAGTATGTGAACATGAGTACACAGTATGTAAACATCAGTGTACAGTATGTAAACACCAGTATACAGTATGTGAACATCAGTATACAGTATGTAAACATGAGTATACAGTATGTAAACATGAGTATACAGTATGTGAACACCAGTATACAGTATGTAAGCATGAGTATACAGTATGTACACATGAGTATACAGTATGTACACATGATTATACAGTATGTACACATGAGTATACAGTATGTGAACATGAGTACACAGTATGTAAACATCAGTGTACAGTATGTAAACATGAGTATACAGTATGTGAACATCAGTATACAGTATGTGAACATCAGTATACAGTATGTAAATATGAGTATACAGTATGTGAACATGAGTACACAGTATGTAAACATCAGTGTACAGTATGTACACATGAGTATACAGTATGTGAACATCAGTATACAGTATGTAAACATGAGTATACAGTATGTGAACACCAGTATACAGTATGTAAACATGAGTATACAGTATGTGAACACCAGTATACAGTATGTGAACATCAGTATACAGTATGTAAACATGAGTATACAGTATGTGAACACCAGTATACAGTATGTAAACATGAGTATACAGTATGTGAACACCAGTATACAGTATGTGAACATGAGTATACAGTATGTGAACATGAGTGTACAGTATGTAAACATGAGTATACAGTATGTGAACATGAGTATACAGTATGTAAACATGAGTATACAGTATGTGAACACCAGTATACAGTATGTGAACATCAGTATACAGTATGTAAACATGAGTATACAGTATGTGAACACCAGTATACAGTATGTGAACATGAGTATACAGTATGTGAACATGAGTGTACAGTATGTAAACATGAGTATACAGTATGTGAACACCAGTATACAGTATGTGAACATCAGTATACAGTATGTAAACATGAGTATACAGTATGTAAACATAAGTATACAGTATGTGAACATGAGTACACAGTATGTAAACATCAGTGTACTGTATGTAAACATAAGTATACAGTATGTGAACATGAGTACACAGTATGTAAACATCAGTGTACTGTATGTAAACATGAGTATACAGTATGTGAACACCAGTATACAGTATGTGAACACCAGTATACAGTATGTGAACATCAGTATACAGTATGTAAACATCTAATCTGTTTATTAATGAATATTCAGTCGGCTTATTGGCCAGGTTCTCGTGTTTACATTTCGTTCCACCTTAAACAGTGCACACCGAGTGGCTAAAATTAAGGTTCTACTGTTTATTAATAGATATTCTTTCTGTTTATTGCCCAGTTTCTCGTGTTTTATGCAGCCCGCTCTCGAATGAGTCCATCCACTTTCAGTGTCCCTCGGAAACACTTCCGTTGTGTTTTGAGGCTTTCTGCATGTGTGTTGGAAGCTGCATGTGTGTTCAGTGTTTGCTGCGCGTTAGAGGCTTTGCAGCGTGTTCGGTTAATGGTTTACAAGCGGTCTCATTTTGATGCTGGTGTTTTCAGGTCTTGCAGCGCGTTCGGCTAATGTTGTGCAGGTCGTGTCATTTTGATGCTTGTGTTTTGAGACTTTGCAGCGCGTTTTTAACTTGCAGTGCGTTGGGCTTTCTCGGCCACCATAGAATCCTGCTGTGCAGCAACCTGTGCAACCATGTTCTGAAGTTGAATGTAAATAGAGATTGTGCACTACAAATGTGCGACAATGCCGTATTAAGGTGTGTTTGCTGTAAAGGACGTGTTAATGTATTTTAATTCAAAAATTAATTAAGCGTGTAATTTGACCAGGGCTGTCCAAACATTTGTGTTGACACTCTTTTGGCCCAAACCAGTTTTGAACACCTGAAGGGTTTGAGTGCTGACGAATGGGTCGCACTGTCACTAATACAAAATTTAACATTTTCCCCACACGAACCTGGCTATTTATTAGTGTATTGAATTATTATATTGTCATTTATTTTATTTTTTTGAAAAGCACGGTGTGTACAGACACACACATACACTACTGAGCAGGTGTAGAATATGAGCAGAGGAAATCGCCCAGCGGAGAGCTGCTCTGGGGTTTGTACCGGGAAGTGAATTTAATGTGTGAAAGCTCCTGCAGCGGGCCCCGGCTGCGCTGCCAAGACCCCCCGTGGCGTGGACCTCAGTGAGGTACCCATTACCCTGATGAACTCCTCACCTGATCCCAGTGGGCATACTCCAATTTAAGCTCAGGCATTTGTGTCCCACAGCTGCTTCAGCATGTAAGGGCAGGACAGAGCCTTTAGAGGGCCTCTATCCCAGAATTCTCCTGCATTATTTTTTCTTTCACTGGAGTCTAGTTATGATGTCTGTGCTGTGCTTATATTCCAAATTCACTCACAAAGATTGGTGATACCAAAATTAGCATGATCATTTGTGTGGTAATTTAGTGAGCGCTAATAAAGTTTCTCAACGTACTCAAAGCCTCTGGGCTTTATCTTTCATAATAGGTTTGTCCAAGTCTAATGCTGGCTAGGTCCCTCTCAGTAACACAATACCTAAGCCCAATGTATAAACAGTGTGTCACCTTGAGTGTTTAAGGTGGTAGTAATTTCAGGTTCCTGCAGATGGCGCTGCATGAGGATAATGAGGCTATAGATACCCGCGGGGTGTGAGTGACGGGATCCATAGATTGGGAAGAGGTGCTACAGTGCAGGGAATGTCTCGTTCCATGTGTGGAAAATTGCTCTAGAGCAGATGTTAATAATTGGCTGAAAGGAGTGACTGCATTTGGGCATGGGCAAAGACCATAGTGTATAGGAAGGAGCTGAGTCTGCAGGTGTATGGAAGCGTACGGTCATACGGGTCTACCAGCAGTGGCTAAAATCCCAGTCTACAGGGAATTTTCTTGGAAATTGTGCCACCAAGTCTGGCACCAACTGCACAATTCTTGCACAAGAAACTTGTCTAGTCCACGCCGAATCCAATCACAGCTGTTATACTGTGATCTAAATCCATGATTTTTATTGCATTATATTCTTAAATGTACAGCGATGGCCAAAAGTCTGAGAGCACTACTATCATATTATTATTAATATACTCTTTATGAATATACTCATACTCTGGGCATAACAGTTTTAATGCGATATAGATTTAATATTTACATGAATTTCAGAATTTTAAAGGCACTAAATGTCTAATATTTCTTTTTCATTTTTGGTGTTGTGTGAAAATAATTCTGGTCTTTAATATTTTACATTTCTAAAATGTCCTGCTGTTAATTCCTAGAACTAAATAGAGATAAACTTTGACTTTTGAACTCCACTATATATTTTCTATATCTTTGTTAACATACAGTTGTGTTCCAGGGTAAACAGAGATAGATTTGATCTTCTGCACTGTTAGATTTTTTATTCCTGTCATATAGAAATATTCAGTGGAGATATTTTTTATTTCATTTCTATAATTATATAAAGCAAAATTAATTAATTGTAAATCAAATCAAATATAGATTTGTTTCTTAAAGTTAAAAGATTAAACTAAAATTTAAGTATTTAAAGGTTGCATTTAACAAAATACAAGCTTACATATTAAATAGTTAGGCATATATTTAAATAATTATAACAAAATATATGATGCTTACATGTCATAATAATGATTGTTCTTCAACAATAACTCACATACCATGTAGATTGAAATGCTATAGACACCAAAGCAATACGTTATTGACAGTTGATGATATGCTGGAAGCAATGTAAAGTTGGGACAAAAAATATATGACGTGTAAAAATATGACAGTGTTATTAAATAACAAAATAATATTCTATGAACTAGAGATTGTGTTTATGAAAACTCTATTAATTCTGTAATTAATACTATTAAAACTATTAATGCTACTAATTAGTGTCATTGTGGGATAGAAATCTTATAATAATCATAATTAAATTGATTTATTATATATACACTATGCATTTTGTTTATTGGGCCAATTTCCAATAGTTGTAAAATTACACAAACGTACATAACAATGTATTACATATTTCCATATTGGTTGGCATATAGAGAGGGAACGTGTTAGGTTGTGTCCAGTAGTGCTCAATGGACCATGCCTGCCTGGGCACAGCGTGGGCACAGTGTGGGCACAGCCAGCTCTGACCAGGATGCCCTTTTGTCCCCTTGTAGCTGATGAAATGCTGGTTTTGTGTGCAGAAGCCGGGGACAATAGAGCGCCAGCAGGTTTCCCCATGTGTAAGCGGCCTCTGTTATCCCGTCTATTGTTCTGTAGGGTCAAGTTGCCATGTCCTCTTTTGCCGCACAGTGGACAGCTGGACACTCCTTCACCCTAACGAGGCCTAATTGGATTTGCCGGCTTTGCTGAGTCTACTGTGACATAGGGGTCTTCTAATGAGAGCATGGCTTTGAGTTCACTACTGGTGGCACACCCACCCAGATTGCTCACACTGTGGAGGCCTGTATTGTACTTGTCTGCTTGTGGAGTATTACATAAGGTGGTGGTCATGTTTCTTCATTCCGCTGAATATGACATACTACAAGCGGCCCATTAGAACTTGGTTCTGGTCATCAGTTTTTGCGTAATGTTTGCTTGTTTGTAAACACACTGAGGGCTACACCATGAATGCTGTTGCATAACATTACCGAGGATGAAGCGCGCGTCTGTTCGAGCTGAATAATAGCAGAGATGATAATGAACTCGATGAATGGAGAGGTGGCTGTGGGGCTAAACCTGTTACGCCTTTACCCAGATCTGCTCCTGCATGTGTTTCCATGTGACGGGCCTGTGTAATGAAATCCCTGAATCGCGTGCATAAGCATATGACAGGTGAGCTAACACCCTCCGGTAAAATGAAGCTGTGGGAACGAAAGGTTGGATTAGCAATGGCCTCGGCTATCGGGCTGATTGAATTACTTCCTGAAAGACATATGTCCATATGTTTGGCCTTTGTGTAATAGCACGTACGTGGCCCTTACAGGACTGCTGGCGGATTCTGCCGTGAAGTCTTGTAGTGCTATGGGACTGAAGTTGGTGAAGCCATATGAACGCTGAACCTGCTGACCAGCCTTTGGTCAGTCTGTGAGCTGTGCCTACGGTGGCCTCTTTAAGAGACCACCTATAAATGATCAGTGTCTCTAGGTGTACAGGTTCTGGGTTTGTGTTGGACCAGAATTCCTCAGTTCTGTTTTATTCTCTACCCTACTGGAAGCGTATCTCCCGAACTCCAGATCAGATATTATATTAGATCTGTTTATTTAGAAAATCACTAATGACCTCCAGGAGCCTGTTTTTAGAACCATGCTCGCTGTGCGTTTCACCCCAGCCACCGCTCGCCAGTCTCTCTGTAGGTCACCTGAGGTCATCTTATGGTGGTTAAGGGACATTGGAATGAGGTGGCGCTCATCACGGTCAGTAGATTGGGTTTGGCCCTCTGCCAGTCTGTAGTTGTGTTGTCCTGTGTGTTGGCTGCTGGACCTTGTTTTTATTAACCAGACGCTCACTGTATCTGCCAGTAAAGCTAGAACCCAACCTTCGGTTCCTCACTGAGAACCTGCTGTACATGTGGAGATGCTGGTTTAAGAAGAACCTGGAGTGGGCTCTGATTTATTTCCAGAGCTGTATATAAAATGTTCCCTCGCCAACAACATTATGTGTGTCGTTGTCTCATGTCCATGCCTTGCATTTAATTGGTTTAACAAGGTCATGTGACGTCGCTCAGCTACCGGCTAACCGGTCAGTCTTATAAATGCTAGTCAATTAGTAAGCTCTCATCTGACTCCCGAATGTCCATCATTCCACCCAAATAGGTGAGTAAAGCAATCATTTGTGTGTTGGATAGATTAGGTTATGATTTCAATTCTGTTATAGGATCATATTCTGACACTTCTAAGTCCGTGTTACAGTACAAAGCCCACTTCCTCAGATCCAGCAGCAACAAAATCAGAGCTGTCCTTTATTCCCGGGAATGTGGCGCCTCCCAAGAGCCTCTTTGCCTGGCCACAACATGTGTGGTGAATGCCACAGTACTTTACTGTGAAAATCATTTTTCATTTCAACCACTCAATTATTTCAATCATATTTGGCCAGCCTCTGTCAAACACTCTGTATAACAGAGTCTCTCTGTGAGGGAGCTGTTCACATGTCTGGTTCCCATCGCCACCACTGTGAAGAGTTTCTCAAGGACAAAGCATTGTACATCAAACCACCCTCCAAGACTTTGGTGACGTCTTAATCACTCAATTGTGCAGATAACGTTAAATACCTGTGATGATTTGATCAGGTGAATTTCGGTGAGGCCAATCGTTCTCTGACTAGAGAGTTTTTGAGTCATTTCGTGGCATTTGTATTTACACACAGAGGAGTTTTTAACCCACCCATCAAGTGAAACCCACATATTCACACACACACACACTAGTGAGCACACACACTAGGGGGCAGAGAGGACACTTGCCCGGAGTGGTGGGCAGCCCTATCCACAGCCCCCGGGGAGCAGTTGGGTGTTAGGTGCACCTCAGTCGTTACTGTCAGTTCAGAGAATCGAAACGGCGACCCTCCATTTGGAAGGCTGGTTCTCTAACCTCCAGCCCGCTACTGATCATGCTTATTAACATGAGCTCATAAATAATACGTGGAAGGGGGGGGGGTGATTGTGTAAACAACAGTGCATGAGTAAGTGTGTATTACACGCATGTGAAGGATGTAGACTTGGTGACATAACAATTCTCGGCTTACCTGAGAGGATCCTTCGGCTTACTGTGTTACAGCACCATGGACAGCAGCTACAGGACGTTTCCGTCATCCTATGGTCTCTTATAAAGAACCTATATCCTATACTTCTCATGTATCATTATTTGTTTACTCTTTACTGAAGTAAATATCTATCTATCTATCTATCTATCTATCTATCTATCTATCTATCTATCTATCTATCTATCTATCTATCTATCTATCTATCTATCTGTCTGTCTGTCTGTCTGTCTATCTATCTATCTGTCTATCTATCTATCTATCTATCTATCTATCTATCTATCTATCTATCTATCTATCTATCTATCTATCTATCTATCTATCTATCCATCTGTCTGTCTATTTATCTGTCTGTCTATTTATGTCTGTCTATTTATCTGTCTGTCTGTCTATCTATCTATCTATCTATCTATCTATCTATCTATCTATCTATCTATCTATCTATCTATCTATCTATCTATCTATCTATCTATCCATCTGTCTGTCTATTTATCTGTCTGTCTGTCTGTCTGTCTGTCTGTCTGTCTGTCTGTCTGTCTGTCTATCTATCTATCTATCTATCTATCTATCTATCCATCTGTCTGTCTATTTATCTGTCTGTCTGTCTGTCTGTCTGTCTGTCTGTCTGTCTCTCTGTCTGTCTGTCTGTCTGTCTGTCTGTCTGTCTGTCTGTCTATCTATCTATCTATCTATCTATCTATCTATCTATCTATCTATCTATCTATCTATCTATCTATCTATCTATCTATCTATCTACCTACCACCTTCCAGCCTCTATTTAAATCCCTTAGAATAGAATGCATAGCTGGTTTTGTTCCAGAGCCTGTAAGGATGATGTGTTGGGTGGTGGGGGGTAAGGGGGTATGCAGAGGTTGAATTCCTCTGTGTGTAAGAATGATTGGCAAAAATGTAAACGTAAACGAATCTGTAGGAGGAAAACGTTGCGGTAGCCTTACAGGAGAAGCTTCCCTAGCTTGTTACGGAAGGTGATCGAACATGGTTTGCGATTTGGGCCCATGTCTTTCGGGTCATGTATCGTGGAATTTGACCACAGCTGTAACTGAAGTTTCCACATTAGTCAAAAAGTATAAAACGAATGGAGATAGATTTTGGGTTTGCAGGTCAGTGATGATATGCCTGTGTCTTTAAAACTGTTCCTCAGTGGCGGGTTAAAAGAAGACTGTTTTATTTTTATACTGTCTTTTTTAAAATCCAGCGGGCTAAATATGACGGAGGTGTCCAGGCAGAATAGAGAGAAGGAGATTTTTCAAGTAGCAGCTGTAAGTAAAAATGTCGTCACTTTACCCATTTTTGATGCCCATTTTTGTCATATTTCACATTTTTCCATTTGTTAAACACCCAAACTGCTCCTTACCTTGTGTGGAAGATCGCTGATGATTGGACAGATGGAAATTTTCCATAGTCTCATGACATGAAACCTAAGAGAGTTAAGTTTTGTTTTTTTGGGGTTTTTTTTGGATGCATGTTTTTCTTTGGGCAGTGACAGTATCTACATAGCATTGGATGGGCGGAGTGTATCCATGTATCCAAGTAGTTACGTGCTCAGTACACCCGGCATTGTGCACATTAATCTGGTGCAGTTCATGCGAAGCTGTGAAGAATAACAGAATTCACCTATGTGTATATTTACACTCCTGCTGTCCTGTACATGGGGGCCTGGATGCACCTGCCTCCATCACTCACTGGCCTAGCCTCAGGTTGCTTTCTCCATCTTCGCCAAACATATCAGCCCCAGCCGGCTGGATCACTGGATAGGTCTCCATAACACCCACCCTTCCCCCTCTGCCTGGCTGCTGATAGTTACCGTGGCACCTTAGAACGGACCTTGCAGTCGCACGCTGGTGGACATCTCTGAAAGAAGTGGACATGGGCCCATGGGTGGACTCAGACAGAGGGGAGCGAGAGCAAAGAAGAGAGGAGGTAAGACAGGGATGCGGGAGACATGTACCCCCCACTAAGGCGAGAGGCCACAGGGAGTAATTCTGTGTTCTCTCAGTCGCTATTAATGCATCTATATCGTCTTCTCTTCAGCTGAAATCATACAAACAGGAACCTCTATAGGAATAAATACACCATATCTGTATTCCAGGGACTAATGAAGGCTTAGCTCCACTCACAATCTGCTTGTGTGACATATAACTGGAAAGCTGTTTCCTGAAGAGTCTGTTCATATGATTCGGTTCTGTTGTATGAGACAAATGGTTCATGAGACCAGGTACAGCAAATAGGTTGTTCATTGCTGGATCTGTGCTATATTTATACACAATGACATAAACTATCATAAACTGATTCATAATTACTGTGAGTTTTCTTCATAAACATATAACAGGGTGAGGTAACAAAAGTCTGTTAACATTGGCTTGAAAAAAATATTTATATTTATTTATTTATTTATTTATTTGCTTATTAATTAATTAATTAATTAATTATTATTTTTTAATTAAATTATTATAAAACTAATAATAATAATTATTAACTATTTATTTGGATATTGTAACTGTCCAAAGGTAAAAAAAAATTATATGCATATTTAAAGCAGTCAGCACCTCAAATGCATATCTAAATGTAATATTTTCGGAAAATTTCCAGAACAAAAAGATTTAATAAATAAAAATCTCAGGAATATCAGTAACCAACTGGCAATGTTTCATTGTGATATCTATTGTTGTGAAAATATATTTTTCCTGTTCATAAAAAATTTTTTATAATTTTAACTGTATTTTAATTTTGTTGTGGGAGTCATGTACACGTTTTAGGGAAGAGGCTACAGAAATTTGTTAGAAATTGGGTTAGAATATATACATTTGGTATAGAAGGTTAGATATTTAAGGTAGACAGTGCCTCATTTGCATAACTAAATGTAAAAATACAAAAAATAATAAAAAGAATATCAGTAATAAACTGGGAATGATTCATTGTGAGATCTGTTGTTTGGAAAATATATTGTCACTGTTCATAAAAAATGTATTACATAAATAATTATGAATAGAAGAAAAGTTAGTTTCTTAGAGTAGGGTTTCTGAGGTTTCTAAGGTTTTGTCCTGGCTTAGTAACTCTAACCATCTGACCAAGCCACGCCTCAAAATTACACACCTCAATTTCTAAAAACATAAACCCTGAGTCTTAACCGACAACACCAGACGCTGAGTTCTGGGTTAAAGAGTAAAGGCTCCAAGCCTTAGTGTCAGGTGTGCGCTGAAAAGCCTGCTCCTTGGCGGATTAAATTCAATGGCCACCATATGGTACACAGCCTCCATACTTATACAGTCTTCAGGAAGTGATGTAATGCCCCTCCTGCTTTTCTATACATTTCCAAACTGGGGTATATCTCAGGGGTCACTCCAAAGACGCATACATTGAATGTATTTGTAGAACCCAGAATGCCTGCTGACTTCTCAGGACGGTCCCCGCCCTGAAGTCTCAGGATTGTAAATTAGGTTGGCCCTTGCTGCTTTTAGTCCTGGGCTGTAAACTAAATACTGCTCCTAACCCTGTACACTATAAACACGTCCCTCGACCCTAGGCTGGAATTTTCCATCCACGTGTGCCCTAGCCTCACTATGCAGGATTTCACTGAGCCATTATAAGATATGTTTAAGGTATAAATGATATATTCCTTAAATGGTTACCAAAGTATTCCTTCAGTTCCTTCAATCGTCCAGTAACTGAGGTTTTGAGGAACCATTATATTGAAAGATTCTTTAGTGGTTCTTTAATGGCATTGCTTCAAAGAACCCTTTTGGTGTCTCTGTGTACTATAGTATAGGGATGTAGGTGTACAACTGTAGCCCTATAGGGTTTGTTCACCAGCCAGTGACCTGAACAAGGTGTGTTAACACTCAACCCCTTAGGGCTTGCTCTCCATTGACAGGGCCAGATGCCCTTGCTGTAATCCATAATCAATGCTGCCCTCTAGTCTCTCAAATGAATGGCCCATATCCTTCATTTTTCATGTAGGTCTACTTATAACACGTATGTACAGTATGTCTATGTACCAAAAATAAAAAACATATTACCGACTACGTACACACCGCAGGCTAAAGTGACCCGAATCCGATTTTCTTACCGAATCCAGTTCTTGTTGGGCTGTTTACATTATGTTGTAGACGTGACACATCTACATCAGGAAAGCAATGACTACTGATGGATGCCGGTCCACTTCCGGTTTCATTTTCATCAGCATCACAGTAGCGATCTCAAATTTTAGGCGGTCCTGGATTGTGTCATTACATTTACGGCATTTAGCTGACGCTCTTATCCAGAGCAACTTACAAGGTTAATCATATTACAGGTAGGCCAATGTAGTGTTGGAGTCTTGCCCAAGGACTTTTATTGATGTAGCACAGCATCACCCAGACCAGGATTCGAACTCCAGTCTGTGGTGGTGGCTACTTGGCAGGTAGTGGTGTTATCCGCTGAGCTACACCAACCACTACATTGCCATGTGTGAAAGGCTGTGTTCAGACTGCAGGCAAACTGGATTAGTGTCTGAAATCAGATCTTTTGAGATGACTATCCGCACTGTCCGTTACACTGGATGACGTGGCTTTCATACACAGAAACAGGAAAGGCGGAGGTGCATTATTCCACACCCCAAACAGTGGTTGCGTCAAATCACGATTCACCAAACTCTTCTTGATTCCTGAGTCTGAACATAACGTGTCCCAAATCAGAACTGAAAATGCCACATTCACATGTGTTAATAGATCTGGCCCACATATGGGGTATAAACTGTATTTGGGCCCTGTTTACTTGCTGTGCAAATGAAGCCACTGCATGACTACAACAGATATAGCTAATACACCATATCGCCCAAAGTATTCACTCACCCATACAAATCATTGAATCCAGGTGTTCCAATCACTACCATGGCCTTGGGTCTATACAACCAAGCACTCAGGCCTGCAGACTGCTTCTACACACATTTGTGAAAGAATGGGTCACTCTCAGGAGTGACTTCGGTGTGGTCTCGTGATAGGATCCCACCTGTGCAACAAGTCCAACTGCATTGTGCCAAGTGTAAAGTTTGGTAGAGGGGGGATTATGGTGTGGGGTCGTTTTTCAGGAGTTGGGCTCAGCCTCTTAGTTCCAGTGAAAGGAACACTTGATGCTTCAGCAGACCAAGAGATTATGGACCATTTCATGCTCCCAACTTTTTGGGAACAGTTTGGGGATGGGCTCTTCCTGTTCCAACAACCTCACACCAGTACACAAAGCCATGGATGAGCCAGTTTGATGCAGAAGAACTTGAAGGCCTGCATAGAGTCCTGACCTCAACCCAATAGAACACCTTTGGGAAGAATTAGAGCGGAGACTGCGAGCCAGGCCTTCTCGTCCAACATCAGTGTCTGACCTCACAAATGAGCTTCTGAATGAATGATCAGAAATTCCCATAAGCACATTCCTAAACCTTGTGGAAAGCCTTCCCAGAACAGTTGAAGCTGATATCGCTGTAAAGGGTGGGCCGACGTCATATTAAACCTCTTAATTAAAGGATTAAGAAAGGGATGTCACTCAAGTTCATATGCATGTGAAGGCAGATGAGCGAATACTTTGGGCAATATAGCGCATATGCAAATGACATATGTTCTGATTGGCTGCCCTCAATCAGAAAGCAATCTGGAATGAGCCCCCTCTTATCACTATGGTGCCCCCTCTTATCACTACAGGGTGGGGCTACACTGCTGTATGCTAAAGATGGCCAATGTTTGTGTTTTATAGGATGGCATATGCTGGTCACTTGTTTGTGTTTCGGTCCGGGAGCATGGCAGGTAGCGTTATCCCTTACTATAAAAGACTCTTTGTAGACTTTGAATAATCAGGTAGGTCAGGAGGTCAGGACGCCTCCTGCACCAATTACTGAAACAGCAGGTGCACCATGTTGCGATTCAGAAGGAGGTCAATGGACTGACACGATCCCAGCCCAGCACATTGGCTCTTCTTATGGAACTGTACAGTCTATTTGCCATCTGTCTACACAGAGGGTCTAAACATGCTGCGTGTCTGGGTCAACGGCAATAAAAGCTTACAGGTGTATGAATAAAATATGAGGATATTACATTGTAGTGTGTTGTGGGGATCATAGTGCCTGGCCTAGACAGGTGACCCGGATAGATGGGGTTGCTTATGTTAGTACTCCAGAGTAAAACCTATTTTTATATAGATTTATGAACGTGTATACCTATTAATAACGTATATACATATATAATATATCTTTAACTATAACTATATGGAGACATATTAATATGGGGGTGGTTTAGAGTAACTGTGAGTATGTTTTTGGAAAATATGTTGACACTGTGGCCTCCATTGGTGGACAAAATACCCAAACCACGTAGTTGAGTTAAAGTAGAGACCCCCACGGTAAAATGCACCTCCCTTTCCTCCCTTTAGACCTCCACTGGAGTAAAGGACTAAAGTATTTACCTCTACGTGTCATTAATTATGCGTCATACCAGGCCTGGTCATTGTTTTATATCTCACAGCTGATTATAATATTTGTCTTAGTTTATTGTCTAAAATTAAAATTTTATTTAAATCAGTTTGAGAAGATTGAGGACTGGTTGGATCTTGGCATAGATCTCAGGATGGATCACCAGTCAACGGGCTCAACACTGGCTGGATTGTTTTGCTTAGTGGACTGTTCTCAGTCCAGCAGTGACACTGACATTGAACACTTCAGAAGTACTGCTGTGTCTGATCCACTCACACCACACACCACCACCATGTCAGTGTCACTGTAGTGCTGAGAATTATCCACCGCCCGCATAATACCTGCTCTGTGGTGGTCCTGTCGGGGGGGCCTTGACCACCGAAGATCAGAGTAACAAAGTATACAGAGAAACAGACGGACTACAGTCTGTAACTGTAGAAACAAAGAGGTGGTTTTAATGTGACAGCGGATCTGTGTATGTGACTCTTGAGATGTTAAGGTCATTAGGTGTGGTTGAATGTGCACTACAGAGAAACTCACTTACACTGTGGTGGTGATGGGTCATATTGTCCACAGTGCAAACGTGGCCAATTTATTTGCTTTCGAAAACAAACAGTGAACCTGTATATGTCGTTGTGCTAATGGTGAACCGGTGAAAACTCTCCTCTTTGATGAATAAGAAAGTTTTAGGCCCAAAACCTTCTGACAGCGATCACAAAGCCTCAGGCTTCAGGCATTCATAACCATTTAATGCACTAACTTCCTGTAAGGGAGCTTTTAAAAGCATTATAACTCTTCGCTCCAGAGAGAATTACAAGCTTAAACACATTATAGGTAGGCTAATGCGGTATTAGACGTCTTGCCCAAGGGCTCCTGTTGGTATAGCACAGCTACATTGTAGACCTTGTGGTTGGTGTAGTGTCTCGTCTGGGTGGTATAGTGCATTATGTAGTTGGTGTAGTGTATTGTCTGGTGGTGTAGTGTATCATGTGGTTGGTATAGCATATTGTGTGGTATAGTGTATTGTGTGGTATAGTGTATTGAGTGGTTGGTATAATGTATCGTGTGATTGGTATAGTGTATCGTGTGGTTGGTATAGTGCATTGTCTGGTTGGTATAGTGTATCGTGTGATTGGTATAGTGTATCGTGTGGTTGGTATAGTGCATTGTCTGGTTGGTATAGTGTATCGTGTGGTTGGTATAGTGTATCGTGTGGTTGGTATAGTGTATTATGTGGTTGGTGTACTGTATCGTGTGGTTGATATAGTGTATCGAGTGGTTGGTGCAATGTATCGTGTGGTTGATATAGTGTATTGTGTGGTTGGTGTAGTGTATTATGTGGTTGGTGTACTGTATCGTGTGGTTGATATAGTGTATCGAGTGGTTGGTGCAATGTATCGTGTGGTTGATATAGTGTATTATGTGGTTGGTGTACTGTATTATGTGGTTGATATAGTGTATCGAGTGGTTGGTGCAATGTATCGTGTGGTTGGTATAGTGTATCGTGTGGTTGGTATAGTGTATTATGTGGTTGGTGTACTGTATCGTGTGGTTGATATAGTATATCGAGTGGTTGGTGCAATGTATCGTGTGGTTGATATAGTGTATTGTGTGGTTGGTATAGTGTATCGTGTGGTTGGTATAGTGCATTGTCTGGTTGGTATAGTGTATCGTGTGGTTGGTATAGTGTATCGTGTGGTTGGTATAGTGTATTATGTGGTTGGTGTACTGTATCGTGTGGTTGATATAGTGTATCGAGTGGTTGGAGCAATGTATCGTGTGGTTGATATAGTGTATTGTGTGGTTGGTGTAGTGTATTATGTGGTTGGTGTACTGTATCGTGTGGTTGATATAGTGTATCGAGTGGTTGGAGCAATGTATCGTGTGGTTGATATAGTGTATTGTGTGGTTGGTGTAGTGTATTATGTGGTTGGTGTACTGTATCGTGTGGTTGATATAGTGTATCGAGTGGTTGGTGCAATGTATCGTGTGGTTAATATAGTGTATTATGTGGTTGGTGTACTGTATTATGTGGTTGATATAGTGTATCAAGTGGTTGGTGCAATGTATCGTGTGGTTGATATAGTGTATTGTGTGGTTGGTATAGTGTATTGTGTGGTATAGTGTATTGGGTGGTTGGTATAGTGTATCGTGTGGTTGGTATAGTGTATTGTCAGGCTGGTATAGTGTTTTGTGTGGTTGGTGTAGTGTATTGTGTGGTTGGTATAGTGTATTGTGTGGTTGGTATAGTGTATTGTGTGGTTGGTATAGTGTATTGGCTGGTTGGTATAGTGTATTGTCTGGTGGTGTAGTGTATCATGTGGTTGGTATAGTGCATTGTGTGGTTAGTATAGTGAATTGTCTGGTTGGTATAGTGTATTGTGTGGTTAATATAGTGTATCGTGTGGTTGCTATAGTGTATTGTGTGGTATAGTGTATTGGGTGGTAGGTATAGTGTATTGAGTGGTTGGTATAGTGTATTGTGTGGTATAGTGTATTGTGTGGTAGGTGTAGTGTATCATGTGGTTGGTATAGTGTATCGTCTGGTGGTGTAGTGTGTTGTGTGGTTGGTGTACTGTATCATGTGGTTGGTATAGAGTATTGTATGGTTGGCATTGTGTGGTTGGTATAGTGTATTGTGTGGTTGGCATTGTGTGGTTGGTATAGTGTATTGTGTGGTTGGCATTGTGTGGTTGGTATAGTGTATTGTGTGGTTGGCATTGTGTGGTTGGTATAGTGTATTGTGTGGTTGGCATTGTGTGGTTGGTATAGTGTATTGTGTGGTTGGCATAGTGTATTGTGTGGTTGGCATTGTGTGGTTGGTATATATATGATATATTTTCTGCTTTTATTCTTTAAACCTATTAAACTCAAGATTCGGATAAGTCATTACAGTCGAGGCTTAATATCTTCCCTATTCAGTAATTATTATGACGCTAACATGTAGGCCATGTAGATTTTGAATGTAGACCCACATACAGAGTTGAACTAGCCATTTGCTTAGCCACACAATGTATCTCCAAGTTTCTCTCTTGAGACCAATGACCAAAACGTTAATCTCAAATGTCAAAGGACAAAAGCTCATACATTAATTGATTTGGCTAAGCTTCCGCCTGCTGTCACTTTATAGCCTCGCTCCTCCACTCTGCCAGTATCTTGTGACTAATCCCCTCAGCAGCCATAACGCAACACTGTCTCCCTGCCAGAACATGACCTTATTGTCACCTGGACGGCTCATGCCTCTTCAGCGCAGACACCTCAGCTGCTACAGATGCTGTGGAGCAGCGTGTCTGCCAGCCAGGCCATTACCCAGCAGCCCATGTCACTCACCAAGCAGGGGATACTGATATCCACAGCCACGCCCCGCTGCTGGCAGCGGAACTTGGTGTTAGCGTTAGCATTAGATTAGTCTACCTCAGCAGGATGTGGGTGAAGCCTTCTGAGGGGAAATTGCAGCATGTCTAGCCTGCTATTAGCTTATCCCCTGAAACTTACGGAGATGTAAGTAAGTCAGTGAGTTCCTCCGAAGGGTCTATGTGGTGGGCTTTTAGAGTATTTATTGAACCACAGGCATACTGTGTCACTGATGTGAATACCACTTTTAGCACACTAATGGTTTTGTAAAAAATTGATTTTATTCCATTTTGCACTTTACCCTCATGTTATCAATCGTAACAGGTATGTTGGGTGTCTACACACTGCTAAAAAAAGCAGCTGGTTATGTATTAGATGCTGGTATGCTAGTCAGCAGCGAAGTTAATATGACAGTCACCATCAAATCCATATCGTCGCTGTCCAAAGAAAAACAGGTATCTCCAAAATGCCAACTTTACAGGAGAGGCCTAAAACCTCATTTAATTTGAATGGAAGTCAATGGAACCAGATGGCTTTTCCAAGCGGTTTTGGGCCATTTCTGTTGGGCCATTCTTCATGAAATGACACACAGTGTAAACAGCAGACCAGGTAATCAAATGTGGCATAAAAATAAAAATCAACAAAAATGGAGATACATGTTTTACTTTGGACAGCGACGATATGCTGTACGTTGCTAAACCAGCACCAGACCAGCACTATACTAGCCCAACCCAGCATGAAAAGCATGCTGGGCTTCAGCAGTTCTAAAGCATTATTGTTCTTTAGTTCAGCGCTGCAGCTATGAGGCTAATCTTAAGTCAATAGTAACATGTTTTCTGCATATCGTCGCTGTCCAATGAAAAGCAGGTATCTACAAAATGGCAACTTTACAGGAGTGGCCAAAACGTTAGTGTAGTTTAAATGCAAGTCAATGGAACCAGACTTTTTATCCAAGCAGTTTTGAGCAATTTCTGTTGTTCCATTCCTTATAAAATTTTCACACTACATAACTGGCAAGTGCTGCGTTCAAACGATGCATAAAAGTCAAAATTAGCAAAAATGGAGATATATGTTTATCATTGGACAGTGACAATATATTTCCAGAACCTCTCTTAACCTGCTCAAAGCACCCCTAGTTTTGAAAATGTATTCAAGATCTGGGTGTCTGTTGTATTCTCTTTGGTTTGTTAGCAGTGTTAGCCTTGTAGCTCAAGTTTAGACACGTTTACTATATTTCGGATAAACGGGAGATTGTGGACAAAGTGGACATTTTATTGATCATACTATACTTTAAAGCACCAAAAATACTCCAGTGGTAACAGCCCCCACTTGTGGAGAATCTTCAGCCTGCTAAATGTGAGTGAGTGAGTGAATTACCATTAGGCACTGTACGTCTAAAAATGGAATTTGTTTGAATGAGATGAATATTGCATATGGACATTTTTGTTATTGTCTAAGAAACCCTCTCCAAAATGAAGAAATGTTGGAAGTTTTATGGGTGTTGTTTAAAGGACACCTTTTGAGGCCGGTTTTGTCGGTTCCATGATAAAATGTTTTCACGATGGAAGCTGTAGAAAAAGTTATGGCATTTTTATGGCAGCAATATGCATATATACATGTGTAATGACAATGATACTCGTCATGACATCTCCAGAAGAATGGCACCTGCATGCACATTTACCGAAAGTCTCCTAATGCCGGCCTGTGTTAGCTGGACCTGGCTGTCCACAATAAAACTTGTTAAACATATTCACATTCTCAGCTGACCGCAACTACTCAGATCCACTTAGTCTTGTTGGAGTAGCACACACACCTCCCTCTCAACCCTCCAATTCTCCTCTGAGACTCCACAGAGACGAATGCGATACCTCTAGGAAATGGCTGAGATTGCATTATGAAGGGCAGAGCTAACTTTCCCCACTCCTCCCTTGTGCTGGAGCTATCTAAGTGCTGCGGCGGAGCCCGAAAGCCTTCTTGTGCTTGCCGAGGGATAGTATTTCATCTATGCGCCACGCAGATGTTTGTCAGTGTCCCGGGAGGGGGGGAATGGGAGCAGCAGAGGGGAGGAAATATGACAGCTCCGGTGGATCCGTCTCCAGGAGACGGTAGTAGGGAGGGAGGGGGAACCAAGAGGAACCAGTAATGTCTGCTCCTCTGGGCTCTTAAAGGAACTCGTCTGCCAGGGATCAGTCTACGCGCCCTCCCCTGACACCCCTAGAGCAGGAAGAGGAAGACAGCGCTGAGAGCCCCCGCAAACTCAGTCTCCGGCTCAGGATGGATCCCTTGTGGTGTCCTCGCCGCACGCTGGTGAGCTCCCCCTGCACTCGCATCCGCCCAACTCTCCCCGAGACTCAGCCAGGCTTCTGGAGCAAAGAGCTAAAGCAGAGCACCTGAGGAGGGGACGGGCACAGCTTTCAGAAGAACCAGCTGAGACTTTTTCAAGCTCCAGAAGCTCTGAGCCTTTGTAGCTTCCTGTCTGTTCGCGGTCTTGGGGCCGAAAGTTGGATGGATGTTTGGGAACGAGCATCATCCTGAGTGATGCAGCCTTCGAGGACAGCCTCCGAGTTGTAGAATCGGATACCTCAATAGCTCCAAAGCGAAGGTGGATTTGATGGTCCAGGGCTGAAGAAAGGCGAAGGCCGGAGCAGAATGGACTGGAAGCCTTGTCATGTGGGAAGGTGGGGCTTCTCCAACCTGCTGTGGCTTTGAGTGCCTCCGAGGCTACTGGGGCAGCCAGAACCGCAGGAACAGGAGGGTACAGCCAGAGGTAAACAAGGCCGCAAAGAGCTGCCAACAAACTCCACTCAAAGCCTTGCTGAAGCCTTAGTCAGAAATGACTAACATAGCACCTCAGGTGACCCAAGGCAAGCTATGGGTTTACTAGCAGGACACAGGGTAAAGGTACTCATAACGTGTTTGAGCTATTGCTTCTATCGCTGCTATGGTTTTTTAAAATAGTGCTCATTCGGCGATTCCTGACTGGAGCTTTGAGATGCTTTATACTGGATCCAACCAGGCTGTTGTACAGGCTCAGATTACAGTACGTGTATTCCATGTAACACTAGGGCAAATGTTTGCTTGCCTGTTTGTTTGTGTCAGCTATTAGAAAACAGGTGTTGTGGGATACAGTTTATGAAAAGACTGACCTTTATCAAGGCATGCATTATAATATGATCATGGTGTTTATATAATATGTATATATTCAAAATTAAAATTGGGAGACCTAGAGCTAGGCAGTATGGCAACACTATAGCAGTATGATACTGCTCACGACTTATGCTTTTATGTTACAATATTTCGTTTTTCAAAATTTCATTTTTCTTCAATGCAAATTTCATAAATTGCATTTATATAGACAAAACAAGATCAGTAGTCCCGCCAAAAAGCATCAACAAGCGTCTATTTTTAGTTTTGTGAATGACCAGTGCATTATTATTTTATTATTATTAATACTAATAATGATGCTAATAATAACAGCATCAATGCTATTGTATGCGTCATCACTGGCTGGAAGAACAGCCAATGACCACAGTCATTTCCCTGGCTTTGAATGAAACGTAAATGCATGAGGAACCCATTAGAGAGCTGTAGTTGCTCATCAAGAGTCTATAAATGGGGTGGACACATCTCTAGCTAGACAAGGCCGTCATGGATTGTACGCGCATGTGTGTGTACATACGCCTGTGTGTCATTGCTGAGCCGTGTTGTGCTGAAGGAGCACTCCATCAGGAACAGTTCATCCCCATGGCTTGCTCTGATTACTGGAGTGCCTCAGGGTTACATAATAGGACCCCTAATCATAATCAGCCACAGCTTTTCCTCCTCTCCCTTCCTCATTTGTAGTAAGAGCATTCTTCTCCCCACTTCAATAACCATCTCTCTCTCTCTCTCTCTCTCTCTTTCCCATGTCGACTGTAGTGTTTACCTCTCTATCTAGGATGCAATTACTCATCAGGGACAACAGCTTACATATCTAATGCTAACATGTTGTTCCACATGACATGAGTCAGTTGTTAGAGTCAAACTGAAAAGGGCCGTTTCAATCAGATGCAGAAAGCATTAAATGCATGTGGTCCATGTAAGAAATGTGCAATTAATTAAAGCTAGGAAAATAAACCATTAGACCAAATATAAGTCTGTTTACTGGAGATACGTTTATTTTAATAAGGTATTTAGTTGTTGGACAAACATGCTGTACAGCCTCTAATCAACTTGTTCCAAACCCATATATGTAATTGGTTGGTGTAGCTCAGTGGATAACACCACTACCCACCAGGGAGTCACCACCACATGTGGGAGACTGGGGTTCAAATACTGGTATGGATGACTACACCGAGCTACACCAATAAGAGTCCTTGGGCAAGACTCCTAACACCACATTAGCCTACCTGTAATATGATTAACCTTGTAAGTCGCTCTGGATAAGAGCGTCAGCTAAATGCCATAAATGTAAATATATGGTCTACAGTGAGACCAGGCAAAACCAAACCTGAATGCAATCAATGGCTCAGACTAGGAAAATCCCCCTCTGATAATGCACTGGGAGGGAACTGGCTACTGCTATGGGGCTGTACAGGGCATGCTGCCACTAGCCAGATAGAAGAACGCCAGATAAAACCTAAAAGCACCCCCTTCTCAAAAAGTCACCCCCAAAACTAGTGCTTCAGAAACTTCCTCCCACCTTCAAGATGCATCATGGCAATGGGGCTTTTCCGAGTCTGGCCAAAGCCACCCTTCAACTGCACACCTGTTCATTTGTGTGGTCACTGTCACACTTGTCCTGCACGGGTCTTTAAACTGGCTGTTATATTTTTAACAGCTTGATGCAGTGTTGAGATGTGTGTGCAGTGTGGGGGCACCCTTAAGGGAGGGTAAACGGACTCCTCCTATAAGAGAGACTAATTGTAATCTTAAATTTGTTCTCCTTTAATAATTCTTGCATTTCCGGACATGTGCAGTGTTCACACTCGCCTATCGTGTCATGTCATACTACACTCGTCATCAGACAAATAGCTGCACCCAGAAGGAATCAACCGACAGGAATGAAACTTGATGGGTAGGTTTGACTTTGTGAGACATGTGACTGATTCAAGTTTCACGCTCAGCCATACACGTAGTGACGTAGGCAAGGATGGCCCCTTATTGCTCTACCTGACTGACCCAACAGCCATGACTGTGAACATTCAGCGAGCAGTGACGTCCTCCATGAGTCATCCTGTTAGCATGGCATGGCATGATGCAGGACTACAGGCACGCAGACCGTACGACTGTCCCTAACAGCATGTCACTGTTACCAGAGACTACAATGGTGTCGTGCCAGACTGTCATGAAGTAACTGAGAATGGCAGCAGGTGGAGGCAATGAATCTGTGTGTGGAGGCACGGTGGTCAGCACCAAGGTGAATGGTCTGTTGACACGCGTTAGAAGACCCGGGCTGCGTCCACAATAGCAAACTTACTGAATTCGCAGAACGTACTGCTCAGCCGTTAAAGAACTACGTACTGTTAGTATGCAGGTATGTGATATGCACACATCCTCGTACGAGCTACGTCTGCCATCTTACCTATGTCTTTGACCCGGATCTCCACTGACATCATGTAACGGCACCAAACCCCATTCTTTAAAAGCCAAAAGTCTGCAAAGTCTTTACCATCTGTTAACGAAAGTAGCGTTCGCTGTGGTTTGGTTTCTCGATGAACACTTCCACATGGAGGCGGCGTTGAGCAGGAGGTCGCAGAAAACGCATGCTGAGGAAGTAACTCACTCGTAAACAGCAGGCTCCATTTTTACCGCTTCAAATGGCTCTGTAGCTCCCATGGAATCATGGGATAGAACAGTGCGCTGTGGTCGCATATATCAAAATCTCTCCCGGTGTAGTACCGCACCCGGGGACTTTCCGTGTACAGTTGTATGAATGCCACACATCCAGACATACTGTGTAGTATGAAAGTAGGCTATTCCAGATGCAGTCCTAGTGTCACTCCACCTCCACCCCTACTGCACAATTTGCAGGAACTGTGTGAGAATATTCAAGCTGGGTCGGATGGATTATTACAGAACCCCCCTAGGAACCTCTGCAACTCCATGCCAAGACGTGTAGCCTGACCCCATACCGAGAGACACTAATTGTGTATGTGTAGCTCAATAAATATTGATCATATCAGTCTTATCACCATTTATTGTTGCTGGTAACCTTAATCTTCCTTTATAACTGTAACTATAATTATAGAAGATTATAAACTATAAATATCAGCACAGATTAGAAGCTAAAAGACACCTGGCTAATAATACCGGCCTGCAGAAACTCTACAGGAGCCAACCTCACAAACACACATTCTGAAAACACTGTATTACATTTTTACAAGCACCATATGTGATTGGCTCCCGCATCCCCCCGCGACCCAGGAGGATAAGCGGCTTAGATGATGAATGAATGCCATATATATAGGTCAGTCTTTTCACAAAGGGACCGCTAAGTCCACAATTCAGACCATGGCTTGATGCAATCCGGCGGGTCACTTCACCATCTTGTGCTTGAAGCATGTTCTGCCTGCGCCAATGCCGCCTTCCGCTTTTGGGAAATCGAATCCGAACAGTCCTCAGCGAATGATCATAGATACCAACTACATTGACTCATTCCACCATTCACATAAGTGAGTCATTGTTGGTACTCCGTACGTGACGCCGACTCCTTTTCTGCCTGCGTGTGTTATATGTGCAGCAGAGGCTCTGGAGAGGAGGTGTATGCATGCAGGTTCATGGCCTGTTTCTATTTTTGTTACTTGAGGTGGCAAGTGATTCATCTTCTGTGGGCAACAGTCTGAATTGTGCAGGAATGAGAAAAATGAACTGGAGCTCTTTCCAAGCTTGTTTCTGAAGTTCCTCTGGCTTTGCTAACAGAACATGAATACATCAGAGCTGCCGGAACAAAACATAGTTCTGGTGGTTCTGTACTGGGTTTGTTTTGTTCTGCTAATTTACATTACAGTCTTTGGTAAGTGGCCTTTGTTCCCTACCCCAAAAGCTTTGGGTGCTGGTGTGCTGGTCAACAGCCATGGAGGCTATTAGACCGATCACCACCAAAACTAATACATGTTGTGCTTTGGAAGCTGGTGTGCTGGTTAGCAGCAGTGGAGGTTATTAGGCTGGTCACCACCAAAACCAGTATGTGGTGCATACTGGATTCTGGTATGCTGGTCAGCAGCAGTGGAGGTTATTAGGCTGGTCACCACCAAAACCAGTATGTGGTGCATACTGGATGCTGGTATGCTGGTCAGCAGCTATGGAGGCTGATAGACTGGTCACCACCAAAACCAGTATATGGTGCATACTGGATGCTGGTATGCTGGTCAGCAGCTATGGAGGTTATTAGACCGATCACCAGCAAAACCAGTATATGTTGTGTATTGGAAGCTGGTATACTGGTCAGCAGAAATGGAGGCTAATAGACTGGTCACCACCAAAACCAGTATATGGTGCATACTGGTGCTGGTGTGCTGGTCAGCAGCAATGGAGGCTAATAGATTGGTCACCAGCAAAACCAGTATATGGTGCATACTGGATGCTGGTGTGCTGGTCAGCAGCTATGGAGGTTCTTAGACTGACCACCAGCAAAACCAGTATATGTTGTGCTTTGGATGCTGGTATGCTGGTCCGCAGCTATGGAGGCTGATAGACCGGTCACCACCAAAACCAGTATATGGTGCATACTGGATGCTGGTGTGCTGGTCAGCAGAAATGGAGGCTAATAGACTGGTCACCGCCAAAACCAGTATATGGTGCATACTGGAATCTGGTATGCTGGTCAGCAGCTATGGAGGTTATTAGACCGATCACCAGCAAAACCAGTATATGTTGTGTATTGGAAGCTGGTATACTGGTCAGCAGCAGTGGAGGTTATTAGGCTGGTCACCACCAAAACCAGTATATGGTGCATACTGGATGCTGGTATGCTGGTCAGCAGCAGTGGAGGCTAATAGACTGGTCACCACCAAAACCAGTATATGGTGCATACTGGATGCTGGTATACTGGTCAGCAGCTATGGAGGTTCTTAGACTGGTCACCACCAAAACCAGTATGTGGTGCATACTGGATGCTGGTGTGCTGGTCAGCAACTCTGGAGGTTATTAGACTGATCCCCAGCAAAACCAGTATATGCTGTTTTGGAAGCTGGTGTGCTGGTCAGCAGCAGTGGAGGCTTATAGACAGGTCACCACCAAAACCAGTATATGTTTGGAAGCTGGTATGTTGGTCAACCAGCACTAGACCCACCATCTTAGACCACCTGCATGAATTAGTTCAGCAGATTAAATAAAACATACTGAGTGTGGAATATATATGTAGCTTCATGTAACAGCATGGGGGACCTTACTTTCCTCAGACACTCTGCTCTTTGTTTTAGCCTTCTTGACTGACCACTGCATGTCCCTGGACGTTTTGAGTTTCCCTCAGTGACGATGTAGTGATAGCCTAAATTTACGACCCCCGCTGCGATCCCATGTCCCCCTTTGACAGCTGGAAGCTGAAGTGAGGAGGAAGCCAGCAGCTCGCTGAGGAGGAGGCGGAGGAGGCGGTGCTGTTACTGTGGCGAGTCGAACTGAGGCGTGAGGGGTCTCCTCGTGTTTCAGCGCTCGGGTACAAGCAGCGGACAATGTGCCATAACACGTACAGGCAGCGCAGTCTCGGTGTAGGGACGCAGATGTGAGCTCAGGCTGGCTCTCAGAGCAGGGGAAGCCAGCAGCAGCTGTCAGTTGGGAAAACCTGAACAGGTGGCGCACCTCAGGACGCGCTCGCGCGTCAAAGCTAGCAGACCGACAGCTTGCCTCTCCTCCTAATCTCCTGCTGACGAAAGCACTTCAGACCCCTCTTCGAGCGCCTTCAGAGGAGCCTCGGCAGTTTGCGAGCGAGTTCTCGAGCTGCTGACAGCTTTGGCCGCAGGTTCTTCAGTCCGGGCGCTTCTCTCAGGGAAACTCGCTGCTGTGGAGAATGCGCTCCGCTTGGATCTTATAGTACCTGGTGGTCGACGTTTCAGCTCACCGTCCACGTGTTTTGAGCATCAGGCATGTTTCCCGAAATCAACAACAAGGTAAGGTGCTCCTGGGAGGACTCTGGGTTGGAATGGTTCGGATACCCGGAGTCCGGTGTCCTCGTGGCGGGAGTGAATCAGGTAGAAGTGACACTTGAGTGGACTGGAACATTGTGTGAAAGCAGATCATTAGAACGCGCTGGCTATTTCAGGGGGGCTCCTTTTAGACTCTTTACTGCTGATGATGTTGCTGGAGGTACGAACCTCCCGGATTCTGCCAACATAGGACCTCCTTGGTACCCCATACCGTCCTCAGCGGGTGTGAAAGGATGGTGTTTGGTTCTGTTGGGTTTGTTTACTCTAATTTTGTCCTGTGGTTAGGGTGTCAGTGTGTCCTGCACAGTTAAATGTCGTTCAGTGTTTTTGCTCTGCAGTGTTCAGCAGTTGGCACTTTTTGTCCTGCGGTGTTCGGAAATCTAGAATTCTGACCCATGGTGTTAAGCATCTGTCATATAAGTTTTTAGCTGTCCGGTGGTCCAGTTCTGTCTGTTCTTAGTTTTATCAGTGGGTGTTCAGTTTTGTCCTGAAGTGTTCAGTGTCTGTTATTTTGTGCTATTATGTGCAATGTTTTTGTTCTTTAGTGTTCAGTGATTATTTTAGTCTTGTCATGTTCAGTGTCGTGTGATGTTCATCGTCTCTCATCTTGTCCTGTGGTGTTCGGAATCTAGCATTTAGTCCTGTGACGTTAAGCATTTACCATTTAATGTTTTTGTTTGGTAGCGTTAAGCAGTTATCATTTTTGTCCTGCAGTGTTCAGTGTCCTGCAGGTTTCAGGGTCCTGTGGGGTTCGGAATCTAGCATTTAGTCTTGTGACGTTAAGCATTTACAATTTAATGTTTTTGTTTGGTAGTGTTAAGCAGTTACCATTTTTGTCCTGCAGTGTTCAGTGTCCTGTAGGTTTCAGGGTCCTGTGGTGTTCAATGTCTGTCATTTTGTCCTTTACTATTATTTATTTGATATTTCAATGTCGTTTTTTTTATTCAAGTGTTTACCCTAGGGTGTTTAGCGCCTATCATTTAGTGTTTTTGTTCAGCAGTGTTCAGTGATAATTTTTGTCCTGCCCTGTTCAGTATCCTGTACTGTTCAACATCTTTCAGTTTGTCCTGGGGTTCTGAGTGTCTACCATTTAGTAAATTTTGTTCAGTAGTGTTCAGAGGTTATAATTTTTATCCTGCCATGTTTAGTGTCCTGTGGTGTTCAGCATCTGTCATTTTGGCCTGTGGTGTTCAGCACTTTAAAGTTTTCATGTGCAGCTATTATAATTTTTCTCATGCAGTATTGCGTGACTACCAGTTAACATATTTGTCCAGTAGTCATCAGCTGATCATTTTTGTCTTATGGTGTTCATTAGTGTCCTGTGGTGTTCTGCATTCATCACTTTGTCATGTGCGTCGTTGTGCATCAGTTAATGTCCCTGTGTATTGTGTACATATTATTGCCCAGTGGTGTTCAGTTTATGACTTCGTCCTGTACTTGTTTGCTTGTTTATTTATTTATGTATGTACTTGTTTGTTTGTTTGTTTGTTTGTTTGTTTGTTTGTATATAGATTTTTTTCCTGAGTTATTTGTAGTTTCATGGTATCGCTGATGTGCTTCCCGACCAAGTAATGGTTTTAACTGGCCACCAAAGTGGGCAGGAACATATTTGGCAGGAGGACATGCGATCGTTCAGTTGCCATCCAAAAGCCCCAGGCTAGTGTCTAACTCGAGTGGCTGTCAACAAGTAACCTAGTAGCAAATTCCAGGACACTATATCACAAGCCCTGAGGCCCGTGAGGTGTTGGGAACGACGTATGGTGTGTTTTTAGTCATACCTGTGTCCTGTGGGATTCTCGGATGACGGCATCACCCTTTCGTCTGCTTTACAGTGCTGTAAATCTTATCCCTGTAAGATCCGGTTTGCAGCTCATGCTCAGTTTTTAGCCCAAAAATGAGATTTTAATGCTGTAATCAAATGTAAATATGCAAATATATTGTTTTTATTGCTTATGTTATAAATTTGCATAAAATTTACATATCTATAGTACTGAAGCATTTCTTAATATCCTAATCAAATTGAATTATTAGTAATTAATTACTGGAATTTATGCTGCTAGTATTCAGACACTCAGTAATGCAATCGTTTCACCATATACCCTATTCCTTGTCTATACATCAGAACCAGCCCGCAGTTCTAATATCAGTGCTTCTCTAAGATGCTCCCTCTAGCTCCGCCTATCTGCATAGCCCTGCTGGCCTTGCCTTGTCTGTCAAATCAAACAGACACCACCCACTGTATTACTTCAGGCCTTTAATATGTAACGTCAGTTTAATGACCCCATCTGTGGGACATTTTGGAGAGGTGCCCGTCACACATTGAAGTCTCAGCTCCTTAGTCTGTATATTTGTCATGTACAGCTGTGTAGTTTAAATATCTTGACGTGCTTAAGTAAGGTGCCTTCTCAGAATCACCTGCTCCTTGCACAGTGACCCACATAGGGACTTTAGCTGGGAGGTGAAGTGACGGTGCAGGAAAGCAGCTCAGGTGTTAATATTTGAATGTGTTTTGAGTCTCTGGCTCACATTCCACCGCTGACCCGACGCCACCAGCGGCATATCTCCTCTCGCTTTGCCAAATGTGCCATTTCTCTTCCTGCCGTGTCGGCACTGTTAAATTTAAAAGCCGGATCGACTAAAAATATGGTTCCACTTATCAGGGTAAAATTAGGATTGCCTCTGAAAGGGTCCATATGCTTCGCCGTTGGCTCCCTGTATGGTGCGAGTGGATGTACCAGAATTCATCATGGCGTGCGTGCCTTATTTATTAGAGGGTGTGGATTAAAACAGGCTACTCCTGTTATTGAGCTGTTATTGTTTTTCATTTTTTCACTCACATTTGTATGTATCAGAAATGGTCATATTTCATTTTTCCAGCTTCTCTGTGATCCCTAGTATGAGTCTTTGAGGAGAATGAGTCTTGGTTGCTCTGTTCTAATTCCCTGTATTGTGCCTCATTCCACACAAAAGCACTCAGAGCTGAAACACTCCTCAGCGTGAATGGGCGGGGCCAAAGTGCTGCCTGCTGTATAGATGGATATGTATATGCAAATGAGTTGGCTCACATGATATCACAGAAACTATGCGCTCTTTATGGCTGCTACTTCCAGGCTGCTATTGGGGTTCTAGATGCTAATAAAGGTGGCACCACCGGCAGCTGCCTCCAGGATCCTCCATACCTGCTGTGCACTGCTGCACCATGTAGGGTGGAATGATACATTCTGTGCACAGTGCTGGTGAAGAAGAAACATACTGGCCCCTGTAGTGTTTAAGGTGGAACGGAACATTTGATGAAGAAGCTGGGGGATAAGAAGGCACCTTCAGTCTTGTTTGAAGATGAATGGCATGCGGCTGGTGGTCCGGTTCCTTGGAAAGGGGATTAAAAGCAGACATCCCCATCCCAGCCTGGAACGGTATTCCTTCATATAGTCCGGCATTGTAATTGCTGTTGCTTTGTTATTGTTGGGGCGAGGGTGGTGAGGTGGGTCATGGCTAATTTAACTATGACAGTGTAAATACAGTACAGGGCAGTTTTCTATTATATATATATTATATATATATATATATATATATATATATATATATATATATATATATATATGTATGTATGTATGTATATATATATATATATATATATATATATGTATATATGTATATATGTATATATATTTATATTTATATGTATATAATTAATTTAATTATAATTTATAGTGACCCAGTGACCTTTTTCCAGAACCACCAGAACCTCATGTGTGAATGAAAGTGACCAGTGTCTCTCTCCAGTTAACAAACCCCCCCGCTAGGACATCTGTCTGAGCCAAATACCATTGTGCGTTTCTGAACAAGTACATAAGCGCCTGGATTAAGAGTGCAAACCACTTAAGTCCTGTGGCGTGCAATGGATCATTGCATTTTGTGTCAGTCTGTCCACTCTGCTTGACCTCCCTTTGAAACTCTCCACCCCCCCGCATAGCAAGATTCAATAACAAGGGTGTCAAAGTCCTGCCGGGCCAGATCACTGCATGGTTAAGTGATAACCCTGATTTAAAGGGCTTATGTCATGGAAAACCCAAATGTTCCTTACAGCTTCGGGTATGAGTGTATGGGAAAGTGCCAAAACATAACATTCACCCCGCCAGTCTATACATAATACAGAACGGCCTGTTTTCACTGCACTGTTTCTGTGATGTCACAACACATTTACATATATCTATTGGCCTAACCTTCAGCAGTTTAGCCCCGCCTATTCAGGTGGAGGTAATGGGGAACCTGGAATGCTTTATGAACACGGGATACTGTGTCAGAGCGGTCTTAAAGGCACAGTAACACAGAAGGGTGTACTAAGTAATGTAATAAGGGCTTGGGTAATGGACAGGTGGGCCATCGAACACACCCAGTTCAGTTGGTCAGCTGATTAACGAGTGTATCATGAGCTTAATCAGGTCTATAAGAGCACAGAGCACAGACATGGGCTTTGGCAGACTGTGTTGGGACTGGATTGGGCCTTTTAGGCCATCCATATGCTGTCTGTCTGTCAGCACTATGGATACGCTGTCCTCACGATTAAGACAAACGCAAAGCTGTTTCCACACCTCCGCGTGTGCCAAAGTCTGACACCATCAGGGCGGTGGTGGCGGGCACTTTGATACCCATGATCCCTCAGCTCAGATACGGTCCCCCTGGGAGAGTGGTGGGCTAGTATTGAGGGAGCAACAGCGGGATGCTGTCAATAGAAGTGTCTCATTACAACATGTATGACTGGCTTTAGTCCAGCCTTACTGTAAAATGGATTTCTGCAGCTTTGAAAGCAGATTGACTCATTTGAATCGCTAATTAGTGGCCTAACTTGACTGATTGTCTGTCTTGCTTCATATGTGTTGATAGTTAATACTTCCCAACTGATGACAGAACGAGCTCAGTAAGCAAACATTACTCACCGCTGCCCTCTAAAGGCATCTTAGCACCAGCCAGAAATTAGAAGCTTTGTTTTCCGACCTTTACTGGCATTTGCCTAAGCCGAGCAGATGAAAATATACCACTCAGTGTAATAACATGGCTGTGAAAGCTCATAACTGTGGCAAATAGTCAGCTCAAGAAACTGTAAATACGGCATTATGTAATAATTCTGATAGGCCCGATTGCCATTCATGGTTCTAATACATAACTAATATAATACAATATAAACTGATACATTAATCCAAGCATAACCCCAAGCAATAAACCAGCATTATACACCAGTGGTCCATTCCCCTCCCAGAGAACCCACAGTAAAACTTTGGGAAAGGTATGTATGATACTAAAGTTAAATGTTATATTGAACATCCAATTATAATAAAACCTGTCTGAAAACTGCTGATCAGACATATGTGATAACTCTGTGGGCGTGGCTAATAAGACGTTTGATTGACAGCTCTCCGTCTAATGCTCCTGCCCAGCTTCGCCCCTCATAAAGAACGAACATCATGATACAGCTTTTACGTGACGTTAACTGCACCGAAAAAATCACAGACGAAAAAGATCTGCAGACAGACAACTGAACGAACAAACAAACAAACAAACAAGCAGCACACAAATGAATGAACGAATGAACAGCCATGTGGGTGTATGGATAAAGCAATAAACAGGCGACAGCTAGCTACAGATCTAGCTTGCTAACGTTTGGTTATGCTGGTTAGCTTTAGCTGGCTAGCTTTCTCTGATTTTGCAACTGTTTCATGTGGGCAGAGCCAGAGATGTCCAACAAGTGATTGGTTAGGGGAATGTAGCGTTACATTTACATTTACAGCATTTAGCTGACGCTCTTATCCAGAGCGACTTACAGGGTCAGTCATATTACAGGTAGGCCAATGTAGTGTTAGGAGTCTTGCCCAAGGACTCTTATTGGTGTAGCACAGTTACCCGTGATTATGACTGGCCAGTTCACATGGAGAGGTTAGAGATATGATGAAGTTCTGTATATCGGTCACTTATAGGTCATTGCATAATATTCAAAGGGTCCGATCCTGAAAGTCCAGTTGAACAAATTTGTAGATTCACCTTCGCAAGCTAGACCAAACCATAGTGGTTTCAGAGTGGTACGTTTTTACGGTTTTAGCTCTCTGTGTGTGCCAAGTTTGCCAGCAGGCGGGCAATAAGGAATGTGTTACGAGATGATGTCACCTTGTAACAGAGAAAATGACTGTGTTCCTATGAGGCGTTTCAGGCAGTTGGGAAAAGTGGTTTCTGTGGGAGAGAGTTTCTCCTTCTCATGTGTACTGGTTAACCGTGCAGAGTATTTGCAGGCTGCATCATCCCTAATGGCCTTTATAGACACTTTTGTGTTTAATTTGTTTATTCTTATCATAAAGAACAAAAAAGAAAAGGGGAACATAAAACATACATACAGCATAGAGTACAAGTATATATACCCTTACCCGTGGATACCCAAACACATACGACCCAAAATCGTATTATCTAAATTACCCTGTTATATACGTTGAATCCAAATAAATTTAATCAAATACCTTTATACACAAACGTCACTGTCTTTATGGACACTTATAAGGGGTTACTTGCAATGTCTTAGCATACCTAGCAGTCATAGTCCAGGCTTGATTTAATGGCAGAGGCAAAAAAATGTTAAGAGTGGCAGAACATTGATGTGGCCTACATCCAGAGCTGTATCCGAGCCATGCCCAATTATATCACAGCTGTTACTGGTGCTTTTGGAGGTATGTAACAGTCACAGGTGACTAATAAGTTAATGGATGTCTTCTTTTACCTCCACAAAAAGTAGAAATTAAAGCCAGCTTCAGTCCACAGTTCTCCTCTGCCGTTTGAACTCACCCCATCCCAAATTCCTTTAAGGTATTCACAGGTATGTAATGCTCATTGAGCGTGTGTCATGTTAAGCCCTGGAGTTCTGTAAATACAGCAGCGCAGAGACCTTGGTAAGTCACGCAGTGAGTTGAATAATGCTGTGTGGATTGCAAGGCGAGTGCCGATTCCCTCCGTGTTCAGACATCGTCCCACGCTGTGCGCAGTTCTATAAGAGCTGACGGAGGCCGTGGGAGGTGTGCGCGTGCCCACTCACCTAAGCCATTCGCTACATGTTTTCTCTGCTTGCTTCCGCAGGCCGCCAGACCGGAGGCTTTCCCTCACCCTCAGAGGTCACAGGCCGAGAGCACACGTCTAGGAGCTAACCGCACCTGTTCACAGGTACTTAAATACACTTCACTGACTCACACAGATCAGACGACCATTCAGGAACCTAAAATAGAGCTCTGCAAAAGCAGCTACAGATGCTGTTAACTGCTTGAACCCTGAGAGCGGCCCATGCTTTAGTTTCTTATAACTACATGACCTGCGTGTTTAGTGGTAGTAACCAGGCGCTTTGTAGAAATGAGAGGTGAAGTCCTTTATTACGTGTTTTATTCTATTTTAGGATTCATATGATTAAAACGTCTGGTGTTCAGGCTGTGAATCATGGGCCCATGCAAATATCAGATGCTCTCATATATATACACATTGATGCTGGTGATACATCTACGTTTATGAAATTTTGAAATTGGGACTACATGTACTGGATGACCTTGACTGACTTATAAATATATATCTATATAAATCTATCTATATTACTCTCATCTATATATATATATATATATATATATATATATATATGTGTGTGTGTTTGTGTGTGTGTGTGTGTGTTAGCACAGTAACCAGCCTCTCCCAAACATTTCCCTATTCTAGAGTACAATAAAACAATGTAAGATATACATTTTAATATCTGCTGTTATTTATATGATTCTGATATTCCTAGTCCATGGGGCGATTAACCCTCCCATAAGCCCCTCACTGTGTACATTTTGATCAGTTATTAGAATGGTGGAATTGTAAGAAATTCTGTCAAAGGGCAGATAAATGGTTTATATCTGCATATATTATATGGTTATATATATATTTGATATCGTTCAGACGGTGATTAACCCTCCTAGTGAATATTCAAGCTGAATGGGATGGATTATCACAGGACACCAATAGGAATCTCTTCAGTTTATTTGTTAGCAAACATGGTCCACTAAAACCATACTGAGAGACACTACTTCTGTATGTGTAGCTCAATAAATATTCCCCATATCAGTCTAAATTTATCATTTTGTTATTGTTCCTGGTAACCTTTATCTCCCAACAGCACTGCCATCCCACACCTCCTTTTGGGTGCAGCTATTCTTTGGAAGATGACACAGTACAGTACTTTACAGTAATTGATATTTGGCCCTATGATATGCTGCATGTAGCGCTCTGCCCCATGAAAACTATTGTTAAACAATTGTCTGAGGCATCTGGCAACCTTCTTTATCACTGCATATCTTATCACTCCTGGAAAAATTGGTATCAGGTGTCTGAACATGGTAGTGGGTGACTGATCACCTTTACACCGGTTAGTGTCTACTCCTAAACCTGCGCAAGCAGTCCAGCCAGTAATGCAGAATCTACAAACCAAACCTGGACACTGTTTCAAAGGTCACTTTTAAATATTTAACCCTGTCTGTGACGCGATGGTGTCTCCTTTAAAATGGCCTTTAACTGCAAAGACTGTTAACTAAATACACTCCCCGTGGGCAGCCTTCTAATGAGGGAACCTTCGATGCGCTCTGTGGTTACAGAGAATCCATTGCCCTGATTGTGGTTTGGAACAGACGGCTGCGGTACCTGAAGTCTTGTTTATGGCCTGGCTACTGTATTCGGCGCTCGTGTGGTTCTGCAGGTGCCTCTGCACTAAATTTAGCTTCTGTCTCTATGCATCATAATCAAGTTGGCAGATACCGCAGCAGCGCTGGAACACATGAGATTAAATATCACGTCTATCTATAGATGAGGTTGCTCCTTTTTCGGCCCAGAAAGTTGCCCGAGCTCTGAGTTTGAGTCTCCAGCTCGGCCAGACGAGAGAACCTGCAAGGTGCTAACGGGCCTCCTCCCCACTGTTTTGGTCCATGCTTTGTTTCGGGAGGTCAGAAATCTCGCTGCATTCTTTGTCAGCACAATTAGGAACACTTTTAGCCCGAATGCAGCACACGGCACATTTCCCGGTGCAGGGTAAGCTAACCTTGAGCTAAATGCGTATTTCCAATTGATTACCATTAGCACTACAAGCTGAGGCTCAGTCCTTTTTGTCTGGAAGGCAGTCGAGAGCTAAGGAGGCCTGAAGAATGTACACCTACGCCTACTGTATGCAGACTGTATTGCCTTATATGTCTCGTGTATAGGCTCCAAATAGAACAGCCCTGGAAAGCAAGATCAGCGTAGACGTTTTATTCTGCTCTCTGACGCCGTGGAAACTGGCAGTCTCCTGTCAGACCACTCTTTTTGTTCCCCTCTCTCTTTTCTCCCTGCCCTGAAATTCCATCCTCTACCCAGGGGGGCAGGTCACTAAGGCCGCTACCCTCTCAGCTTAGCAGGTGGAGGTCGATCAGGAGCAAGTGGTTGGGTATGAAAGGCTACCGGTGGAGACAGACTTGTGGTTGGTATAGTGTAGTGAGCAGTGATCGTTCTTCAGTGCTTCATTCACATGAGCTTGATTTGATGTCAGTCCCCGTTATGACTTTGACCATTGCAATACTCAGAAGCCCCTCAGGCCCACCTCAGAGTATTATGTGGGTGATGGATCATTCTCAGCACTACAGTGACACTGACATGGCGGTGGTGTGTTAGTGTGTGTTACACTGGTACTTGTGGATCAGAGACAGCAGCCCTGCTGGAGTATGCAGAAGCACACACTGCTCGCTCTATGTACATGTTATGCAAATGAGCTTTGTGGCGACCAATCATTTACATTTACAGCATTTAGCTGACACTCTGACACCAGCTGTAGCTGACACCAGCTGTAGATTGGGATTCGATTCCCCACTCAGGCAACCATCCTACTCTATACCAATAGAGTCCTTGGGCAAGACTCCTAACCCTACCTACTCCAGTCCAACTGTAAGCTGTAAGGCGCTCTGGATAGGAGCATCTGCCAGTTGCCGTGAATGCAAATGTGACCACCATTTTGTGACCACATGCAGCCATTTTGCTTGCCAGCCGGAACCACCAGTGATCCCAAACGTGTCGTCTGATATGTTAGTGGTAAATCTGAAACCTTTATGATGCTCCATGTATAACCCTCATCTAATAGTGGGTCCAGAAATTTAGCTCAAGGCTGAAACCTTCCTGAGCCTATCGTAAAACAATGTCTCAGGCATCAGATTCATAACCACTTCATGTGATAACCACTCATGATGTAGGCGTTCAACTCTTCAGATGTCTGGCTCCCTGTACCACCACTGGGAACAGCTGTGATTCAGCTAGCTCCTCTAACACAGAGCATAGCACATGAAACCACACTGAATGTGTACATCTTGGCTAGTTAGACTAGCAGTCAAAGGTTTAGACACACCCAACTACAAGGATGTTGATCTTAAAGACCCTACATTTACAGAGCGACTTACAAGGTTAATCATATTACAGGTGGGCCAGTGTAGTGTTAGGAGTCTGGCCCAAGGACTCTTATTGGTGTAGCACAGCGTAGTCACCTAGACCGGGATTTGAACCCCAGTCTCCCACATGTAGAAATGGCACTCTGGGTAGTGGTGTTACCCGCTGAGCTACACTAACCACTACAGCCCTACAGGCTTACAGTTAACAGCTCCAACAGTACATATCCACATATCGTCGCTGTCCAATGAAAAACATGTATCTCCATTTTTCTGATTTTTACTTTTATGTATCATTTGATCACACGAGCTGCCATTTACACTGTTTGTGAATTTCATGATGAATGGACCAATAGAAATGGCCCAGAGCTCACTTAATTTCATTGACTTACATTAGAGTTAAATTGGGTTTTGGCCATTCCTGTAAAGTTGCTATTTTGTAGATACTTGTTTTTCTTTGGACAGAGATGATTATACTCTTCACGTACCTCAGTATTAAAGTGCCAAATTTGCCACCTATATCTTCAAAATCTCCACCTATAGTATATATTTAGTTACACATGAAAAACGTTCTGATCTCTTCTTCTGCACAGTGTAAAAGCTCTAGTTCCCCTTTCAGTTTAGTAAATATCCATGATAGATAGAGCAGTAGAGTTGTTCCGAAAATGCTTAGCCAAAAAACACTTAGCAGGTGTTGCTGTTTCTTCCTTCTGTAAAGTACATTTTGGAGGTTTTAAGGTGGACTGTGTGTCTTCACTTTTATTCTAAAGTAAAGAATTAAGATAACGCCTAATGTTATTCCTCTGTGAGTAGCTGTGGGTCGTCCATTTATGCACAAACCGTGACATATTGGTAGAAATTTACTTTGGTGGAAACTATCCCTGTTTAGCCAGTGAGCCAATTCATAAGTGATACTCCATCACTCATTTTCAGAAAAAACGTTCATCCTGGACTCCATATCTGAAAAGTCTAATGATCATCCTACTGTTTACTATTTTGAATGTATCCCTGTATTTTGTTTCCTGTAGAAGTGCAGCACAGGGACTGCCACCTTACCCCAACTCGACCCGCCAGTCAAACAGGTGGTGGTGACCAATGGCAAACTTCTCCACCAATCAGATGGCATCTTACCCAACATCGTCAAGCAGCTGGTGCAAAATGTCCAACAAAGCCAGGTAAAAATGACTCCAGCTGAAGTCAACGTTGTGTTTTTGATGTTTTAAGTTTTATTCTGGGTAAATTTGTATATAATAAATATTGTATATAGGGTAATATAGTGTGGAAGGCAGTTGGCATTGCTGATTTCTTCCTTTGGTGAGCGCTGACCTTTACTAACCTGCAGGAGGAGAGGGAGAGGCCGAGGCCTCAGTTCCCTGCACGCTTGGGCTCCTCGGTGGACAACATCTCCGAATCTTTGACCCGAAGTATCATCAACAAGTTCGAGAAGATCAGGACATATGAGGGGCAGAGGCTGCCCATGTCACCAACAGGTCAGCAGTGCACTAGCGGATATGGGGGAAATAGCCAGCACCTTAACAAAAGCCTGACATCAAAATCTGAGATTAATTATTTCTCACTGTCAAACGCACAGTGTGTTTTGTAGAAGCGGGGATGTCTCACTGTGATTTGAGTTTGATGTGAGTTGTACTTGGGTGCCTGGTCCTGTCTTGCGTGTCCTACATGGTCCCCTAGTCACTAGACTGGATCTCTGTTTATAGAGCACTGCTGTAGGGAACAGAATGTGTGATGGTAGTAAATGATTTCAGACACTAATGTGAGATTTGCTCATTATTCACATGAAAGCAATGCATTATTGGTATCTCCTGTCTGCTAGGGTACTAGGGCCATGCATCCTTGGATTGCTCATGCACACTGGATCGTTTAGAACAGTGGTTTAGCAGCCCTGGTCTCGGAGGCACCCTGCACCCTGCTCATTATGGTGCTTTCCCTGCTCCCAACACACCTGATCCAGCCCTTTTGGAGTTGAGTCAAAGGAGGGAATGCATTATGATATCCAGGGGAGGGTGCCTCCAGGACCAGGGCTGAGAAACACCGGCCTACTCTATGTTTTCGAAGGCCAGTATAAAATGACAGAACCCACTGCTACCAGCTTTGATGCTGTTATAAATACTTTTTTTTTTTGACACGGATACAATCAGCCTCCAAGCTATTAGTATAGAATATAAGAGCTAATTCCTTGCATATCTCTTTAATTAATTAATTAATTAATTATGTAATTGTTTAATTAAACAGCAATAATAATTCTTGAGGATTCAAAGTCCATCTTTTTTACTTGACCATGATTTGATGCAAATCCTTACCATGACTTGCTATAATTCACAGAGAGACAATAACCATTGCAGTGGTCAGGACAAAGGGGTATGATGTGGGTGTTGGGTCATTCTCAGCACTGCAGTGACACTGACGTGGTGGTGGTGTGTTAGTGTGTGTCACGCTGGTGTGAGTGGTTCAGACAGCAGTGGCGCTCAAGTGTGCGGAGGCACACGGTGCTCTATGTGAACATAATGCAAATGAGCAATGTGACAGCCAATCATAGCTTTAGCTGACGCTCTTATCCAAAGCAACCTACAAGTTAATTAATTGCATTACAGGTAGGCCAGTGTAGTGTTTGGACTCTTCCCCAAGAGCACTTATTGGTGTAGCGCAGTATAGTCACCCAGACGGGTTATCAAACCCCAGTCTCCCACTTGGTATATTCGCTCACTGGCAGGTAGTGGTGTTATCCGTTACGCTGTGCCAGCAAGCAGATTGTTAATATGTGGCATGGTAAGCGTGTGCTTACAGTCATGAGCTAAACACCTGGCTGGAAAATTTTCAAAAACAAGACGTAACAGAACAGAGCTAGCTTTTAACTCAGCATGCACTTAATTTGCTGGTGGTATAGCGATACGGTCCCTGAAGTGTCTAACAGTTAACAAGCAATGTACACGCATCAGTTAAAGAATAGCTGCACCCAGAAGGAAGTGCGGGAGTGCAATGCTATTGGGACGGAAGATAAAGGTTAGCGGAAGCAATACATGATGATACATTTAGACTGATATGAATAATATTTATTGAGCTACAGATAGACAGATGTCTCTGCATGGAGTCATAGAGGTTCCTTATAGTGTCCTGTGATAATCCATCCCATGCAGCCTGAATATTCTCACACAGTTCCTAAAGATTTTGCAGTAGAGATGGAGGTGGAGTGACAGCACGCCTTCTGGACGTGTGACCCATGACAACAAACCGTTCTTGTTGGCTCTGACCACGCTCTCTCCACATACAGTTGGTCGTCTCCACCGAGACAGTCTGGCACAACACCATTGCAGTGTATGGTGGCACTAGTAAGTGGTGTGAAGGCCAGTTGTTGTAATGGTCTGAGTGCATGCAGTCCTGCATCGTGCAGCCGTCTGCCAGGCAACCACTCATGGAACAGGTTGACTCATGGAGGACATCACTGTTAGCTGGATGTCCAAGGCTGTTGGGTCTAGCTGGTACAATGATAAGGCCCAAGCATGAAACTCAATGTTGATTCCTTCTCAGTGCAACTATTTGTGGAACTGTTCTTTTGACGATGAGTGTATATTAGAACGTATAATAAATACACACTTACTAAACCGTCCTAAACTCTAAGGGTGCTGCAGACCCCTTAGCACCCCAGCTCCTGTGGCCCTGACCACTGCAGTAAAGAAAAGAAGAGAAGAAGCCTACTTAAAATAATTGGTAGTCAGTGAAAAGCCATTTTAGTAGTAGGTAATATATTAACATATTAAACATATTAGACATTGTGCAACATTAATAAGCAGCTCATTCCAAATTGGTATCTGGGAAAGACATATGTTCAGGAGAAGCCTGGCAACCTAAATTTCCATCTGCCCGTCTGTCCTTTACTAACAGCTGCACTGAAGCACTTCCAGAGCCAACTCACGGAGTACGAGCAGGAGGAGATCATGGACTACTCCGAGATCTGGTATCTGGGCTTAGACACCAAGAAGATCGAAGGCTGCCAGGGATCTCCGCAGAATTCAGGCTACGATGATGAGCACGGCAGCTACCTCAAGGTAACATCAGCTAGTGTTAAAGAGCGGCTATCTGCACACATTGCAAGGTGCAGGGTAAAAATACTGTCCCGTGAAGAAAACAAGACACTCAGATGCGCCATCGGTAAAGGCCCGGGGCTCCTGAAGCGCTGCGTTAAACTATTTTGGGCGCTTGAAGTATGAGCGTGGACGTCATATAGCATTCCTCAAGGCTGGGTCAAGGTTAGTGTGATGGGTTTCCAGGCATGCCCTCTTTATATAGTCTTCCGTAGATAAAGAAGTAAAGCTGCTGTCTCCTAAAGTAACTTACAGAATCAGAATTGTTTACAGTGGTGGTGATGAGAACCAGACGTCCACCTGTAAATGCCCACAGCATGTTATTATATGAAATGTATATTTATATATATATATATACATATACAGTGAGGAAAATAAGTATTTGAACACTCTGCGACTTTGCAAGTTCTCCCACTTAGAAATCATGGAGGGGTCTGAAATTTTCATCTTAGGTGCATGTCCACTGTGAGAGACATAATCTAAAAAAAAAAAGAGGGATTCTGGCTCATTCCTCCACACAGATCTTCTCCAGATCAGCCAGGTTTCTGGGCTGTCGCTGAGAAACACGGAGTTTGAGCTCCCTCCAAAGATTTTCTATAGGGTTTAGGTCTGGAGACATGTCCCCGGTCATCCTCTCCTTAATACAGTGCAGTCTTCCTGTCCCATGTGCAGAAAATCACCCCCAGAGCATGATGCTTCCACCCCCATGCTTCACAGTGGGGCTGGTGTTTTTGGGAAGGTACTCATCATTCTTCGTCTTCCAAACACGGCGAGTGGAATTAAGACCATCTGACCACAGAACTTTCTCCCATGACTCCTCTGGATCATCCAAATGGTCATGGGCAAACTTAAGACGGGCCCGGACGTGTGCTGATTTAAGCAGGGGAGCCTTCTGTGCCATGAATGACTTTAAACTATGATGTCTTAGTGTATTACCCACAGTAACCTTGGAAACAGTGGTGCCAGCTCTCTTCAGGTCATTGACCAGCTCCTCCCGTGTAGTTCTGGGCTGATTCCTCACCTTTCTTAGGATCACTGATACGCCACGAGGTGAGATCTTGCGTGGAGCCCCAGTCCGAGGGAGATGGACAGTCATGTGTAGCTCCTCCCATTTTCTAATAATTGCTCCAACAGTTGATCTTTTTTCACCAAGCTGCTTGGCAATTGCCCCGTAGCCCTTTCCAGCCTTGTGGAAGTCAACAATTTTGTCTCTGGTGTCTTTGGACAGCTCTTTGGTCTTAGCCATGTTAGTAGTTGGGGTCTTACTGATTGTGTGGGGTGGACAGGTGTCTTTATGCAGCTAACGACCTCAAACAGGTGCTCCTAATTTAGAATAATAAGTGGAGTGGAGGTGGAGATTTCAGAGGCGGACTAACAGGTCTTTGAGGGCCAGAATTTTTGCTGATTGGCAGGTGTTCAAATACTTATTTGCAGCAGTAACACACAAATAAATTATGAAAAAATCATACATTGTGATTTCCAGGGTTTTATTTTAGATTATGTCTCTCACAGTGGACATGCACCTAAGATGAGAAATTCAGACCCCTCCATGATTTCTAAGTGGGAGAACTTGCAAAGTCGCAGCGTGTTCAAATAATTATTTTCCTCACTGTATATGCTGCCTAACGTCTGACACATTGCTTTACGATGTGATAAAGCTTTGGCCTAAAATGCCTTACTAATCTGTTCAGTGTGGAAGAGTACATGCATGGCATTGACTCAGGGTTCAAGAGTTTATTATCATAAGCCCAGTAAAAGAAGCAGCTGCACTGTGTGATCATATTTTTACTCTACACCTCCTCCTGGACTAATAATATATATAAATAATATTAATATGTGTAAATAATAATGATATATTAATACTAAGTACTAAATAAAGAAAAAAAATTAATCCCTCAAAATGCTAAACTCTCAATACTGGGCGTATTGAACATGTCCATCCGATTGCCATTATCTTAGCTTCCATTTATTCCAGGAATCTTCAAATCTGCAAGGATTCCAAAGTTCAGTCTTAGTAGTTGGTTGCATTTTCTGCTCCCCACAGTCCAAGTACACACAATCATTGATGCTGACTTCAAGTCTATGGGGTGACCGGTTCTGCAGCCACTATACCATATACAAATGTGTTTCCCAAGAAGCTGTGTTCATTCATTTGGAGGATCAACAAAACAAATACCACATGACCAGAGGTGCCACACCCCTGGTCTATGACCACAGCGGCGAAAAACCTCAGGCTATGCTTTCCCCGTACATCATTTATTAAGTATGGCCCAAAAAGTAGGACATCCATTCATTGCCTAGTAATCTGCCCATGGCCCATTTAAAAGGTCAGAGACAATGAAGCTCTGCAAGCATCTGCGCCCACATGCATCGTGAACCATGCACGAGAAGCTTCTCCATGATTGAGTTTTGCTGCATCAGGACAAGCCCTGCATGGTTGGCGTGCACTGACTGACAAGTTGACCTCAGACTCAACCTCATGAGAAACCAGGAAATTGCATTACAGCATGAGGCCAGCTAATCTCCTGTCAGACCTTCATGTGAACTCTGCCTGTGCTTTATGAATGCATGCTCCCGAACAGAGACCTTCGCATTATTTCAGTGCTTGGACTTGCTGTCCTCAGTATGGTGACCTAGAACGTATGGTATGGTGACCTGACCTGGAACAGTAATACAGAGACATGTAGAAGCCAACCATTGTTGATTTGCTTTTCAGTCAAAACTGCCATTGCATTATGCATTGCCAGCATAAGAAGCATATCGTCGCTGCCTAAAGGAAAACAGGTATCTCCAAAATGGCAACTTTACAGGAGAGGCCAAAAACCTCATTTAACATGAATGGAAGTCAATGGAACCAGACGTCCTTCCAAGCAGTTCTGGGCCAGTTCTGTTGGTTCATTCTTCATGAAAGTTCCACACAGTGTAAACAGCAGCTCATGTGATCAAATGAGGCATAAAAGTAAAAATCAACAAAAATGGAGATACATGTTTTTCATTGGACAGCGACGATATGTTTAACAGACAGAAGCATAGAAAACCCAATAACTAAATATAATATCAAATATTTCAGCATTTAATAAGAGGAGACTTCATCAGGAGACTTTCTTCTACTTTTTTCTGAGAGGCCTGCAGGGATATATGTCTATACCTCCAAATTTCAGTTTCTGCTTACGCCATCCAGGTAAACACATTCAGTGATGCTGAGGTCTGGGATGCTGGGATGGTCAGTCTCCTGTTTTTCACTGAGGAGCTTCTTAAAGAGCTACACATCCTTCCAGACCTCCGTAGCTTTGTAGACTGGACTCTGGGGTGGTCAGTCCATTGTTCTGAGAGCTCCAGCAGCTTCTTTGTTTGATGTGCCAGGTTTCTCATTGTCAGTGAGGAGCTTCTTGAAGAGCTACACATCCTTTCAGACCTCCATAGCATTAAGGTGCTCTTCTTACAGTGGAAGGATGGGCAGAATCACCTGTGGATGTTCTCGGATCTGGAGCTGGAGTGGAGCATGATGTTCTCCTCTCTCTCAAAGATGAAAACTTGAAGTGCTGTTTATCAGATGGTGTCTATCAGCTGTTTATCAGTGTTTGTGGTCTACTGGATCTTCCAGGTGGTTGCTAGGAGTCCCGTTTTCTCTTTAAGCCCCCATCAGATAACTGGCCCTATCAGATCTACAAGTGCTGTTTATCCGATGGAGACTACCAGTCTACCAGGTCTTCCGGGTGGTTGTTAACAGTTTGTTTTCTATGTGGCTTTAAATTCATTTTTGGACCCCAGTTTTAGAAAAACACCTGCTTTTTTACTTCTCCCTTCTGAACTTGTACTTACTGGCCCATAAATGGAGGGTGGCTTTTGCACGGTACTGTAACTAGAGGAGGTTAATCCCGAAGCCCGAAATAACAAATAGGCCGTTTATAATAAATGTAGAGAGAAAGAGAGAAAGCCAAATATGGACTTGGAGGCCGGGGGGGTTCAGCTCATTTGTCTTTTACCCATCTTTCCTCACTGTGACACAGTAAGTCGTCTTGCCAGATGGAGATTGAAATAGCAGTGCTTTGGCTATCCATAGCTGAGACATGACTCTTCTTCCAAATATGATCTGTGTGCAGGTCCTTCATGACCATATCGCCTACCGCTACGAGGTTCTGGAAGTGATTGGGAAGGGATCCTTTGGGCAGGTCCTCAAATGCCTGGATCATAAGACAAACGAGATGGTGGCCATCAAGATCATTCGCAACAAGAAAAGGTATTTGGAGGACCTCATAAGTGCACCTAGTATCTGTTAGCATGGAAACCGAAGCTGGTTTGATGGTTTTCATCACTTTTGGTTGCTTTTTCTAAAATAGGGAATAACACATGCCCAATGGCAAAGCAATGCAGATGCTATTACAAATAAAACAGAATTAAATCTGAATTTATTATTAATAACTAACTTTAAATATCCTAACTGATATACTGAGTAGATCTAAGGTGAGGAAGCCTGGGAGGGTCAGGGTGAATCTTGGTGAGTCTGGGGCACCGGGAGCCTGGGAGGGTCAGGGTGAATCTTGGTGAGTCTGGGGCACCGGGAGTCTGGGAGGGTCTGGGTGAGTCTAGATGAGTCAGAGAGAGGCATGGTGGGCCACAGGGAGTCTGGGAGGATCAAGGTGAGTCTGGGTGAGTCAAGGTGGGTCACAGGGAGTCTAGCAGGTCAGGGTGAGTCAAGGTGTGCAACAGAGAGTATGCTATGGTCAGAGTGAGTCTGGGTGAGTCAGGATAGGCCACAGGGAGTCTGGAAGGACCAGGATTAGTGTAGGTGAGTCTGGGTGAATCAAGTTGGTCTACAGGGAGTCTGGGAGGGTCAAGGTGAGTCTGGGTAGGTCAAGGTGGGCTATAGGGAGTATAGGAGGGTCAGTGTGATTCTGGGTGAGTCAAGGTGGGCTAAAGGGAGCATGGAAAGGTCAAGATGAGTATAGGTGAATCTAGGTGAGTCACAGGGCATCTGGGAGGGTCAAGGTGCATCTGGGTGAGTCAAGGTAGGCCACAGGGAGTCTGGAAGAGTCAGGATGAGTGTAGGTGAGTCTGGATGAGTCAAGGTGGCCACAGGGAGTGTGGGGGGGTCACAATGAACTTGGGTAAGTCAAGGTGGGCCACAGGTTGTCTAGGAGGGTCAGGGTGAGTCTAGGTGAGTTAAGTTGGGCCACAGATCGTCTGCTAATATAAGAGTGAGTCTGGGTGAGTCAAGGTAGGCCACAGGGAGTGTGAAAGGGTCAGGATGTGTGTAGGTGAGTCTAGGTGAGTCATGGAGCATCTTCATTTTCCATTTCCTGTAACATATTTAATAAACAGAAAGATCTTTTTTAATTGGGAGGTGGACAATGTAGTCCTACACTAAATCCAGTTAAACTGGAGGAATTGTGGTCCGTTATACTGAATGTAGTTGGTCAGTGTGCTACAAGTATAACAATATCCATAATATGTTCATTTATTGTGACATCTGATGAAATACAGGGGGATTTTGTGGCTTTTTCAAAGTGTGTGCACAATTCAAGCACTGAGACGTGACCAAAGTCGCAAGGTAAAATGGTGCATCTCTTTAAAGCGGTGGTGACAGGAACCAGAGGGCCAATGTAAGATAAGATAATCCTTTATTGATCCTACAGTGGGGAAATTTACACATTTACATTTACATATAGCCAGTTTGTTTACAATCCTGCCAACATACACCTGTCTTCTGAGTTTGTATATATAAAGGTAATGATGCCTTACAGCATATTGCATGTGCCACTCCGAATGGATGATCATTTTTTTGTCCAAATTTTTTTTTTTATCATAAAAGCATCTCAGGTAGGTCAGGGAGACAATTCGCTACCATTTCATATGTTATTCCTAATCCCCATATAATAATTCCATATTAATTAGGAATTATTCCATAATTAATCATTATTAATTATTATTATGATTATCCATCATAATATTTCCTATCCCCACCAATCCCTCTCACCATTCTGACTTTGTTTACCTCTCAGAGCATTTAATTATGATCCGTTTTGAAAAGGCACATGTAAAGTTCAACAGATCAGAGAAAGCTGCTCCATGGAAGGAAGATACAGAGTGCATTCAGTTAATCTGAAACAATGCTGGTTCAGGCCAGCTGCACTGGACAGAAGGCCAAGCTGGGTCAAAACGTGACTTAGGAAGAGCTAAAACAAACCAGTGTGGCTGTTCCTTAAATGTCTCTTTCAGTTGTCTGCTCAGCAGTGCCTCAGTCATTCGTCAGTACTGAAGGAAAAGCTCAGCACCAAATCAAACTTACATGAGCGGCCCCCCAAATGCAGTCAGTCAACCAGGGGCTAGGACACCTGAAGCCTGAATGCCTGTGCATGCTTTGACCCACGCTGGATAACAGCATGCCATACAGTATCAGAAACCACGAAAGTATTTAAGATCGTAGTCCCAGGACTGCAGTTTGCACGATGCAACCGTAGCGGCTAAAAAGCTTCCTTTACATGTAAGCTCCTTTAACAGCAACGTCATGGGCCAGTAAAGCCAACCAATCGTGCGCTACACTGTAATTTAGATGTAAACCCTCCTTTATTAAACAACAGAGCTCGTTTTCCTTAGCTTTAGCAGCTCAGTTAGTCAGAATGTCAGCATCTGATCTGTACTCAGCTGGGTCATAGGCCACTGTGAAACCCTGAGAGGTGTTAAAAGGCATCTGCCGATATCGCCTTTCCCGTCCTCGCTCAAGTGATCCGCTCGTCAGCCCGCGTCACACCCCCTTTGATTGATGCAGTTGCCATCAGGTTTTCAGCCTTTCAATAATGCAGAAAACAAAACGAGAGCTTAGCAGAGAGGGCTTGCCCTGGCCTGACTGCTGGGCTGGAGCAGTGCCAAAGCTTTGAACCTGGACTTGTACTCAGCATAGGGTGGGCACTTTTATAGCCCCAAAAAGGAGGACATTATAAAAGGGGAGGGGGGGCGGGGTGTCCTCCTTTTTGGGGCTATAAAAGTGCCCACCCTATGCTGGTTGTGGATGACATTTGTGAGTCAGACAGGGGCTTACTAATTGACTAGCATATCTAGTCTAGAGGTTAGCCAGTAGGTGAGTCACGATGTCATGTGACCAATGAAATGCAAGGCATAGCTTTTGACACAGACGTGAGCTAATGGCACACATAATATTGTTTGCGAGTGAACACTTTTAATAGCTCGTCCTGAAAAGGGGGCTAATAGGCGTCCGTCCAGTTATTGCGCCAGACAGAAGACTGGGAGTTGGAAAACCAGACTGTCCAGCCTAAAACCCGATGTGGGGCCACCCTAATTCAGCGTTGTAGCATGCGGTCTACTGTCTGCTGAACTAAAAGTTTTAAAAATAGGAATATATCAGCTTTAAAATATTAGGAAATCACAATACGTCAAAACAGGCTCTTATTACTACATCCCTTCCTGGGGGATGGCCTGCTTTGGACTAACTAACGTAGCTAGCTAGGTCAGTTGTCGGAACACAGTGCTAATACTAGCTAGCATGCTATTGGTAGAGCAGGACTGAAAGGTAGAATATGTTACGTAATATTATGAAATATTTTAAGCTAAATATTTTACAAAGGTAGATATTTGACTGATGGTTTGCTGACCTGGGTTAAGCACCACTGGCCATTCAGTGAGGCAATTACTACACTCTCATTACTACCTCACTTCCTGGGGGAAAGACAATCCTGCATTCCGCTTAACCGACAATAGCAAAGCACAGACAGTTGAAACATGTTTCCTGGTACTCCTACTCTGGTAAGCAGACAATGGGGTACAAATGTGAATCCTAATCGGTCCTAGATTAACGGCAGGTGTGAAAGTGGGTGGAGCCAGGGTGGAGCAGGAAGAGAAGGAGAGTTTTTTTTTTTTTTTGATCTATCTATCTAGCAATCTATCTATCTATCTATATCTATCTATCTATATCTCTATCTATCTATCTATCTATCTATCTATCTATCTATCTATCTATCTATCTATCTATCAACCTACCTACCTACCTGCATATCTATCTATCTATCTATCTATCTATCTATCTATCTATCTATCTATCTATCTATCTACCTACCTACCAACCTGCATATCTATCTATCTATCTATCTATCTATCTATCTATCAACCTACCTACCTACCTGCATATCTATCTATCTATCTATCTATCTATCTATCTATCTATCTATCTATCTATCTATCTATCTACCTATCTATCTATCTATCTATCTATCTATCTATCTATCTATCTATCTATCTATCTATCTATCTATCTACCTACCAACCTGCATATCTATCTATCTATCTATCTATCTATCTATCTATCTATCTATCTATCTATCTATCTATCTATCTATCTATCTATCTATCTATCTATCTATCAACCTACCTACCTACCTGCATATCTATCTATCTATCTATCTATCTATCTATCTATCTATCTATCTATCTATCTATCTATCTGTGTCTGTCTTTATCTAATCGAATGTATAATGTAGATTTTTGAGACCTGCACATTGAGCTGGAGCTTCTTTTTGAGCATTTGCATGTAGTGTTAAAATTAAAGGCGTATGATGTGATCCAAAAAACTTAAAAGCCTTTAAAATGATTATTTCAGGCTTTACAAAATACTACAAATCTATAATTACAGATATAAAGGTCTTCCTTAATGATAATCGCCCTGATTGGCTAATTGTCATAACTTCAGCTGTCACAGCATGATGATGCGTGCTATGCTGTCTGTGGTCTGCAGGTTCCATCAGCAGGCTCTGGTAGAGCTAAAGATTCTGGATGCGGTGCGGAGGAGAGACCGCGACAACTGCCACAACGTCATCCACATGAAGGAGTACTTCTACTTCCGCAACCATCTCTGCATCTCCTTCGAGCTGCTGGGGTGAGGGCGGTGTTTTTTTTTGAATCAGTGCCGTGTCAGTAGGAGCGCAGCAGCAGTAATGGAGCCAATTATCCTTTTCCAGTAATTCAGTTCTGAGAGACGCCACAGTGCAGACAACGAGTGAGTCAGTGGCTGAGCTCGGATAAGTGCATTTATAGATTTCTGAAGATGCCATTCTCTTCTTGGCGTCATGCCCACATGAGGCCCATATAGTGCTATGGGAGATTTTCATTTTTCAGAATTACTGCTATTGTGGGGAACAACAGCATCTTAGGGATGTCCCGATCATGTTTTTTTGCCCTAGGTCCTGATCCGACTCGTTTAATAGAAGTCTCTCCTGATGTCCAGTTTTGATCCAACATTTTTCTCAGAGTAACCCATTGCACACTTACATATAGCTGACGCTCTTATCCAGAGCAACTTTTCTTTTTTTTTTTTAAGGTAGGCCAGTGCAGTGTTAAGAGTCTTGCCCAAGGACTCTTATTGGTGTATCTCAGCATTTGCTACCTAGGCTGGGATTCGAACCCCAGTCTTTCACATGGGGTGGTAGCCTTCTGGTTGGCAGTGGCGGTAACCACTATGCCACACCAACCACAAACTCGTGTCTCTGGTGGGACTTTAACCTACGAGCTTTGAATGGCCTCAAACCTATGTCTAGAAGTCATACACCAATTCATACACCATCCATTGTGCCACAGAGCCTGCTTCACACTTTGACTACATTACCATTAAGAGTCTTGCCCAAGGACTCTTATTGGTGTATCTCAGCATTTGCTACCTAGGCTGGGATTCGAACCCCCGTCTTTTACATAGGATGGTAGCCCTCTGGTTGGCAGTTGCGTTAACCACTGAGCCGCACCAACCACAAACTCGTGTCTCTGGTGGGACTTTAACCTACAACCTTTGAATGGCCTCAAACCTATGTCTAGAAGTCCAGTACACCATCCATTGCGCCACAGAGCCTGCTTCACACTTTGAGTACATTAACGTTAAAATCAATCCCGTGTGTATGATTGGCGGCCAAATAGCTCTGCAGTGCATTAGTAAACAGATTGCCTGCATCCACACTGCTGCTTAATGTGTATGTATTATTATACAGCTTTTTATAGAGCAGTAAGTTCCTTAGAGTACCAGTAATGCTATACAGCCTTGTATATTTAAAACAATACACTCATCATCAAAAGAACAGCTGCACCCTGATGGAGGTGTGGGACTGCAGTGCTGTTGGGAAGGAGGATAAAGGTTGTCAGGATCAATAAATGATGATACATGTAGACTGATATGGGGAATATTTATAGAGCTACACCTACAGAAGTAGATAGATAGATACAAGAAGAGCTTACAGCACCTGGTATTCCCAGGCAGTCTCCCATCCAAGTACTAACCAGGCCTGACCCTGCTTAGCTTCCAAGATCAGACGAGATCAGGCATTCTCATGGCCATAAACATACCACCCTCAGAGTGTCTCTCAGTATGGCATCAGGCCGCCATGTTTGCTAATGCAACATGCCAGACGTCCCAGCATGGAGTTAGAGGTTCCTAATGGTGTCCTGTGATAATCCATCCCATGCAGTTTGAATATCCTCACACAGTTCCTGCAGATTTTGTAGTAGGAGTGGAGATGGGGTGACACCAGGCCCTTCTGGACGTGTGACACACAATGTAAAGGATGACAGGTGTTTTTAAATTATGTTAGAAACTGAAAAATGACAAAAATGCAAGTAGTAGGCAGGATCAAGGTGTTTGGAGAACACCCGTTAGCTAACTAGTCCATTAAAGATGATGGTCCAAACATCGCGTGACACCATGGGGAGTCAAGAAGCAGGACCATGGTGGTGTCAACATAGCAGAGGCAATATGGGGGTCAACAAGCAGACCAATGGCTGGCGCCGTCAAACAAGAGGGTCAAATGGTGCGGTCAACAAGACAGACCATAGTGGGATCGTCAACAAGGCAGGACAATGAGTCGGGTAAACAAGCAGACTAATGTCGTGGCGACGTACCAACAAGCGGACCATGGTGGGTCAACAAGCGGACCGTGGTGGGTCAACAAGCAGACCATAGGGGGTCAAATAAATTTCCTCAGTCTACAATTATTTAAAATGTTCCCTGGTCCATTCTGACCCACAGAACGAGGGTGTTGTGTGCAGAGAGTTGTGTACAGAGGTGTCTCTGAAGCTTTGGGGTGCAGTGATCGATTAGGGCACATTGTGAGAAACTGTGCCAGCCTCAGGCGTCCTGACCTTTCGGAGGCCGTCAGATGCTTGCCACCCCGTCTCGAGTTACCGTCACCATATCCTTTACTTAATGCCTTGATTAGGTCCCTATCTCTTTCCCCGTCCACTCATGGTGTGAAGGCTCCGGTTACGGACGGCTCTGTGGGTGCTGTTCACAGCTGCTGTCACAAGCCCCCCTCACGGCCAAAGATAACTCTGAGACCACTGCTCTCAAAGGGCTCTTTATCATAACACTTAGCAATTAACACAGCTCTTAGCTTAAGTCTAAATAAACCGTGTGTTTTTTTTTTTTTTTTTTTTTTTTTGTTTTTTTTTGCTTAAAACTAAACGCCTGCCGTTGTTTTACACTGTCCTCTTAGCCCCCTGCTAGCTCTTGCTGTAAGCTGTTTACATGCTAGCAAGGATGGATATAGCCACACGCCAGACCAAGAAAGCAACGCCCCCTGTTATTATATTATTTTAATTACAGTTTGTGGGGAGACTGTTGTTCGCTTACACACACAAGCTTGGTGTTTTTCAAAATTTGCAGTGATGTTATCTATGAGAGATAAGAAGGTGGACGTACCACGCTGGAGACCTGTTGTAACGTAGAGTAAAGAAGTATAATGGTTTTACGTTTTGATGCCGAGCACTTGTTCTATTTGAAGACACCGAGAAACGTTGGTACATAGCTACTAGAATCCATTGTCGGTATCTTGATTTTTATAAAGACATACACAATATGTATGGGTGCTTTGCTGTGTATGAACATACAGGTGAGTGGAGATTAGGGGCCAGAGAGTCGCATGTGTACGTGTGAAAAGACGGTTAAGTGGGAGCACGCAGGCGACTACGTCGTGCTCGACTATGTGACGCACTTACAGCTGTTGTACGATGTCATGTGGCTGAAGACAGTTTGCCATTCGTTTTCGTCGGAGCCACTGGGGCTTGGGTGCGTGGTGGGGGTCAGGTACTGGGGTGATGGACGATGCTGTTTTTTGTGGGGTTTGTTGAGTGAGGTAACCGGAAGCTGAAGCCCCTTTCGCCCCAGCCATGAGACCCGATTCCTCTTGGCTCTTGCCCCTGTTTGGCACATTAACCCCAGGGGCACGACCCAGCCGTACGAATGACTGGTGGAGTAGCCGCAAAACCACGTTGTCCTCTGTAGGGGAGTGGGGTAGTGGAGGGCGTATGAGAGTTCCTGTGAATGAGGCCGAGGATAAGTGTGTTCCCTGCCCAGGGACGTGATCCGTGCTGGGGTATCAATGGCCGCGCCCGGAGGGGTGGGGGGGGGGTGGTGGTGGGGGGGGGCGCGGGGTGTGCCGAGTTGCGGGCGGGGGCGGGGGTGGATTAAAAACAGCTCAGGACAGTGTGAGAAGAACTCGACCCGGGCCTGAATGCAGACTTGAGACCGGTCGATCTGTTTGTTGCGACTTCTATTGGTGTTGTGTCGACCCTCGCAGGTCTCCCGGTCCTCGTCCGCTGTTGCCAGGGAGCTGACATACGTCCGGGTGGAGGGGGAGGTTAAATTTTCTGGGAGCGCCCCGTGGGTAAGAGTGGGGGGTAAGGGGGGGGGGAGGAGCATTTTTGTGGAGCGCGCCAGTGGCTTTTTCCGCTCGAGCTAAAATAGTTCTTGTCCATCAGCGGAGAAGATAATAAGGTGAAAATACGACCCATATGTGGGTTAGAGATGGTACAGTAGTGCAGGTTTGGAGGGGTGGGCTCTGGTTGGAAGGGGGGCTGTCATGGGTGGCCCTGTGGGGGGCTCTTGTATCGGCCTTAAGGGGGCGTGCTGGAGACGTATAAGCGCCTGCGTTGCTTCAGCAGTAAGCGTTCTTAACTGGCATTATACGTCGAATAGTCCACGGTACAGGAAACTATGTGCACGTAGAGCAGTCTTGTGGGTGGTTTGAGAAAGTGTCTTGGCGTGAGAGTATTTGGCTATTTAGCGTGTGGAATAGGTAGGTTACAGTTGATAGCGAATACATGTATAGGTGCAAGAAGAAACAATGCTGTTGTTTTATGGGTATGCCGCGGTGTCGGTATGACGCCAGAATCCAGTGGAGCGGGTGGGGTTGAGTAAAAAAAAATGCGGTTGAGGAGCATCAGCCGTTCGAGTGATGTGGAGTCTCGCTGGGCCTAGACAGTTTCAGTAATGGATAGTGAAACTCGTGTTGCAAGAAAGTTAGATATGTGGTATATAGCAGTTCTTCGTTTTGACAGGCTTTCCTGACTTTTAGTGAGGTGCATGTCGTATGATATATTGTGCATTTCGTCAGCACCGAGGGCCTGTTTCAGTGATTAGAGGACAACAGATGGGCGAGCGTAGACACTGGCACAGGTAAGACAGTAGAAGCCGGAGTGATGTATAGTACAAATGTGCTTGTTTGGCTCGCTGCAAATGGACCAGTGTTGAGGTCGACGGTGCTGTCTTGTTGGTATCGAACGTGTCGTCGGAAAAACAAACGAGATAATGGTGGTAGTGATTTTGCATTGCGTGCGTGTGGAGCACAGCGTTGATCTCGAGAGGTGCATGTCCTGGCGAGCAGTTAGAAGATCGGGGGGCGTCTGTGTAGCAAGAGTCTCAGTCTCTCTGTGCCCAGAACACACGTCAGCGGGCCGGGGGGGGGGGCGGGCAGGGGGGGGGGGGGGGGGGGGGGGGGGGGGGGGGGGTGGTGGTGGGGGGGGGGGGGGGTTGGGGGGGGTTGGGTGGGGGGCGGGGGAGCGGCTGGGGGGGGGCGGGGGGGTGGTGGGGGGTGGTTGGGGTGGGGGGGGGCGGGGAGAGACGGGGTGTTTGGGCTTGGTGTCTCTTCTAAATGGGGAGCATGGGGTGGACAAGTTAGGGTGGGCTGGGAGGGGAGATCCGTGGTTAAGGGGTAGTGGAGTTTTTGGTGGTGGGGGGGGAGGGGTTGGAGTGGAGTGAGCGTGTGGTTAGTTCTAGTTTAGTTGGTAAGATAAAAGACCAGAGTTCATATGAGGATTGTTATGTTGCTCGTTTGGGGTGTTTTACGCTGCTGGGGCGAAGCGTTCAGCGCGGTTTTCTGAGTAAAATCCCGTTCTAGGGTTTTGACGAAATAAGACACAGCGATTACACCACCAGGAAGGAAAAGAGGGAAGGAGCTGTGACAGGGAAAAAGATGAGGGTGAAGAGGTGGGGCGATTTTAAAAACAGAGAAAGATAACTGGAACTTGCCTCAGGTAGATGCATGGCTAGCGTGCGGGGCGCGCCCTGAGCGGTTTGTCCCTTTTGCCTCGATGGCCCGAGCGGGGGTAGTTTGAGGGGAGCCCTTTTGTA